>BDJD01000833.1:161464-228619 GCA_002564525.1 Rosa multiflora | reverse complement strand
TGGTAAGTCCTGTTTGTTTCCATACCAATGGTCTTTCTGGCAATTCAGCTACAGGTATGCTATTTGAGCTTCTTTTATATCTTGTTGGAATTTGAAATTGAACGAGCAAAGCATGTTCTTTTGCGTGGAAACTTCTTTATATGACACAGTATGTCTTCCTTTCAGAAATATTACTTTTCCACTGCAAAGGAGTTGATGAGGATCAATGGAACAACCAAGTCTTTTGTAGCAAATCATCTAGCAGAGTCTGTATCAGGCGCCATTACAATAAGAGCTTTCAATGAAGAAGAGCGCTTCTTGGCAAAGAATTTTCACCTCATTGACACAAATGCTAGCCCATTTTTTCATAGTTTTGCAGCAAATGAGTGGTTGATTCAACGGTTAGAAATAATTTGCGCAGCAGTTCTCGCCTCTGCAGCACTCTGTATGGTTTTGCTTCCAACTGGAACTTTTAGCTCTGGTTAGTTTTCTTAAATTTTTCTGGAAGCCAGTGACTGGACTTATAGTTATGATTCTTATATAAATTGCTACGTAACTGCAGGGTTTATTGGAATGGTGCTTTCTTATGGTCTTTCATTAAACATGTCGTTGATCTATTCAATTCAAAACCGGTGCACTATAAGGAGACTCAAAACATGGATAAATTAAAGGCAGACTCAAAACATGGATGAATATTTTCTGGGATGATGGGGTTGGATGCCAAACTGAAAATTCTTACTGCAGGTATGCTTTTAATGATAAATTTAAACCCAGTTTGTCTTTCTGCCTAAGTTTATGTAGAGTATGGTTTCCTGTTTCTTTAATTAAGTTTTGTTTTGGATTCTGATTTTGGGTCTTTTTGATGCAGCAAATCTGATATAAAGAGCATAAAGGTGAGGCTAGGGGCGATTAAGAAGAAGAGGAAAGCTGTGCTGAAGTATCTGAAGAATAATGTTGCTGTTCTTCTCAAGATTGGCCTTGATATTAATGTATATGGGGGGTTAAGTTTCATGGCTCATTAGTTTTAATGTATATGATGTGTCAATTTCATCATTGTTTTGCTTGGCCTTAATAGAAATTAATACAATTCCCTAATATTTAAAGTACATTTGAATTTCATGTTATTTGTGGATCAGCTTTCTAGTACCAAATACAGCAGGAAAGGGATATGAAAAAAACATCAGTTACTGATGAAGAACTGATGTCAGAAAACACAAATTACATCAGTTTGAAAACAAAAACTGATGTCAGAAAAGAGAAAATAATAACTATGGACATCGATATATAAACAAAACCGATGTGTAGAATAAGTATGGACATCGATATATAAAGAAAAACCGAAGTCTAGAATAACTATGGACATCAGTTCAAACTATACTACAGAATGTAGATTGAATGTCTAGTGAAATATTATGTACCAAACACACGAAAAGCTTATGAACCACAAGCAAAAATTTATGAGAACCGATGTGTAAAATATTATCAGACATCGTTTCTAAATCAGAAACGATGTTAAAATGGATAATTGTGTTGTTAGACCTATATTTCATTAAGCATCTAATGCCAAAATATGAAGGTTTGACAATAGCTAAACACACCAAAATGGTGATCACATTAATGTTTTTACATCGGTTCTGGACCTTAAACCGATGTCTCGTTGTAAAATAGACATCAGTTGTGAACCGATGTCTTAGTTTTGGCGATCTTTAACATCGCCCACTAAGACATCTGATTTTTTTTTTTTTAACATCAGTTGTGAACTGATGTCTATGAACTTTATCCTAGTAGTGGTTTCACATCATTCTTTAAAGAAAAGGGAAATAAGAGTAACTTGAGGCCTTCAAGAGGCAGATGATTGATAGTATGCGCTTTGCAAATGTCCAAGAACTCCCTGATGTGAACATTAGGGTCCTTAGATGACAAGCCCGAATATTTAGGCAAAAAGTTAAGCAATTGCATAAGGATGGAGAAGGCATGATTGCCTATCGGTACGGTTATAGTCAATGCATGAGGGGGATTTAGAAGCTATTGGGACAAAGGCGTCCTTCAGTGGTTTTGCTTCAGCCATCTCAATCTTTGGAAGATCTTGTTCTTCCTCACTGTCATGCACAGAATGCGCAGGTGAATGTGGAAATGTGTTGTTTGGTGTTAGACCATAATTTACATATAAATGCATTTTCCTAAATATTGAATTTAACTTGTTTTGAGTCTATTTTAACTTTCACTAAGTCATTTTCTTATTTATCTAGAAATATTGCAAGAGTGAAGGAAACATCCATTTTGAGCTTTGAAGTGGAGAATTTGAGATACGAAAAATAATGGTCAAATGTGGAGCAAAAAATAAAATTTTGAATTTCAGCGAACCACCACAAATGGCGGAGCACCACCACTCACGGTGGTGCCATGTGTTTTCCGGCCATTTTCATGGAGAAGCAAGGAGGAGGAGTAACATTGTACGTATTCCACTACATCTATTTATCATCATTGTATCACAACCAAATTCCAAACCTTTAATTTGGTTCAAATTCAACTCCAACCGTTCACTATGCGAAAAAGGCCTTCAGACGACATAAGTATTGTTTTATGTCGTCTGAGTTTTTCAAACGACATAATTTTTTTTTCCTATTGTCTGAATATAGACTCAAACCATACTGGTTTAATTTGGAAAAATGGTGAGCATTCAAACAACACATTTTTGTTGTTGTAGAAGATGGCGATTTCCTATCTCAAATTTGGAGGGATATCCAAAAGTTGATTAAGTACTTTTCCCTCTCAAATAGCCAAGCCCTAGTTGACTGGAAAATGTTGCAACATTCAGACAACATTTAAATGTTGTCTAAGTGTGAGCTTTTTAAAAATTTTCAAGTTGTTTTGACTTGTGCTTTTTGATATAGAGATAGACCTCAACACCTAATTAAAGTCATTTTCTCTCGTCCTTCAAATCTCTCAGCTCGACCTAGTTAGAACCCGTGAAAACGAAAAACTCAAACACCTGCCTCTCTCCTTCTCTCTCAACTCTCTCAGATCTCTATTCTCACTCTCTCCTTCATCTTCTTACTCTCTAGATTCTTCTTCTTTGTCTCCTCTTCTTCTTCTTAGTCTCTACTTCATCTTTTGCATCTGGATTAATAGAGCTCTCTAGCAATAAATAGAGCTATTTTCGATTCGGATATTGGTAAGCAATTTAGGGTTTCAATTGTTATTTAGTTTAGGTTTTCTACTAGGTACAATTTTCAATAGATTTTAGGGTTTTATCTGCAGATTTTGGGTTTGCTTATTATCCAAAATTTCGATTTTGGGGTTTGATTTCAATTAGGTTTTTCTTCTATTTGGGGATGGGGTGATTGAAATGGATATAGCTATATTGGGGTTTTGTCTTGGGGGTTTGTCTTCGATTTAGTGCTGTGGTTTTCTTTCGATTAAAATGGATTTATGTGTTGGGGTTTTGAATCTTTTGATTTCCATGTTGTTTGACAAGAACTCTTTCTTCTTTCAATTAAAACTGATTTGTATTGAAAAATCATGATTTTATCAATAATTGCATTGCTGTTCTTCTACTAGATCATGTTGATATATAAGCATGTAAATGTTGTTGAATATTTACATACAGTTCGATGCAAGAAAGTTTATATTAACAAGCTTATTGCAATTTTCGACGGCTAGCTTATGTTCAAAAAGGAGTTTGACAGCAGCTAGGTGGGATTTATGAAGGATGGAGCTAAGTGGTTGGTGGAGAACACTGAAATCCTTCTTTGTATGCAGCTATCTCTAGTAAGTTCAAATTTCCTATCTTTTCAAGTAAGTTCGTTCTGTTTCAATCATTCCAAGAGTTTGGGTGTGATTTGTTGTAAATTTGGTATATGTGGCTGGATTTGTGAAATACAAAGTGGGTGTTAGCAACTGGAATTTTATTTGCTGTAGCAGTTGATTGGCTGTATGAGCTGCTGAAAGCTAAGGCTTGAGGTAGGGAAAGCAAACTTTTCTCTATAGCTTTGATTCTGATTTGGTATGTAATTGGTGTGATTGTGTTGGAAAGTTTTCCTCTGCAATTTTTAAGTGCAATTTGACAAGCAGAGAGTCACACCCCAAACATCTAACCAGATTGTATGTAGATGGTTTAGTTTAGTTACTACTGGGATATGAAAAGTCAAATAGGGTTGTAATGCTTTATGCATCCTCTTTGTATTCCCTTGTTTACTGTCCAATATAGTAGCTGTTCTTTTGGCTTGTAAGCTAGTTCTTTTTGTTGCGTCTCTCTTGTTTACTCTTAAAACAAACCAACTTTAAAATCAAAACTTCATATTGTGGTTAAAACAGCTTTGTTGAATTTTCTGAGAAAGCTGCTGAACTGTTAAATTTGAGCTTTGTGTTGCTGATTTGGTGCTTAAATGCAACTTACGCACAATAAGGGCACGGTCATCAAAGAAGTGGGAAATATTTGAACCCGAAATTATCGTACTACGGGGATTGAAAAGCTAACTTCAATCATTGGTTATGCCGATTACTAAGTCACCAATAATTTAACAAACAAAACCTAGAAAAATATCACCAAGCTATTTACATGCCCAGCTCAGAACAACCAAGCCTAAAATTGGTCAAGAGAACCACAAATAAATGCGGAATCTCACAACCAAATGGTATGGACAATGAAAGTGGTTTGTGAAATTTGATTTTTTTTAATTGCGAAGAAAATAAAATTAACAGTTGAAAATTAAAATTAAAATTAAAATTAAAATTAAAAATAAAGATAATAGAAACTAATCAAGAAATGGAAATTAGGTCACTACGGTATCCTCCTAGCCAAATTTAATGTACAAATATATTCCGACAATGGTCACTCAATTCATAGTGGCATCAAGAACCGTACCCAAGGCTTTTCAAGGCTCATGGGTCATTAGATTCCTTAAAGGGTATTCCTACTCAGGATCAAGGGTCGTAGAAACTCAATTGGAACAATTTAGAGCCTTGTTAGGGCCTCTAGTTGCACCAAAAGGCGAAGAGTCCTAGAATCAAGGTTCTCAAGCTACCCAATACGGCAATCGAAATTGGTATTGTAACTAGCCATGTTCTAAACAAGTGTCCTAGCTATAAATTAGAGAAGTGATTGGGTCCCCTAATTTGTTCTAGACATGCTCATCTACACATTCAAGAGTTAATCAAGCTCCTAAGCATGCATCTAAGTCAAATATTATATAATAAAACATATGCCAAACATGAAATTGAAAACCATTACATCAAAACATATTTATTACATTAAATCCATGCTAGGGCTCAAACCCTAGCTTCCTAAATAGACTACTCACAACCTATCCACAAATCAACAACAATATTTATCAATTAATTAAAGAGGTAAAGGTGAAGAAGAGTGAAAAGTAACAAGAACAAGTCACAAATTGCTATGGTGCAATTATGACAAGCCTTGATTTATGGCTTCCCACTATTCCCAATCTCAAGTCTTGATGTAGATGAGATCCCTTGAAGCTCCTTGAAATCCCTTTGAGAAATTGATGAGGATTTGATGGAATCTTGGTGAGGAGGAAAATGGATCTTGGTGAGGTGATAAATGGATCTTGATGAGGAGGTTCTTGGTGAGGAGAAAAGAGAATCTTGGTAAGGAGAAGAAATGGTGTGGAGAGGTGTTGAAAGGGGAGAGAGAGAGAGAGAGAGAGAGAGAGAGAGAGAGAGTTATATGAAAATGGGGAGTGCGACCGGTCTATGGAGGAAGATAGATGGAATGGGTTTGGTGTGATGTGCGGCTACTCAGCCCTACTCTTGCGTCCGAAAGTATTAGAGTGAAGGGATTATATATATAGGCTGAGGGTCAAAAATGTGTGTGGCTGTTCATATCCCAGAGGAGAGAAGATGAGGGCTCTCCGTGTTTCTTGAGAGAAAGGAAAGCATAAAAGAAAATGGTGAGGTGGCTGCATACAATTGGCTTGAGGGGGAAAGGATAATTAAGAACCATTTGCTTAATTGCCAGCATTTCATTCCTCTTTTGTTTCTTTTTTTTTTCTTTTTCTATTTCTATTTCTTTATTCTTTCTCTCTATATACAAATATATAAATATATATATATATATATATATATATGTGTGTGTGTGTGTGTGTGTGTAATCTTCTCCACGATCTCAATATATTTCCACACCAACTATCAAGGAAGTAGTCGGGTTTCACCTCTCTCGCTGACATTGATCATGGTTGACTGTAGCCACTATTTCGTCTTTTTCTCAGAAACTCCAATTTGCTCAATTTTCTATCACTTTCTCTCGATTTCCGCAATTTCGCTTATTTCCTACACAATAAATAAAAATGAATTAATTACATAATAATTGACTTGAAGACTAACTTATTTTTAGTGTTTAGGATACAATTACATGCATAAAAATACGTGTAATCAGTTGCCCTACTTACTGATCTCCAAATATAGTGAAATTTTGATATAATTCTGTTCTGCTAGTTAAAAAATTATCTGGAAACTTTCACCTTATTTCGATGTATAATGAATCTTCAGTGATTTTTCTTTTGAGCCTGGTCTGCTTTGGCAAAGTTCCAGAATTTTTAGTGTACCCTCTAATTTTCTGCTGAGATTTGAAGTTCTATTTGAATCATTTAACATATGGTCTTTGTATATATATTGAACTAGACATTCCAATAGTTTTTTTAAAATTGATTTCTTGTCAATTGGTTGTAAAATGAATTTTTGGTGGATTTTCTATTTTGACTTTGCTGCTGCTATATTTTTCTAAAACCTGACAATTCAATCTATTTGCATCCATCGTTTCCCTTACTTCTTGAGCTTCGATTAGTTTGAAATTTTAGTATATCGTACCTTGATATGTCAGCTTTCATTCTGAAAAATTTCAACTTCATTGTTGCACAAATGAATTTTTCGTAAATCCTCAAAGCCAAACTGTTCTTGCCTAAATGTTACACTTTAAGTTGTGTCAAATTTGGTCTTTTTCTGAATTTCTATTGCACAAGATCACTGGGGAATGGAGCCTATGAACGCTGGGGCAAGCAGAGCTAAGGTGAGTCTAGTAATGGAGCCTCTTCCAAAATTGATGATGAACTGTTTGATTTGTTGTCTCTGAAAAACTGTGCAGCCAGAAATTGATTATGGTTCAGTTTCATTGTTCTATATCCCAAACGGTGTGTTTTGATTCTTTTTCTTTTATTGAATTTTGTTGCAGTAGGAGTTGAAGCACCTGAAGGTTTTGAGGATGGCAGTGATTTACATGATGATTTGTGTGTTGAATCTGTACTAGTACGCGAAAAAGAACTTGGGGCCTCTGAGATCGATTGTGTGGACTATGGAGGTTGCTATGATCAATATTGTTGCTCCAATCTATTGGAGATTCAAAGGAGTGCCTGATGATTTCCTTGGTTTACTCAACACGAAGGTAAATCACTTTTATCCCTTCTTACAAGCAAAAGAAGAAATACAAATTGTATGGAAGTAAGGAACCATAAGTTTCTCGGATTCATTAGTTTCTTTGGGATGAATTAAGTGCAGTGTTAGCTTTTCACACCTCTCCATGCTTTGGGAAAAACTAAAACCGGTGGTGAATTGTAATTTGCTGGACTTGATGTGAATGTTGCTATATGAGAATGCTAATCAGTAACTAGTTTCATATTTACCGGCATAACATAATTCAGCTTTCTCTACTTGTTAACCTCTTTGCTTAATCTGCCGGTTTAGATTTAAAGGTTGTTTTGTTGTAGGAAAGGACGTGCTTGTGAGTACTGCTATGTTTGGATATAAAATTAGACCTGGATTATGCTTAATTTCAAAGTCGAAATGGGATATTGATTTTCATTTGTAAACAAATTTTGGAGATGGTAGTTGTGTTATTTGGTTAGTAGATAGTAAGTGTTATTTTGATGCTTTCACTTATGATACTAGTTTACTTTGCTATACATGAAATCCATGGTAATGAGACCAGAAAATTCATGAAAGGACTTTTATGACTGGTGCTAGATGAATAGGAGCTAGAATATTGCCAAATACTCATGGAATTTAATGTTCCTAATCCATCTATTATTTTTCTGTTTTCATTAATAGTTTAATAAACCATAGTCGTATGACTAAAATGATTTTCTGATGCTAGTTATGGGTTTTGTATATATGCCTTTCTGCATTCCTTACATTCACTGATGTTCTATTTGATCAAAACCTGGTAGATCTCCTATGAGTAAGAATTTGTATGGTACAAACAAAATGATTGTTAGTAACTGGGTTTAAAATGATTGCTTGCTTGGGTTCTTCTTTCTGGTAAAGATTTAAGGGGAATGATATCAACAATTATATAAGAGACTAAAACTTGGATTTTGAACAAGTTTGGTGTTTTCTGTTTACTGGAGGAGCTCTGTATTTATTGTAGCAAATTGAGTTCTGTTTCTATCTTTATCATCGTATGCATCTTTCTTCTTTATTTGAGTTCTCCAAATGTGGATGAGCTTTATGACATAACTGAAAATACATTCACTAAACAACAAGTATTTGATCTTTTCTTTGTGGTTGAATCTCAGTTAATCAATTAGTAAGCCCTTATTCATGGTAATAAATATGATTCATACTAAATGTAATTTTCTGGTGATTGTATAGGTGATCAAGATGGAGGTTGACTATCTCTGAAATTTGAAATGGGAAATCTCATTGTTCTTACATACTTGAGGTAATATTGGTTCTGAAAATCATACACTCATTTCCGGTCATGTTATATTAGTTCATTTCTACAAGACTGGCATCTTAATTGAGATTTCTTATTAACATGTTATGTTTGTTTCTCCCCTATTTTGGTGATAATCATGCATGCTTTTGTATAGGAAGCTGTCAGGGGACAATTATGGAGATTACGTGATCCCCAGGGGAAGCCACCAAGTGTAATGCAGTAGTACAGGTAGCTAGTTTCTATATTTAACTTGTGTCTAGTAGAAATTCTTCCTTCATTAAGTATTTGGACTTGTTTGCAGATTTTGATCAGTAGATATGGGTCATTTTGAACTGATACTCATGATTAGGTTTGTGTACATGTGACAATGGTGGATTAGTGAAAATTGTAATGAATGATTTTGGATGTGTATTTTATGATTTTATGAATAGGCAATTTTAATTTTCAGATGCATGCATCCCAATTGTAACAGGGGAGTACTAATAAGTGTTATCTCAAATTGCAAGCTACAAAAATGCACATCAAAATGTGTGGTTGCAGCTGAACAAAAATAACACAAAAAACAATTAGAAGTCTACTGCCTTTTTGGCATTGGGACGACGGAAAATTGTAGTCTAAATGGCAAAACAACATAAGTTAGACGAAAGTGTTGGATAAAGCGTATAATAACAACAAATAAGTGTGGTTGGAATTAATCACAGACAATATAAAATATCTAATAAAAGACCTTTCACACAACACTTAAATGTCGTATGAATGTACCCTAGGCCGACATTTAATTGTAGTCTGAAATACTTTACGACCACAGATAATTGTTGTTTAAAGTCAATTACACAACATTCAATTGTTGTTGTATGGCAAAAGAGACTACATATGAGCCTTCATATTTCTTACTTAAGGGCATTCATGCCACACAATTAACCAGAAATCTGTCTTGCAAATATGATTCACACAATAGAATTTATATAAGACTGTAGTTGTTTTTCTTCTCAAACAACACAAAACTGTTGTGTTACCGCTTTTAAAGATACAGATCACATTGGTCCCGAAATGCAAAACTCATCAGACGACACATGACTTTTATTTGTTTCTGTCATCTGAAAAAATCAGACGACAAAACACTTCTATGGTCTAATACCCCCAACACACGACACCGTACTAGAAGACATATTTTGGTTTGTTCAGACGATAGTACTGTTTTATCATCTGAAGGCCTTTTTGGCATAGTGATTTTTACTTTTTCCACACCATCTCAACTATCCATATTATCCAAAAGTGTTGTCGGGTGAATGTTAGACCATAATTTACATATATATGCATTCCTAAATATTGAATTTAACTTGTTTTGAGTCTATTTTAACTTTCACCAAGTCATTTTCTTATTTATCTAGGAATATTGCAAGAGTGAAGAAACATCCATTTTGAGCTTTGAAGTGGAGAATTTGAGTGAGGAAAAATAATGGTCAAATGTGGAGCAAAAAATAAAATTTTGAATTTCAGCGAACCACCACAAATGGCGGAGCACCACCACTCACGGTGGTGCCATATGTTTTTTGGCCATATTCGTGGAGAAGCAAGGAGGAGGAGTAACATTGTATCTATTCCACTACATTCATTCATCATCATTTTATCACAACCAAATTCCAAACCTTTTGGTTCAAATTCAACTCCAACCATTTTTCCTTTTTCCACACCATCTCAACTCTCCATATTATTCAAAAGTCCACCATCAGCCTCGCTCAAAATTCTTCCATGTTTTAGGGTGCAATCACCATCTTTTCTCATCATTACCTACCCTAATCTACACCACTCCCTCCTTACCTTTTTTCCTTGATTTTGGGATCTATTACCACTCAAACACTCTTCGTCCATGATTCTTACAAGTCTATAGCTGGTTCCTTTTGCTTCTAGTGATGAATTCACACCTCTCTCCATCTATTTAAGCATCCCATCCCCTACAAGCAAGAACAACCCATACCACCCCATTACATCCCGTTTCTATCTCTATCTCCTTCACAAAACCTCCATATCCACCTCCCAAAATCCAAACTCATAATATCCATACTCCTCAACCTCAACCTCCATCACCACCACCACCACTACTCCATCACCACCACTACTACTCCATCACTACCACACTCAAAGTTAGCCAAATAAGCATCATATCTTTATCACAATTTCATTCATCATCAACAAGAAGTTCATCATCCATCCATTCTATCATCAAGGAGGATTCAAGAAGCATTGAAGGAGGAAAAAAAAGGAGGACCTAGCCATTGATTTGTCAAGCTTCACCTAGTTCATTCTTTCATTAACTCTTTAATTTACCTTGCTGTACTTTATATATTTGATGCTAATTTGTATGACTATGAGTGAGTAGTTACTTTGTTGGGGTTAGGGTTGAAAGCCCTAACCAAACTTGTGTGAATTGATGTTTTAATTTACATTTGATGTTATTTGTGATTTTCATCTTCATATGCTAATTCAAGAAGTGAATGCATTCATTCAAACTTCACTCCTTTGAATGTCTTGTGATTGTCATCTCATGAAAAAATGATTAGGGAGTGGTTAATCTTGAGCTTTGATAGCACGATAGTATCCTCTATGTGCATGTGAATGTTGTGAGTTAAAATCACCTAGATCTTGGATTCGTTTGCTTGTATGATTATCTAAACTCAAAGCTTTATGCATCTAGGAACAATGAATTGAGATTTAACTGGTAATAAGCTTTGTTCTTAGGTAGTTAATTTTAGACTTATCCGGTTGGAATTGATAACATTAAAGGAGTTTAAGCCTTTGTAGTCATCCAGATGCAAAGAGGGTAATGGGAATTTAGAATAGCATCACTTGTATTTGAATTTCAATAATTGCAAGGGAGGTTAGTGGTAGACAATCCAACCCCTAACTTCATCAATTATATTACTAGTTTAGTTTAGAGTAATTTAGTTTACATTTAAGCATCTAGTTGTTTCCAATTCAAAACTATATTAAAAAAAAAACAAAATCAAATCATTACTCGATCTTGCACATACTCACCATGAGCTTAGATTTCCTTGTGATTCTAGGTTCGTGATTGTACATTTTCATATTCTAGCTCTCCTTACGTTCACACCCTAGCTAATGAAAGGAATCCAATTCTCGTGGGTTCGACAACATTTCTTAAATCTTTATACTATTACTTGTACCCCTTATACTTGAGGATGACTATTTGGTTAACAATGAATTATATGGTGCTTGCTGTTCTCGGTCCTCCTCTCCTTGAGAAGGTGTTGACCTTGCCACTATGTTGACCTTGCAAACAAGTTTCCTTAGTTTGCTTTCTATTTGACCTAGTAGTGCACTCTATCTCAGTGTCCAAAGGAATGAGTTTGAGTATGCACAAAAGGAAAAAAAAAAAAAAAGATAAGAAAACTGAAAATAAAAAGAAAGAAAAACATGCAATTGGAACTAAAATGTCCTCGGCAACGTTTTGCCAAAAAATGATTAGTTATTTTTATGTCAATAACTTTCCTACTACTAACTTGAATGTCAATTGTAGAATAGGGAAGTAGGGTCTCCCGTGGAGGACTTATGGAACTAATTGTAATACTTTCTGAGTTTAAAAGTTGATTTGAGATTATGAGAGCGATTTAAAGTAAATAAAACAAATAATGAAATTGCTTAAGTTGAGAATCAATAGAGAAACAAAAGTCAGGGAATGTAAATATGGATTCTCACAGACGGCGCCAATGTTTATGTTGGTTTCTCCGGTATAGCCTGGCAGAATGCTGTTCCCGCTGGCGGGTAGAGAGATAACTCTGGGACCTTGTCAAAGGAAATAAACATCGTCAGAGGTACAAACTGAGCTGGTCGTCTATGCCTCTCCTATGCTTAAGTAAGGCTATGTATGTAATTTGACAAAGTAATAATAAGGGACAAAAAGTTATTACCCTAATGAAGATGGTTGAGTCTGGTTTATATACTCTCAGCAAGGGAAAGAGGTTTCCCATTTCTTTAATGTGGGATGCAATCCTCCAGTTTACAGGTTCTGATTGCAGTTCCGGTGCATATTTTGGGGGATCCTACGGGGCTAAGCATTGCCATGTGCCACCCAAGGTGCCACTCCTTCTGGATACTGCCTGGCCTGCTGGGTGTCGGTCCAAGCACTAAAACTGGCACTTGAGTGGTCCTGCTGGGTCTGGTAGTGGTATGGAACCTGTGACAGACCCAAGTATGTGCTAGTATGTACAGTATCCACCACCAATCAATCATGTACACAAACCATGTTTAACCTTGCCTTACTTATCTATGGATGAAGATGCTCAAGTTAACCCAATGTCTGAATTAACCTATTGTTTTTGCTTACTTGTATGTCAGATGAGAGACGCCTTACACCTAACTTATTTTCTAAAATGCAACCTAGATTGATGCAACTCTAGATTTAACACACACAAATATATATATATATATATATATATATATGTGTGTGTGTGTGTGTGTGTGTCTGTCATTAAGAATAAGAAAAACAAGACATCATGAGTATGATGCGTCTTAATTCATCTAGGAACCTAATATCTTGCCTTATAGACAATTTACTACTTAGAACTCTCAACATAACCTTCTTACAAGGAACATGCAATGATTATTCATAGCAATAGAACCCCAGACATGCAATTTAAGTTGGCTACCAAAGAAAACAAATAAAGAATTCATCAATGTAAAAATAGAGCTTAAGTTCTCATCCATTGAATGAATAAAAACTAATTAAATGTCGTAACATTGCATACAATTATAATTGGGGCTTCAACAACCCCCAACTACTAAAAAATTAGTTACACAGTCTTTTTTACTCATAATTTAAAATATGAGTTCGAGTAAAATTATGAGTGAGTAAAGAAGTAATAACATTCTTTAAGTGCACAAAAAAACGATGAGGAATATATTATGCGAGGAAGTCATAATTTCAATTTATGGATTCACGATCCAATGCCATTAGTCTAGCAAAAACTCAAAAACACAATTAAGCCGAGTGTTCAGACTAAAGAGCCAATCAACGATGACCTCTTCCAGTTAAGTGAACAAAAATACCAGTAAACCAAAGATTAGTTGGTTCATTCAAACTTCGGCTACCGACTTACAGCTACCTAGAGACAAAACACCAGCCTCTATCCTTCATCCCAACCCTAGTCCTCGTACACCTTGCTTATAGGCCGGTGGAATATCTGAGGAGCTAATAATGCTAATTGATACAGAAGTGGACTGAGATGTATCTATAATTCTAAATAGTTAACTACTGGAAAACATGATGGGCAAGCTGCCATAAAGAAAGTGATGCCTAATCTAGAGATGAAACGTCACTAGCATGCCAAACCTACATGGTTTTCTATCAACTATATCCATCTTTCTGTCAACGTGCAACAAAAAGTTTTCAAAACACCCATATTGTCTAGTAACAGGATCCAATTCCATGATATGTATTTTGGTATGATGATGCAAGAGACGAACCTTTACATTCTATATTCAAATTTTTTTCAATTAGCCTGCTGGTTACACTGATGGGTTACTTTTCGAAAAGAGTTCTCTTTTCTCAGGTTACTCTACAATTCCAGATGTCTCATTGTCTCAATACAGTAATTTTAATTCACCCGCACTATTTTCACACTTCTTTTGCTCACACACACTTCTGAAGTACACTACAATCCTTCTACAGTCGAAGGTTTTTTTTTTTTTTGATAAGTTCTACAGTTGAAGGTTGAAGGATCCAATCTCGCCCCTTTCACTTTCTATCCTAGTAAATTGCCTGCTGACAATAAAAATGTACATGGTGAATGATTCCATCGTCTAGCACCCCATCAGAAATCCAAAATGACAGAAAGTTATAAACATATTAGCAGTCAAATCAAGATTACTATCAGGGAAAATTATACTGAAATCAATGGTGGAGTTAGGATTTTAAAATTGGATGGGCTAAATTTTTTTTTTTTTTAACAAAAGTTTACTAATGCTTAAAATATTAAAGGAAAAACACGTTATGTGTCATCGTCAAAGTAACTGACGAAGAGGGAATTAGGGAATTAGGGAATTAGGGAATTAGCGGTTACACTAATAGTTGTCATTATTGTAATTGCTATTACCATTGTAATACTCACCCTATATAAAGTGACTATCTAATGAAATGAGTAGCCTAATTTCTCATTTTACTTTTACACGTTATCAGCACGCTTAGAGCTAATAGCCAAGAAAAAAAAACCCTAGATTTTTTTTTTCATTTTCCCTTCAAACCAGAAGAAAACAAAACCAGAAAAAAAAAAAACCCAGATCTGTCAAGCCGCAAAGACTAGCTCAGAGCACAAAACCCAACAGATCTGCATCGGCTCATTAGCTCAAGCCGAGCCGCCGTTCTGACCCAGCCTACGTGTTGCAACAGTCTTGTTTCCTGCGCGCCGCACCAGCATCCAAGCAACGCAGCTTCTCAGCCCACCAAATCAGCAGGCCCAGTAGCAGTCCAAAAAAACATCGCTACGCACGCCTGCATCAACACGTGTGTGCGCTACGATCATTTTGTTTTCTCGAAACCAAGTATGTTCTCTATTATTGATTTAATTTCATATTCCGGTAAATTTAATTATTTACAGTTAGAACTTTTGAGCATGTATGGTTAGATAATATTGATCCTTTTAGCATGCCTTGTTATTTTATCTATATTTTATTATTCATAGAAATTTGAGCATGCTATATTGTTGCTGTTATTATGTGTAGCATAGATTTTGTTATATATTATTTGTGAAATTTTGAGCATGTCCTGTAATTTATATTACTACCTTCTATAATTGTTTTTAATGTGGAATTATAAGCCATGTTTTTTTAATAATTGTTTTATTCAACATGTTATATATAAATTGAGTTTTGCCCTGATAATGAAAATTCATGCACAATATAAATACATAATTACCGTGATAAAATATTTTTCACATAGCATCGAAAAAATGTGACCATTACAAATCTTGGTCTTGAAATCTAATTCATATCATTGGAAAATAATTCAGTACGTGGATGTCTTTATGACTGTGTAATTTATATATCTTCTCTCTTGTTTATGTAGATGGCTGATCCAACTCGGCCTTAATTTGACATTTTGGACTCAAAAGGACTTGAGTACCATCGTTGGGTTTCTGATGAGGAAACCGCCTTTGTGGCAAAAAACTACGCTGCCACCATCCAAACTCCCACCGACTCCAAATATGATGGACCATCTAACAGGGTGAAAGCAAGTGCCTTAATGTTTCTAAGGCGACATATTGATCCTAGCCTACGCTGGGAGTACCTTCAGTTGAAGACACCCAAAGAACTGTGGGATGCCCTTAAGGGACGTTTTGGGAACATTCATGACACTTTGCTCCCAGAACTGACCGCTCAGTGGAATGAAATCCGCTTGCTTGACTACAAAAGGGTCAATGGCTTCAACAAGGACATGTTGCGCCTAAAGGTAGGTCTCAATTTCTGTGGAAAGGAACTCACAGAAGATGATATGATCTAGAAGAGTCTTTCTACTTTTCCTATTTCAGCACTTGTACTAGCGAACCAGTATAGGCCGGAGTATGACAACAAAATAATCACAACCTTCAATAAGCTGATCAACCTATTGCAAGTGGCTGAGAGGCACAATGAGGTTCTTTTGTACAACAATGTCAGGCCCATTGGGACAAAGAAAATTCCCGAGGCTAATTATGGCAAAGTACAAGGTGGAAAGAACTCCAATGCAAAAGGGGTTGGACGTGTTGATCCCTACCCACGTGGAAAAGGACATGGGGGTCGTGGTATGGCGCCGTGGAGGCCCTCCCAATGTATAGCTCAGAGATGGTGGTACTGGCCCTAGTGGTCATGGAAAGAAGGTACAAAAGGCACCTAAGAACCCTTCAGTCAAAAAGAAAAAGTTGGCAATGAACCATGTTATAGATGTGGAGTTATTAGGCATTGGTACAAGAACTGCCAAGCAAGCAACAGAGTAGCAACCACTTACAAGAGGTATAGGGAGTGTAAAGAACAAGAGGCTCACTATATGGAAGAAGGAGGCCATGACCCAGACGTCAACCTCACAATTGTAGACTTCAATAACAACAAGGAACTTGTTCAGTCAATGGATGCTCCAGATTATGACTGATCTGCTTTATTTATTTACTTTATTCCTATTTTCCAAAGACAATTGTGAATGCACAATGCCTCATTTTTTTTTAAGTACACTATTGCTTAGTCTTAAAGTTTATTTAAATAATGGTTTGATGAATTAGATTTTTGAACAAGACCTTGATTTGATTATCGTTGACTTATTAATAAATTTCATATTTTATTCTGAAGCATTGAATTTATTTGATTTTATTTACTACACATATATACATGGTTCGAAATAGCACTATAAAGATGTAAAGCAATACATCTAGAAAAATTATTGGAATGAAAAGATTATCCTTCTACCTAAATCGAAATACACTAAAGAATATGAGATATATTTTTTAAATTATTTAATAATACCTCCCATTTATTTGTTGGAATGAATCGAGGGGAACTTGAGTGATTAGTTGATAGTGGGACTACCCACACCATATTTAGGAATAGGCAAATATTCCTTGAATTAATAGCCTATAATTCCTCTATGGCTATGATGATTGGATCATCACAAGTAATAAAAGGGCGAGGAATTGCCAAATTTTTGTTGCCTAACAACACAATATTTAAAGTCACAGACGCTCTGTATGCACCAAGAACTAATCAAACCTTGTTAAGTTTCAAAGATATTCGTGCCAACAGTTATCATATAGAAACCCACTGTGAGAATGGAACCGAATACCTTTATATTACCTCTAATGAATGTAGAAGGAAACGCATTTTAGAGAAACTAATGAGTCAATCTAGTTGATTGTACCTCACTACTTGTAATACCCCGAAAATTCTTTATTAATTCCTAAATGTTTCCTGGAATTAATAAAGTGTTTGTTTGTACGAATTCGTGGTTTGAGGGTGGAGTGAAATTATTTTCGGACGGATAATTATTCAAAATGCACGTTTTAGGGGGGTTACGAAGTTTGACTTTTTATACGTTTGGATTCTTCATAAACTTCCTTCACGAAAGTCGTAGAGCGTGTTGATACGAGTTCGTGGACATGTGGAACGAGGCAAATCAGAGTTCGTATGAGAAAGTTATGAGTGATTGAAATTTGGAGAAATTTCTATAAATATAAGAAAATTCCGGATTTTTTCATAAATCCCAAAAGTTCCGAAAATCCCATTTTCCTCCTCAAATTCGCTCCGTTCTCTCTCCTCCCTACCAGCGCGACCCGACCTGAACCCGGTGTACCGACCAGGTTTGATCTCTTCCGTCCAACATCTGCTGACAACGAGACCACCGCAGACGGCTTCGTCTCTTCCTCCTCCTCGTCCCCTTGGTGCTCCATCACGGCAGCAGCCACCGGAACTTGGGGATCGGAGCAGCCACAGACCCTAAAAGGGATTCGCCCGGATTTCACCGATTCCGGTATCCCCTTGGCCGATCCATTCCATTTTTGGGATCGTCTCTTCCTCCTGATCATCCTCATACTTACCTTGTTGGACGATTTTGCGGGAGGGGTGAAGGATCAAGGTTTGAAAATCAGCGGTTCAGGTTGGATCTGGAATCTTGATCAGACGGCCGAGATTAATCCAACTTCCAAGTTTGATCTAGGACGATCTAGACCGAATCTCACCTAGCTCCAGGTATGGAAGTTGCTCATCCCTTAAATTTGAACAAGTTTGTAGTTGACGACTTTTGCATCGGAGGTGGTTGACCCGACGTTGACCCCCACCATTGACCACACGCTGACCTGCCGCTTGTGGTGGCGCGTGGCGGAGGGTCCAGCGTCCTTTTTGTGTTGTGTTTTCAGTTTATTCATCTATGCATCGATACGGTCGTTTTGATATATTATAAGGTCAGTTTGGAGAAAGTTGATGCATGCTAGGGTTTCGGTTTTATGAGTTATCTTCGGTTTGCAATCCGCGAGGATCCCAACGTTGGATCTTTGTATAATTTTGATAGGATGATCCCAAGGGTGAACCGTGAGAATCTGACCGTTGGATCGTCGTTTAAGTGTGTTATGAATCAATTGCTAAGTTAGGGTTGTACTTGTTTAGGTGATTGACGGTTTTGGTTGGGCGGACGGTTGTGATTGTGATTTAGGTTGTATTGAAGACGCAGCTGGATTTGAGGTGAGTGAATCTCACAGTGTTTCGGTCGATAAATTAGTTATGTTTAAATTAGTAGATTCAATTGTTAGCATGCAAAATCATAATTATCAAAATAATGATTTATTTTAAAATATATGAACTTGATCGACAACGGTTCATGGGTAAGTTAAAACATGGTTTTGATATAAAATGAATTTCGAGTAGTTAATTTGTAAACTACAGTTGGTATTAGTGGTCATTCCTGCGTGAATGACTACGTATATATATATATATATATATATATATATTACATGGAATATATATATTGATTGGCGTGTTATCGAATGATGAGATGATTGGAATGGATTGAATATTATTCAAGCTTTTATTTCCTTTCCGCACGCAAGATGTTGAATAATGAATTGTTGAACATGTGGTGAGAAAGCTATCTTGTATGTTGCGAATTTTGGATTTAGGGTCGACGTAGTGACCGGTATGAGGGAATCGGATGCTCTAATCTTAGGCTGATGATGGGCTACGATTAGTTGAGGGAATCAGATGCTCTAATCTTAGGCAGATGATGGGCTACGATTGGTTGAGGGAATCGGATGCTCTAACCTTAGGCGGATGATGGGTTACGATTAGTTGAGGGAATCGCCTTAGGCATATGATGGGCTACGATTGGTTGAGAGAATCAGATGCTCTAATCTTAGGCGGATAACGGGCTACGATTGGTTGAGAGTATAGGATTCCATAACCCTGGGCGGGTGACGGGCTACGATTGAGGTGAGTGTATCGAATGCCATAACCCTATGCGGTGACGGGCTACGATTGAGGTAACGATGTCGAGTTTTGAAACGGGTTATTTTGTGAGATGGTGTATTTGGAGTTGAAGGGTGAAGTCTTGGTTTTAGCATGAGTTGTTGATTTCTTTAATTAATTTCCTTTTTCATTTCTATTGTTTGGTTTCTTTTTCTCTTCTATGATTGATTTTTAAATAATCTCCTGAACTAAATTTCTACGCAGGGATTACTGCATTTTACATTGTTTGTTTTAATGTAATTTCCTTAACTAAACTATACGCAGGAATTGCTATGATTTGAATTTTGTGATTTTAGGTGATCTCCTGAACTAATTTATATGCAGGGATCACTAACTGTTTACCTAGTGTGATTGTATGTTTGGTTGTGCTTTGTGGAGTTAAATGTTGTTGCTTTAATTTATCACATGAATTGAGAAATTATAAGCGTAAATGATGTGAGTCATTTTAATTGAGTTTACTCATACGAGCTTAAAAAGCTTTCCGGGTTTGTTGTTTGCAATTGCGGTGCACTATTCTTTGGTGTAGCGGTTATTCCTACAGGTGAGGACCACCAGAGCTGAGTACGAGGGGGTGGAGTGCAGCAGTGTTAGGTTCATAACCTATTTTGCTAGCGTACTGCTTTTTTTTGTATGCTCCTAGTGAGCTTGTACATTTGTATATTAGATCTCTCGAGTTTTGTATACACTTATTGATCTGATATTCGACTTAAGTGATCGAGTCTTTATTAACTTGTAGTTATTACTCTGAATTATTTGAAAAAGTTTCTTGCAATTTTAAGAGTTGGTTTAATTATCGCATTTCGGATTCGAATATCTTTATTTGAAATTCGGGATGTGACAGTTTGGTATCAGAGCGTAAGATACATATTTGGTGATTGTCAGTACTATCCGAGTGATGGCCCCTCTGCAGCGGATCCCCATCTGATGCTCTTCAGTACTGATATAATCATTGGGTATGTCGTAGTGTTAGGTGTCAGTTAGGGCATAAGTCTTTGGAACTTTAGGTTTGCCCTGTAGGTGAAGGGGTGGAGCTTTGTAGCTTCTTTGAGTTGTAGTCTTTTGAGGAATGGGAACCTCTGGATTAAACTTTGGTGGAGTGGTCGAGGATGGTTTTTATGGAAAATCGTATCCTTTTGTGCGGAGTAGTTGTTTGGCTGTTGGGGTCATGGCATTTGACCTATGCTTGTATGTAAAGTCGGTACAAGTATTTGATTGAGTGTAGTTGTGCCTTCCCCAGGTTGGATTGGCAGAGGTATTGGGTGGATGGTGCTTATCAAGAGATAGTCATCTTGTTTTATAGCGTGGCGTCTTAGTGGAGCATTTATTTCAGCATACAATTATCTGATTTAACTGGCTCCAAGGTGTATGTGCAGACCTTGTGTGCGGTTTGAGTTCTTAGTGTAGTTTTGAGAATGCTTGGTGGGGACGCTATGTCCACTAGGTGATGAATGCTCTAAGAGGTTGAACCAAGGATAAAGGCATGGTTCCCTTTGAGGAGTTTTATTCGATGGAGGAGGTAGTACAACTTGTTTCGTTGTTTTGGAGGCAGTTGATGCTACTCACCTATCTAGGCTAATTAGGGAGGTCACTACAGAGAGCAGTGGCATTTCAAGTTGGTTCAGATTTCCTGTTGGCCGATCAATGGATCAAAAACATGGAGACCTACTTTGATATGGTCGACTGTACCGACATGAAGAAGAAAGAGTTAGCTACGTTCCTATTCAAATGTGAAGTAGGAAGGTGGTGGGATTTTGTGCTGGGGATTAGGATTATATCAACCATGACTTGGGAGGTTTTGTGGAACTCTTTCGGAACATGTACCTTCCTACTCCAGTGAGGGAGAGGTTAGAGAATGACTTCAATTACATTAGTTCAAGGGATTAGGAGTGTCAAGGACTACGAGGCTCGGTTCTCGTGGTTGTTTCAATTTGTATGGTCAATGGATCTAGTGTTCTTGACTCGGAAGTTCCAAGGGGGAACTGAGTCTGGTGATTAAAGCAGGAGTGGTTCTTTTTCAGTTGCATCATGTAGCACTCATCCTTACTAGTGCTTTAGCATTTTACAGGAACTCTAGACGTCTTAGAAGGAGATGACAATTATGGAGAATTCCCGAGAAAAGGGGGAAAGGTAGTTACAGAGAGCAGTAGTGCATCAAGTACTCAGGGTGGGTCCTGGAAAGGGCAGAAGACCCATAAGTAGACTTCAATTGGTGCAGCTGCTGAACTTAGATGACTACACTCGTTGGGCAGGTAGAGCCTAGAGACGTTTCAGAGTGGGAGGTGTTTAATGTTTGTAAATTCTTGATTTTAGTGAAGCATTGTATTTCTGCACAATTGTTTTGTATTTTGTTGACTCCGATGATTCTAGCTAGATCACTGGGTGACTTGTTTATTGGTGTGTTTTAGAGAATTGTTTTGGTGATGCATCTTTATATTGTGTGGTGTTGGATTTCTATTTGATGTCTGTGGTTAGACTTTTGCGGGTGACTGACTGTTGTAGATGG
The DNA here is from genome assembly GCA_002564525.1 of Rosa multiflora. NCBI lineage: Eukaryota > Viridiplantae > Streptophyta > Magnoliopsida > Rosales > Rosaceae > Rosa > Rosa multiflora. The sequence continues at coordinate 206,471 of BDJD01000833.1, read as the reverse complement.
TGGTTGTGGGTGGTTCGTTATGCAATGCACGCCTCATGGTTGTGGAGTTTGTGTGGGTTGGTCGAGGCTAGACCTCATCAGGATTTTGAGTTCTTGGTATGGTATTGAGAATGATTATGGAGTAATGCTTCTCTGATTTTGTTGTGGTAGAGATTTCTGAAATTTTGATTTTGTTTGTGGAATGCCCTATGGTGATGGTGTGTAGTGATGTAGCATGCAGAATTGTTGCTATGGAGATTCACTGTAATGTTATTTGCGTAGTGAAATGCTTTTGTAGTAGTGCATGTGTGACTGGCAGCTTGTGTAGCAGTGCTTGTGTGGCAGCCTTTGTGGCAGTGCCTTTTGTAGCAGTGATTGTGTGGCAGCCTTTGTGGCAGTGCTTGTAGTACTTTTATGGTAGTACTGGGTTGTGGTCTGTGTGACGATAATTAGGTGTGCAATGCCATGTGATGACCTATTTGTTGGTTAGCTGAGGCTAGACCTTATTGTGATTTTGGATATGAGGTGGTAGGAATGATGAGTGATTGTGCATGCCTGATTTTGACGGTGATTGAGACCTTGGTGTAGTTGTGATTTGGTGAAACAAATTCCTTGTGATTTGGAATAGTTTCACTGTGGAAAATTATGTGTGATTGATCAAGGCTAAACATTATCTTGATTGTACTCTGAGATGGTAGGACACTTGTTGAGTAGTGATGCATGATTCATTCTATTATGGTGAAACTTTCTATGTGTGTTGGGATATGGAAAACTTTGTGGTGATGTGGGGAAAGGTTAACTGTGAAGGAACAATGAGTTGATGATTGAGTTGAAGTGATGTTGTCATTTCAATTTTAGGAATGCTAGTGTTGCATTATCGATATGTTCTGGTAGATATTGTTTAAGTCAAGATTCTGAATTCTTATGTAGTCTGTGTGCAGTGCTATAGTTAGCAAAGTTGTTGTGGTGTTGTGTACATGGACGAGATTTATGATATGTTGAATTGCCACCAAGTGGAGTGGTAGATGTCTTAGTGGTGATACTAAGTAGGGTACCCATATCATTGTGGATCTAGGCAGGTTTCATTTCGAAGTTTTGAGACTATCCTAGAATGCCACGAGGGTTACTTGAACTGCCGGTGCAGCATTGTATATATTCACAGATTGTGTGGCAGACTGATTGGGTGAATCAAGTGATTGAGGTTATGTGGAAGGCATTTGTTTCGAACTTCAAAGTGAAGTTAAGACTAAAGTCCGCTGAACCTGTTGTGATTTTGGTTGGAAATGGAGATTCGGCATTTGGGTTTGCCTTACCTCCTAGTGTTCCTGTTGTGCGGAACGTATTGATGTGCGTAGACTGAATAGGGAGTCTACGATGCATCCAGTGTGGGTAATCTTGATATAGTTAGAGAGGATGTGGATGCGACCCTTGTTGGTGTTCAACATGTATTCCAGACGGGATAACAGAGCAACTTGGATCGTGGGAAATTGACTTGCTCAATATCTGGTGGAGGCTTAATGACGAGAGCATTATTGCTAGGGAACAAGGACTGGATTTGAGGATGAGTTTAGTTGTACCTGATTGTTAGGTAGTGTGCGCTTAAATTTCGGGACGAAATTTCTTTAAGGATGGTAGAATGTAATACCCCGGAAATTCGTTATTAATTCCTAAATGTTTCCTGGAATTAATAAAGTGTTTGTTTGTACGAATTCGTGGTTCGAATGTGGAGTGGAATTATTTTCAGACAGATAATTATTCGAAATGCACGTTTTAGGGGGGTTACGAAGTTTGACTTTTTATACATTTGGATTCTTCAGAAACTTCCTTCACGAAAGTCATAGATCGTGTCGATACGAGTTCGTGGACATGTGGAACGCGGAAATCGGAGTTCGTATGAGAAAGTTATGGGTGATTGAAATTTGAGGAAATTTCTATAAATATAAGAAAATTCCGGATTTTTTCATAAATCCCAAAAGTTCCGAAAATCCCATTTTCCTCCCCAAATTCGCTCTGTTCTCACTCCTCCCTACCCGCGCGACTAGACCTGAACCCGGTGTACAGAGGTTCGATCTCTTCCGTTCAACGTCCGCTGACGACGAGACCACCGCAGACAGCTTCGTCTCTTCCTCCTCCTCGTCCCCTTAGTACTCCATCACGGCAACGGCCCCCGGAACTTGGGGATCGGAGCAGCCATAGACCCTAAAAAGGATCCGGCCAGATTTCACAGATTCCCTTATCCCCTTGGCCGATCCATTCCATTTTACGTGGAATATATATATTGATTGGCGTGTTATCGAGTGATGAGATGATTGGAATGGATTGATTATTATTCAAGCTCTTATTTCCGCACGCAAGAAGTTGAATAATGAATTGTTGAACATGTGGTGAGAAAGCTATCTTGTATGTTGCGAATTTTGGATTTAGGGTCGACGTAGTGACCGGTATGAGGGAATCGGATGCTCTAATCTTAGGATGATGATGGGCTACGATTAGTTGAGGGAATCAGATGCTCTAATCTTAGGCTGATGATGGGCTACGATTAGTTGAGGGAATCAGATGCTCTAATCTTAGGCAGATGATGGGCTACGATTGGTTGAGGGAATCGGATGCTCTAACCTTAGGCGGATGATGGGTTACGATTAGTTGAGGGAATCGCCTTAGGCATATGATGGGCTACGATTGGTTGAGAGAATCAGATGCTCTAATCTTAGGCGGATAACGGGCTACGATTGGTTGAGAGTATAGGATTCCATAACCCTGGGCGGGTGACGGGCTACGATTGAGGTGAGTGTATCGAATGCCATAACCCTATGCGGTGACGGGCTACGATTGAGGTAACGATGTCGAGTTTTGAAACGGGTTATTTTGTGAGATGGTGTATTTGGAGTTGAAGGGTGAAGTCTTGGTTTTAGCATGAGTTGTTGATTTCTTTAATTAATTTCCTTTTTCATTTCTATTATTTGGTTTCTTTTTCTCTTCTATGATTGATTTTTAAATAATCTCCTGAACTAAATTTCTACGCAGGGATTACTGCATTTTGCATTGTTTGTTTTAATGTAATTTCCTTAACTAAACTATACGCAGGAATTGCTATGATTTGAATTGTGTGATTTTAGGTGATCTCCTGAACTAATTTCTATGCAAGGATTACTAATTGTTTAGCTAGTGTGATTGTATGTTTTTGTTGTGCTTTGTGGAGTTAAATGTTGTTGCTTTAATTTATCTCACGAATTGAGAAATTATAAGCCTGAATGACGTGAGTCATTTTAATTGAGTTTACTCATACGAGCTTAAAAAGCTTACCGGGTTTGTTGTTTGCAATCCCGGTGCACTATTCTATTATGTAGCGGTTATTCCTATAGGTGAGGACCACCAGGGCTGAGTACGAGAGCGTGGAGTGCAGCAGTGTTAGGTTCATAACCTATTTTGTTAGTGTACAGCTGTTTTTTGTATGCTCCTAGTGAGTGTGTACATTTGTATATTAGATCTCTCGAGTTTTGTATACACTTGTTGATGTGATATTCGACTTAAGTGATTGAGTCTTTATTAACTTGTAGTTATTACTCTGAATTATCTGAAAAAGTTTCTTGTAATTTTAAGAGTTGGTTTAATTATCACATTTCGGATTCAAATATCTTTATTCTAAATTAGGGGTGTGACACTACTATTCGGATCATTGAATCCTATGCTGTCACCAACAATGAAATGTGGGACACTGACTCATACAGGCTTTGGCATGATTGCCTAGGGCACCCATGTCGTGACATGATGATCCGTATTTTAAAGAACTCAAACGGACATACCTTCTTTAAAGTGAAAAATATAATGGGACAAAAATTTGCCACACTGCGAGATGTCGGTCCTTGTACTGCTCAAATGCAACCATTGCCTTCTAAAGTACCTGAAGAACTGCCTCCCTCCCATTATGCCTCATTGATTATTTCAAAATCACATCACTCATTTTGTAAAGCCTGCTCTTTAGTAAAAACAGGATCGAGACCTTCCTATGCTAAAGATACAAAAAAAAAAAACATTACATTCTTACAAAGGATACAAGGAGATATCTGTAGACCTATCCATCCAGAATGCTGACCATTTAAGTACTTTATGGTTTTGGTAGATGCTTCGACACGCTGGTCACATGTCACATTATTGTCCACAAGAAATGATGCATTTGCAAAACTCCTAGCACAGATTATACATTTAAGGGCTCACCACCCTGATCACCCTATCAAGTCTATAAGGCTTGATAACGCTTGAGATTTTACATCAAACGCATTTGATGATCATTACATGTCTATTGGGATCGATGTAGAGCATCATGTACCCCATGTGCATACATAAAATGGTCTCGCAAAAGCCACCAGTAAAAGGCTACATATGGTGGCTAGGGCACTGGTTATGCATACTAACCTACCTATATCTGCTTGGGGTTATGCAATATTGCATGCAGCTTTACTTATTCGTTTCAGACCCACTGCTTGTCAACCATTTTCTGTGTACCAGTTGGTAATTGGATATGAGTTTGACATTTCACACTTACGCATATTTGGTTGCATAGTATATGTGCCTATTGTGCATTGCGCCTCCACAGCGCACCAAAATGGGTCCTCAGAGACGATCAGGTATTTATGTTGGATACGAATCTCCAACAATTATCCACTATTTAGAACCCTTGACAGGCTATCTCTTTACTGCTAGATTTACGGATTGTGACTTTGATGAGGCAGTCTTCCCGTCGTTAGGGGGAGATAGGAAAAAGGATTTTCCAAGGGAACGACAGGAATTGTCGTGGTTTGTCCCCACTCTTTCTCATTTTGATCGCCGCACTTCACAATGTGAAAGTGAAGTGAAAAGAATAATTGATCTTCAGAACATTGCAGATTCGATGCCTAATGCGTTTATTGATATCGCGAAAGTGACGAGATCACATATACCAGCTGAAAATGTGCCTGCAAGGTTAGAAGTTCCCAACAGGGGGCACAGCGCCGCAGATAGAGGCACTGCAACCACACTTAGTGAAGGTGTAGTTGAGGCCGTGGCTCCCCAAAGGAAGAGGGGGAGGCCACTTGGTTCAATTAACACTCACCCAAGGAAGAAGAGGGCGAGTAATGCACAAACCGATCCATTAATCATCAATGTAGAGAATCCCTCTCATGAGATTGTCTCTGATTATAGTTATGTCCATGAATCAATACTGGAGGACGCTCCGATGTTTGAAATGATTTAAGAGAACAAAGAAATCTCAAAGAAATCTTCCATACACATTGATGATGTATTTGCATACACTGTTGCTCAAGACATCATAGAGCACAATGATATTGAAGCACTCTCTGTTGCAGAATGTCAACAAAGTGCAGATTAGCCTAAATGGAAAGAAGCAATCCAGACAGAACTAGATTCTCTGGCTAAGAGACATGTATTTGGTCCGGTAGTACTAACCCCACTAAGTGTAAAGCCTATAGTACATAAATGGGTATTTGTCAAAAAACGTAATGAGAATAATGAAGTTTTGAGGTACAAGGCTCACCTTGTAGCGCAAGGTTTCTCACCACACCCTGGAATTGACTACGAGGAGACATACACTCCTGTAAAGGCACGTGATGTTAAGTCCCGGATCCAAGTTACTGTTTTACTAGTCTTTTGGACGGTAAACGAGACTTATTTTTATTTTCGACTCCGTTTCTACCTTTTAGGGGGCCCTAAAAGTTGACTTTTGTTTGGGTCAAAAATTGAGAAAATTTTCTTCATGAAAGTCGTAGAGGACGTTAAACCAAATGTGTGCAAATGTTGTACGTAAAAATCAAAGTTCGTATGCAAAAGTTATAAGTGAAAAGGTAAACTTACTATTCATAATAAATTAGTATATATCTAAAATTTACTGTGGCAGATCAGATTCTACCACTCTCTCTCTCTCTCTCCTCTCCGTTTCTCTCTCCCCGACCCCGTCGGCTTTGGCCAGCGGTTTCTCCCTCGTCCGGCAACGGATTTGGACAAGGCCGATGGCTACAGAACCCTCTCTTCCTCCTCTTCATGTCTGTGGTATTTTGGTGGTGCAATTTGGGCCATAGGAGGTGCAGCAAGGTGGTGACCGCGGTGACATTTCGGGTCTCCGGCGATTTCGCTTTTCTGGCAATTTCTGGCCGTTCCACCACCCATAGCATGGAGTCCTCGTCTTCGTGGTTCGACCCATGCTAGTGGGTAACCTCAATTTCACCGGATTACGGCATATAGAAGGCGAGAAACCCCATACAGATTTGAGGTAATTTCAACCCCTTAGACTTGAAATCTCACTAGGTTACAGTTATGAAAAATGCTTAGGATGATGAGATGGTGTTGCTAGTGAAATTTGGTAGCCAGATACGGTGGTTAACAAGCGGCGCGTGGGCCCGAGTGCAGTTGCCTGTGGGGGTGCGTCCGGCCGTCCCTGGTGGGTTGTTTTGGTCTGTTGGATAGTACTTGTTATTACGAATTTATAGATAAGTATTTGGTGGAAATTGGAGGAGGTTTGGATATTAATCGGAATTTTTGAAATTTTAGAGAGTTTGGATTTTGATTTAGGAAGATCCAATCATTGGATCGATCCTATTTTCGATATGTTGTTATAATTATTGATTGGAGATAACGTATGAAGTTTGGACTCGTTCCGTATTGATTTCGAGCATCCAATGATTTATTGATTTTAGGGTATTGAATTTATTATCATAAATTAAGTCTCGGTTCTTAAGAAACCATTATTTACTATATTGATTGTTCAAGACGACGGATATGCGAGTTTGAGGAAGGGATAGTTGGACGGCCGTTGTAGCCACAAACTGTGAGTGGACATTTATTTTAAATTAATTGTGCATGCAGTTTATTATTATTATTTTTCGGTTGAGATTTAATTTATGATTTGACTATTGAGTTGTTATGATTTTATGAGCTTAATTTCTTGAGATGTATTTATGCTCTATGAATTACGAGATTATTAGTGGATTTCCTTCCCGAGGGATTTCAGTACATTTTCGAGCTATTTATTTATGAGTTATTGAGGAATGGTTTTGGAAAGTGGTTGATTTAGAAAATAGTATGTTATTGTAGCATTTTGAGTATTTGATTTATTGAGATTTATTGAAATAAGCTTCCGGTGATTTATTGAGGGTTTATGGAATTATTATTGAGTTCTCTTTTCCGAAGGACTTAGTGATTTTTTGTGTCTTGAGAATTGTTCGGAAGTGATTTTCGAAAAGTGATTGATTGGTAAAATATCGTGTCCACGATTTTCGAGTATGAGACTGGTTGGTGACATTACTTATTTTGAAGGGGAAGAAGATTTTAAAAAGGAATAAATTGGTAAGGAGGCTATTATCGGCGCATGCACACATTACCTGGTCGGCAGTCCCCTCCAGGTAATAGTCCGGTCAGCAGTCCCCTCCAGACAATATTCTGGTCGGCAGTCCCCTCCAGAATATCCCAGTCAGCAGTTCCCTCCGGTGCATCATCTGGTCGGTAGTCCCCTCTAGATAACATGAGGTAGTTAGTCGGCAATTCCCTCAAACTACACATGGTTAGTCGGCAGTCCCCTCTAACCACCGCCTCTTGGGTTCCGGTAGGCAGTCTCATCTGATGCGTCATCTCATCGGCAGACCCCTCCAGATAGCATGAGATGACTGGTCAGCAGCCCTCTCTAGTCATAGAAGGTTTTACATGGAAAGGTGGATATTGAAAAGAAGTGCGTTTGAGACAATTCATTAGGAAAGTCTTATGTTAAAGGAATTGAATTTAGAATGTTTTATATATTGCACTGCGTGCCGGATTTAAAGAATAAGGAAGTGGGAAAAGCATTCAGTTAGTTATTTTCTAAATTACTTTATTTTTGTCCACTCACTCTAACAATTTTTAAATGTTTTTCCCCTGGGCCCTTCGGTTTCAAATGCCCAGTTTGCAGGACAGATTAGCCTGAGGTCGAGCTTACATGGGGTTGAGGCATAGCTGTCATCGCTTCCGCATTATAAAAAGTATCGGTCCTATATCTTGTATTCTATTCTCTTGTACATCCGGTGCATTAGATTGCTCTGATAACCCATGATATTAATGTTTTTAAGTTCAGAATTATTTTGTGAAATGGGAAATGTTGTGATTTAGGGATCAGGGTGGCTCCAGAAGAATGTGGTTGGATTGTTTGGAAGTGTTTTGTCTTTCTTCAGGTTTTGGGCAGTCCATTTTTAGAGGAAGTTACGCCAAATTTTTAGTAGAATTTCTTCTAAGGTGGGCCTCTTGAGGGCCACTTTGGATTTCAAGGTGAAATCCGGGCGAGTCCTGTCACATGAGAAGCAAGGGAACGTTGGAAATGTTAGAGGCAAGGCACGAGGGCTGCAGAAATGAGCTAAAATGAATAAATGAAGTTTTCATGATCCAGCCAGGAAATCCTGATCCGACTAGGAAACCCTGTCAAAGTAGGAATCCTGGGTCAACTAGGAAACATGTTCAGAGAAATGGCGAAAAATGAGAAGTCCTTGTTGGACTAGGAGTCTTGATGACAATAGGATACCTGGGTAGACTATGAGAGCCCAAGAACAAGCTCAAAACGTCCTCTACAAAGGTGATATGGATTGGGAGTCATTTTTTATAAGAAAATATGGTTAAAAATCAAATTTGGAGTCTGTATTAGACACATACTGATTTTGGCCGAATTTCAAGAATATATCTGGATAATGACATCTCAATTAAATCCTAAATGCATCTAGACATGATCATGGAAAAGGGAGACTTCTACAGATAATGAAGGAGAATTTCAAGGGATTGCAACAAGCAAAAAGGTTGAAAACAGTTCTAGATACATTCCCTGATGTCCACATTCATTCTTGGGTGAAACTGAAGAGATAAATAATAAATTATTCATTTAAATTCAGCAAAAATTTACTAGAGCCAGAGAAGTGTGCCGGTGTGGTCCAGGGCGATCTGGATCTTGGCCAGGTCTTGCTTGGGGAACCTGACGGCGATGAAGACGTTGTTAAGGTGGTTGAATTTGAGGTCGGCGGTGGTGTCTTGGAGGAAGAAGCCGCGAGAGTCGAGGCTGGTTGGAGATCAAGTACTTGTTGGTTGGGGAATGTCACAGACAGTGAGGTTTTAAGGTGGAGCGGCGGCGGATGTGGTGGTTCTGAGCTGAAGATTGTGCCAGGAAGTTGTTGAGTCCCAACTCCTGAAGAATAAAACAAAGATGCTAATGCAGCTTTTGGGCTTCTCAAGAATGTGAACTTGTGGAGGTTGAGGAGAAAAAGATTGGAATTGAAAAGAAATATGAGGAAGCGGCACCTGCTACAGCTAAGGAGGAGGCGAAGGACACTAAGAGTGATAAGGCTGGAGAATTTTCTGACTCAACTTGAATATAGGTGTTTTGTGATATCCATATCTAATGAGGTTAGTTTGGCGTCAAAGTCTTGGGATAATTCAAGGTGGTGGTGAAGTTGGTGGGTCATTGTTTATGGGTTCAATGCTTTGTCTTTTTAGAGTTTGGTTTATTTTTTGGTCTGTTAGAGTTTGGTTTGTTGTCAAGAGTCTTTTTCTTTTCTTTTTTCATTGAATGAGAAATTTCATAAAGCTCAAGAGCAGGCAAAGTACAACTGGAGCAACTAAGATACAAATGAGAAAAGGGAAGAATCGTTGTCAAGAGTCTCTCTCTAGAGTTTTTTTCATATTAGGAGTAAGTTGCAGGTCAGCGAAAATTACTTGTTATTTCATAATATTTTTTATTGTGGGGCAATAATATTTTTATTTGGGGACAATAATGTTTTTATTACAGGCAATAACAGTTTTTATTGGAAGTCAATAAATAAAGGGTTATTATCACAAATGGTACATGAACTATACCTCAATCTTATCGATGGTACCTGAACTTCAATTTTGATCACAACCAGTACCCGAACTTTTTGATTTCATTTTAAATGGTACCTAGAGCCACCGCCGGTCAATATTCCGACTAAAAACGACATGTGAGGTGATCATAGTGATGATTTTTGATGATTTCAAGGGTTGCAATCATATATAGTGATAATTTTTTGGTAATAGACTTGCCTTGAACTTGAATTTTTTTTTTTTTTTTTTTTTTTTTAGATTTGGCTTTTTAGTGACCAAAGGTGGCCTTAGGTACCATTTAAAATGAAGTTGAAAAGTTCGGGTACTGGTTGTGATCAAAATTAAAGTTCAGGTACCATTTATGATAATAACCCATAAATAAATATCTATACGGGAGTCAATAAATCTCCCAAAACTTTCAAAATCAAGAGCATCTTTATTTTTACTAATTACTGACCCCTAAACATTTTATTGGGGGGCAATAAACTTTTTATTCAGTTTTATTGGGGAGCAATAATATTCTCCAGTGATCTATGAGATATCCGACGACCTCTTTGGGGAAATCCGGCTAGCGTTGATGGGACTCTGGTCAAGTCTCCGTTGACTTCTCTCTAAGTGACAACTGACAAAGGGAGGGACGGAAAAATTGTCTCCAAAATTAACAAAAACAATAAAAATAAAAATAAAGAATACTTAATTGGGTATTAAGACAAAAAATATATAATTTGTTGGGTAAATGGGCAATTTTATAAGATGTTTAGGTAAGTGAAGTTAGTGTAGCTCAAATTTGAGTAAATGAACATTTTCCCAAATAAAAGTGGTGGGCAAATTTAAAAACGATCCAAGGTGTTATAATGCTCCAAACGATCCAAAGTGTATAAACACCTTGGATTCATGAGCAACACGATGTTCTGGACTGAATTTTTGTTTTTTTGTTTTAGGTGTTATATTACAGTTGGAGTCTCCCTCCTCGTTTTTGAAAATTACAGAGGAAGCGACTTTACAAGAATGAAGACTTCAAAGTAGGCTTAAAAGAACATCAGATAAGTTGAAATGACACAACAAATCTCTCTTTATTGATTTAATTAATCACGATCAAAGGGAACTTAAAGACCAAAATTAAGGAGTCATGCAACAATTTTGGGTGTCCAACGATAATGAAAATAAAATGGAGCGGCGAACTGTCAAGATACAAATCCAGCAGGTTTGGCTAGGTTGGCTAACTGGGTTAGTGTTCGAATCCATATCCAAAGACCAAAGCTTTGGACAATTTGTTGACAAGTGATAGCCAACATACTTGAGCTAGTTTTTGAAGGGAAAGATACATTATGGGTCTCTTTCAGTGCTGCCAAAGTCCCAAGGGAACTTTTTGCCTCGTGCATTTGCTGAACTTATCCCATCCCTGGAAAGCAGCTAATGTTGAATGTTGAAACCTCTTGTTAAACAAACCCCAACGACCTTAGTGGAGCTATTGAAAAACCTCTTTCAGAAAAGTCCGCGAATTCAAGACATTTCCTTGCATTTCTTTTTCATATGTTTTCAATTTCATCTTCTCATGATCTACAGCCACAAAATGGGTTGACTTCCGTCACCGACGAAATGTCAACTCGATTGTCTTAGGCTTCGCTTTATGCATGCCCGCTGGGACTTTCTCTGCTTCTTTTCAAAGCAGCAAATCTTGTGTGGTTGAAATTTGAAACATGAGGCTGGGGACCTGGGTGTAACGGTGTATATATATCTAATAACACCTTCTAATACAATTGTGATGTCATTATGTAGTTGACTAATCTGAAACAAGGTGCAACAAGCATGCTATGACGCATTTCCGTTGAAATATAAACACAGGTCAGCTTGAACACACAGGTTAAAAACCTTGCCCCCGACAGAGATGTTGTATTTCTGGATTTAAAAAGAAATACAACTATTTTTTTTTTTTTTATAGGAGTGAAGTCTACACGTACTCCTTATTTTACAATCTGTACTTCATGTTTCATTTTTTTGTAACTTAAATTTTGTCTTTACTAACTTAAATTTTATATTTGTATAAAACTTTTGACTAAATAATGAAAGATGGAGTGTGGATTACAAATTATGAAACATGAATTTCTTTCCTCTTTGTCGAACTTAAGACATCAAAAAAAAAAAAAAACCAGATATGCCCAAAAATAAATGGTCATGGGGTACAACCGGACAAGCATACTACTTGTTTTCCATATTCTAATCCATCACACGGAAATAAAGTGACCAATTTAGTGAGAGTGTAGCTGTATATACAGAGAGAGACTTACGTGGGACACTTGCACCGTGTGGTTATAGGGTTGACTAATCAACCCCCAGTATGGGGTTTTTTTTTTAGTATTGCACTTTTAAAAAACAGGAGTAATTTTAGAACAAAGAAAACAAATTTTGATATCTGATTAGCATGCCTTATATCCACACGTGCTGGAGAAGCCTTACTTAAAAATTCCTCGTATATACAACGATTATGTAAGAGAATTTCAGGTTGTCGGAAAGAATCTGCCAGTTGGTTTAGATGTGATTGCTCCTGCCTTTACATGCCCAGAAGGCCAGCTTCACCGACACCAAGCCAAGAATAACAAAGTTTTGATTATGGGACCACAGCCAATGACCCAGGGTTAACCTGTTCCATTGTTTTGTAAAACTAAATCGGAAGCAAAAATAATTAAGAGTATAAATATTAAGAAGGTAAAATGAAAGTTAGCCTTGTGAAATAAATATTGAAACGGTGAACAAAAACAGAAGCAAAGAAAACAACAAGCTTCATGTGTCATTGTCTTTCATTAATGATATTTAAAAATGACCAGATCCTCAAACGCATATGGACTTGGTGTTATTGAATAATCTTCTCTCTGTGCCTTTGAACCCAAAACATTCAAAACATGTGTGTATTGTTTGACCGGATATGAATGACATCTGTGTATATTTCATGTTGATGAATATAACGTCATTTCCCGTTACATTCTAACAGAATTCGATACAAACGCAATTGTCAGTCTTAATTTTCACCAAGCAGAGAAATACTGAACCTTTAGTCAAACTCATCACCTAATGAGAAAAACAAAACGCATTATATAATTTTATGAGATTATTTTACGCAAAGCGTACTCACCCTCATTCATTATCCTAGAAGAAAGAAACATTAGCAATTGTCAGTCTTAATTTTCACCAAGCAGAGAAATACTGAACCTTTAGTCAAACTCATCACCTAATGAGAAAAACAAAACACATTATATAATTTTATGAGATTATTTTACGCAAAGCGTACTCACCCTCATTCATTATCCTAGTTACATGTTTGCATAGGTGACCAAACTCTCTCCCTTTCACCCCACCAGCAATGTCGATGATGCAAAACAATGAGCAGTCAAATAAAATTCACCACCCAAATCGGAAATACATGTGAAAAGGAGTGCAGCTAGAAGAAAGAAACATTCATACAAACGCAATTGTCAGTCTTAATTTTCACCAAGCAGAGAAATACTGAACCTTTAGTCAAACTCATCACCTAATGAGAAAAACAAAACGCATTATATAATTTTATGAGATTATTTTACGCAAAGCGTACTCACCCTCATTCATTATCCTAGAAGAAAGAAACATTCTTTTGCTTTCCATGTCAGATGCGACGGGGAAGCCGTGGAGCCCTAGAAGTCCTAAAAAACAAAACACTGCGAGAGGTGAGAAGTGCAACTCCGATTCCCATTGCAGCTTACTAAAATGCGCCGCCGCCGCCGCCGCCGGCCTACTTCAGAGACCCGCCGCAGCAGCAACAAGAAAACGTCTTCGAAAACCTCTTCAACAATCTCCGCACAATAAAAACCACCCAAAGCCGTGGAGCCCTAGAAGTCCTAAAAAACAAAACACTGCGAGAGGTGAGAAGTGCAACTCCGATTCCCATTGCAGCTTACTCAAATGCGCCGCCGCCGCCGCCGGCCTACTTCAGAGACCCGCCGCAGCAGCAACAAGAAAACGTCTTCGAAAACATTAGATGCCTCTTCAACAATCTCCGCACAATAAAAACCACCCACGCCGTATATTGTTGGTGCCACCAGCCACCCACATGTGCAAGACCAAAATGGCCGTCGACGCCGCCCAGCCCACCTCCTCCGCTCGACCCACAACCCAATTGTCCGAGTCCGCCAGGACCCCGACCCGGACCCGAACCCAAACCCGACCCACCTTCCCCACCACCTCCTCCTCCTCCGATCCCTCCTCCTCCAGCTCAAGCACAAGCTACAAGCTGTCCTCCACCGCCTCCACCTCCAGCCAAACCTCCCTCGCCAGCTTCCGCCAGGCCCTCCCCGACAACCCTAACCTCTACGACCTCTCCGAAATCCGCGCCGCCACCAACAACTTCCTCGCCAAGCGCTTCAGCTCCACCTCCTCCACCCCCTCCTGGCGCTGCACCCTCCGCGGCAAAGACGCCGTCGTTTTCCAGCGCAAGTTCCGCCGCAGGCTCGAAACCGAAGAACTCAAGAACCGGCTCTCCGTGCTCTGCCGCAGCCACCACACCTCCATCATCAAGCTCCTCGGCGCCTCCGTCTCAGGCGACAACATCTTCTTGGTCTACGAATTCGTAAGCAACTGCGCCAGCCTCGCCGCGTGTCTGAGAAACAAGAACAACCCCAATTTCACCGTGCTGTCGACGTGGGCGTCAAGAATGCAGGTCGCCGCCGACCTCGCTCAGGGCCTCGATTATGTTCACAACAAGACAGGGCTCAGTGTCACCATAGTCCACAACCGCATCAAGAGCAGCAGCGTTTTGGTGACGGAGCCTAATTGCAATGCCAGGATATGCCATTTCGGGACAGCCCAGTTGTGCGGCGAGACCGATTTCCATACCCAGATGGATTCCAAGCCCAAACCCACAGTTTCGGGTGAGATCATTGAGGTCAGCGAAGAAATGGGTCCGAGCCCGAAGTCGAAACTGGGACGATCCTACAGCGGAAAAGCCCAATTCGAAGGAGAGAGAGGGTACATGTCGCCGGAGTTTCAGACCACCGGCGACGCCACACAAAAGTCCGACGTTTACGCATTCGGGGTCGTAATTCTGGAGCTGTTGTCGAGCCAGGAGCCGTTCAAGTACAAGTTCGATAAAACCCGCGGTGATTTTATCAGAACCTCCGTCGTCGAGTCCGCTCAAGCCGCCGTCGACAGTGGCGGTTTGAGGACGTGGGTGGATAGCAGGCTGAAGGACTCGTTTCCCGTCGCTGTGGCCGAGAAGTTGACACGTCTGGCGCTGGAGTGCGTACACGTGGACCCAGATAAGCGACCCAGCATGGGACGCGTGGCGGGGAAGATCTCCAAGTTTTACTTGGATTCCCGGACTTGGGCGGAGAATTTGAGAATGCCCACCGGAATTTCGATCTCTCTGGGTCCGAGATGATCGGAGGGGAATTTTAATTTTAATTTTTTTGTATTTTTGTAATTATTTGATTATTTAAACTGAGAGTGACATAACTCGTTATTGACCATGTAAATAATGACAATGACACCAGTGGAAATTTTGGACATTGTTTATAGGGATCAAGGCTGCTACCAATAAAAAATAGTGATGAGGCTTTGGAAGGGCGAAGAATTTGTTTTCAGACAAATGTATCTAATTATGTAATGGTATATTATGATGAGTCATTTTGTTTTGTTTGGTGAAGGTGCACAGGACTATGAGGGAGGTTTGCAAAATCTACTCCTACCATTATTAGATTCAAATAATCAAATGGTTGACATTGTATGGTGAAAAGGATATGCTCGTGTATGGGGCAGCTAAGGTTTCAAGTAAAATAAAAGTTTATATTTGGAAGATTCCATGCTACCCGCTATGACGCAGCTTCTCGGGTTAATTTGGAGAGGGGTTGCTACTTTTGTAACGATGCAGAGGAATCCATAATTCACATCAGTACCGATTGTGGGTTTCCAAGGGATTTGTTCGAATTCTTTGATGCCCGCAGCAGCAGCTCCCCCGACTTCATTTGCTTGATTGGTTGTGTCATTGTAAAGTCTTGTATCTCAGAGGAGGATTTTGATTTGTTGTTGATGCTCATTTGGGGAGTTTGGAAAGACAGAAATCAACGAGTTTTGGTCTAGTACAGAGCCGCCCCAAGGGTCCAAGGTCTCAACCTGAAGCACGCCTCATTTTTATTAGAATAAGTGGAAAAATAGAAATGACATGAGAAAGAGGAAAATGTCAAACATCAATTAAAATTACTCTTAACAAGGATTTTTTTGTGGATGACAATCAAACCAAAGATCTATTAGGGTAAATAATAAAACCTCTTAGTAAAATTGGAGATTCTCATCTTGCAGGTTACAATTGTCATGAACAACTTGACATTTTCTACTCCAACAAGGTTCCCTTGGTTTTTCGCCTAATCCAATAAACAACTTGTATTATCATATATAATCCAATCCCTCTGTATTCATATGCACACTTTCATCCTTTATGGTTAAGACCACATCAATAATAGACTTCATCACATGGCCAATAGATAATGAAACTCAAAATCATATGGCATCTTCTCAACAGTGGTAGAAATCTTCCCGCCACTATGGCCCCTGAAGCAATCCACCATTGATTTTCTCAAAGACCCAGACGTAGGTAACTGGTGGCACACCCACTGAACTAGTGTGTCCACATCTACAGCAAAATCAAGCATGTTTCCGAGCAACAGTTCCGGGAATCCAATTTTTTTTGTGCTGGTCACTACAATTGATGCTTGCAAGTACTCCAACTTTGATTTCTCCAACTCTGCTACAACACTATCAGCTGTGTATATCTTCACCTGAATATTAGATGAAGTACACTTCATCAAAAAAAAAAAAAAAAAAGGAGCATTGAAACATGGCATGCTATGTAACAGAACATCTATAATGCTATATCGGCTACGTACTGCTGGAGAAGAACGAGTTCCACAACACAGAGCAAATGTGACATTAGGATCCATGGACTCAAGACCATATAGTCGGCGAACAGTGGCCTCGTCATCATTCTCACCCTTCTGGAAAGCCTATAAAAAAAATGGCATAATAGGAAATCATACTGCTGATCCTTATATAATGAGTAATAAGACCAGTCATATGTACTTACCTCTTTCATCGAAATTGAAGGTGCTGGTTTCCTCAGTATATGATGCTCAATAGATTGAGCATTTAAAATCCTACCTCCTATGTTCAGTGTTGCCTGAATCAAACCATTAATAATTTGTTAGAAGGATAGAAGCTCTCATACTCCTACTTATTCCCTTCTTGGTAGTAAGCGCACAGATTATGGCACTTAAATAATATCAGCAAGTTAAAGAAACATTTTCAGTATATAAATTATATTAGACCCAATATGTAAAATCTTTTCCAAGCACAGGCTTGTATCATGTACAGGAACTTGATTGGATTTCAGTAAAAGTTTGGACCTACCTTGTTCAGTAATGTAAGTAATTTGTCTGCGGAAGGATGCGCACCAAATTCGAGAAAGCCCTGAAGAAATAGTTTAGTATATACACTATTAGAGCTTCAGCAGTATTCATGGATTAATAAACTGCATTACCATCCTGATGCATGTGTGCCAAACTTTGTTTGAGAGTGACAACCACTCCAAAATTTGGTTAGGCACACATTAGGCTAGCCAAGACATCTAAATGAAAGTTAAAAAGAAGTATATATACATTCATGATACAAGCATTGTACATGTTGATCCAGAATGCTAACTTCTGCTGGTATGCCAAGGACCCCAAATTCACAACCAGGAGATTGTTCAGCAATACCCTGCACAGAAAGAAGTCAGGACGATCAAAACATAATATGATCGAATTGTGAAATAGACCACACGCTCTATTCAAGATATAATTTCACATACCTCAACTTTTTTAGTAAAGGAATAGAGTTCGATGCTGAAATAGATCTTGGGTCCATAGAATTTGAGGTAAAAACAACCAAGTTCTTGTAAGGGCCAATATCCCTAGGAATAGAGTCTTCCACATTGAAGATACCATAAGGGTCTTGTTGCCTTGATTCCTTCTGTAACAGAAGGCTTGACTTGGAGGTTAGGCTGGTATCATCCCTGAAGCTCCTTGAGGTTACAACAGAAGAGTGCAAAGACCTGGAAATGGGGCCTGATTTCTCCAATTCCATTGTTCTGGTTGTTCTAAGCAGCCTAACATAAATGAGGTTGAGACACTTCAAAATTTCCTCTGAGAGCTTGTTTGGTTGCCAAATCTGGTTGTTCTCTTCTAATTGTGTTGGAATTGGTACAGGTTTTGGTGGGAGATGATCTGAAGAAATGCCTGGTTTAACTTCTCTCATCTGAGAAAGAAACAGGAGGGAAAAACACCATTAATTGGTCATATTCACCAGATCCAAGTTTGTAAGTTTCATTATCTATATGGTGTTATGCACTACAGATAAATTAGTAATCTAAAGAATCAATTTGGCTAATCAAAGGCTTGAGAACTAAGGCATTGCAATTATTAAATCCTACTCGCTATGATATAGTTATTTTGTTCATTGTTTCATCTTTAACAAATAATTGAAACTGTTGCGAAATTTTTCCAAATGATAAAACTCAACTGCATCAACTAAAGTACTTGGGTCAAACCTTTGGTGCTGATGGATGTCTCAGAGTTCGCAAGGGTGAGGGTGCTCTTAACAATCCACCTTTTCGTGGAACCATAGACTGAAGTCTAACCTCCTCATAGAAGTAATTTTCTTTCTGATCAGAAAAACTTCTCAAGTTTTCCATTTTCTCATTTAAATTGAGTTCATTATTAAGTTCATAATCACCCTTTATAGCTTTACTTATGAAATGCAATGCCTTGGTTTCATATCCTTTTCTCTCATGATGAACACCTCTGTTCATAAGGCTTAGGTTTTCATCATGTTGCCATTGTCGAGCCTTTGATTCCTTAGTAGCTTGTTCTTCCTGTTGCAGTCCTAGTTTAAGTTGTCTGATTTGGTCTTCAAGTCGAGAAATTTCTCCTTCAACCATAGCCAACTCTGCTAAAAGTTCCTTCGTCTGCATAAAAGATGAAACACATAAATGTAAACTCCTTCATAACTCTAATCTCTAATAACTGAGAAACATACTTAATAAGGTCCTCAATAAGTTCTTTAACTAAATAATTCAAGATTTATATGGTTGAATACATATATTGTATATGTATCGTCTTGGTGTGGGAGAGTAATAGCTATCATTTGTCCAAAAGCTACTTTGTACATCCCAAAAGTTGGGGTTAAATAAGGACTAATGCATATGAAGAAATTTTTTCTATCAATCTAATTACAGAGTCTTACTCTTACATGGTATATTTCTAGCTTGTCACAAGACTCTAGATATATGGAATCATATAGTAACTAGAATTAAAGGGCATGATTTCATCGTACAGTACTCTAAATAAATGTACATGTATTGAGGATGCCATCATATTACCAAATTTAAGAAGAATACCTTCTGGGGAAGGAATCTTGG
Organism: Rosa multiflora; assembly: GCA_002564525.1. NCBI lineage: Eukaryota > Viridiplantae > Streptophyta > Magnoliopsida > Rosales > Rosaceae > Rosa > Rosa multiflora. The sequence goes on along the minus strand of BDJD01000833.1, from coordinate 187,180 downwards.
AATTCGAATAGCAGAAGCAGACTCGGAAGTTTTCCGACTGTAGGCATAGTCCAAAACCTCATGTACCTTCTCTTCTTGATTTAATAGTCTTTGAAGGAAAGAGACCTACGAAATAGAAACCAGCCTGTTAATGCAACTCTCACTCTCATTTACAGGCCGAGTATATTAATTTGTTCATATTTCCATTTCAGTTTCCTTTTCTGGATGCTCAACTATCCTAGCCCCATTAACAAAAAAAAGTACTATAAAACAAGAAATCAATGAGAACATGAAGCAGCACTGAGATTGCCTAGTTTTAGGAACAAACTAAAGTGGTTTTTTTATTTTACTTTCTTATCAAAGAGTCTGAGGGTTCATTTTAGAAAGCCTAAAACAGAGGTGATGTTGCCCAAATAGCTAGCTCAGTATATTACCTATCAACTTAAGCCAATTTCTTATCCTTACACAAAATGCTCACTTTTCTGGATTTTAGTTTTCCCTAATAAGAGAAAAGTTGTGGTTTTTTATACTAATCAGTTTTGGGAAAGCGTCATACCTCTCTTTCAAGCTCCTCTTGGTTTCTCTGCCCACCGACCTTCTTCTTTCTCTGCATTACAAATCAAAGAAACTCATATAAGTGCATAACAAATCGATGAGATAGACTATATAACATAAAGGTATCTGATAGTTTTTCAAACAACTCACAATCTCAGATGGTGTGCGAACAGACAAGCTTCTTGGGCTAGACATTATCAAAACCTCACTGCAGCTTAGCTCGAGCCCTCTCGACCGCCTCGAAGCATAAAACCAAGATGGGTGGTGGTACAATTTTTAATAACGAGGCTTTGAACTCATTCAAACGAGTCTTGGTGGGAGAAGGACCTAATTAGCTTGGTGCAAAAGGAAAGGAGGCAACTACTGCTCTGCTTCTAGGCTTCTAGCTAGTGCTGGTGACTGTTTATGTCGTTGACGTTTGATTTTTGTTAATAATATTTTGATGACATGTTTGGATTGTATTGGAAACCATGTTTTGGGGACGAAGAAGATGGGAGGGATCTTTCAGGATGATGAGGACGTTGGCTTTGGTGAGACATCATAGTGCCGTAGCTTGCAATTCTGGCTTCGAGGGTAATAGTTTGGCGGTTATACCTTACAAACAAGACTCCTAACGCTAGCTTGTAGTTTAGTTTGGTAAGCACAATCATGCATCAATCATTTGATTAATCTCATCTCTATCTTAAGGTGAAACTTTATTTTCTACAAGCGTACTCTATAAGATTTGAATATGTGATCTAGTCTTTCCCATCAGTTGAGGTATGGTAAATGTCGATTTTATCCTATCTTATATTATACGACTTAAATTTGACCAAAATTGATGGCGGACTAGCAATATAACATGTCAAAAATGTGACAGGAGAAAACTATTTTGAGATCGCACAAGCACAAAAGGAGAAGATAAAATTTAACAGAAACATTAACATCTCATAAAGCTACAGTATTTTATTAAAAATGATTTTCTTTCGTTACTCTTTATGGGATTACAGATATACACATATGATCAAGTTACTAAATGTTCATCCATATGTATTTTGAAAGATTACATTTTCAAAATGACTATATATGAATGAAATCAATCTTTCTCAAGAATGTACATTACAGTTCTATCAATTTCATAGGTCGAAAAGGGTAAAAGTACTGAATGAATAACTAAAGGACATGAACTCAAACATATAATAGAGGACAAATTTTTGCCATTAATTTCAATTAAAAAGTGAAATGGTTAGCCTAGTATCATTTGGTATAATGGTTTAAGTCTTCAATTAAAAAGTACTGAATGAAACTGAGAAGTACATGGAGCGATGCAAAAACATCGAAATAAAAACAATAAAGCATAACAAGATGCACAAACGCATCTAAAGTGTAGGAAAACAATAAAAGATAACAAGATGCATAGACGCATCTAGAATGAAAGGTAACCATGTGACTTGATGCCGAACGACATCGCTGCACTGCATATGTCACGAGAGCAGTGTAAATATAATAGTAACCGTAACCGGTGATATGATCACTTAGGAGAGATGATTCGCTCACCGAGAGTTCGAAAGTAACCGAGGGTGTCAGAAACTCAAAAATTAGCAAACGAACTCCCAAGAACCAGAACAAATACCATATCAATATGAGCAGCCGTCTCGAATCCAAGATCGGGATTTGAATACGACCCGGATCCCAATTCGGCCCGAATCCAAAATCAAGGCTGACGGGTCAACCTTGACAAATGCCTAAGCCCAACTTAATCTGATCTGGGCACCCTGGCTTTAGCCCTCCGTCCGACCAACCTGCGAGATCTGCAACATCGGAAAACATAGGTCCCAGTTCTGTCCACATGACTCCAAGCACCACCACCCTGACCACCAGTCGTACAGCCCCATCCGAGGTCGTTCCACCCTTGGAGCCCCAATCCTGCACGTCCCACTTTTGAGCCAGAACGTCACGTCACCATCACCCACAGACTACAGCACCGCTGTCTCCTACCGCGAACTCCCTCTGATCTAATTTGGGAATCAAAAAAAAAAAAAAAAAAAAACCCAACAGCTGCACTTCGCCGGAAGGCTGATGTGTGAACCTTCCCATCTCGGGCCCCTCCCACAGCCCTACTACCAGAAAGTCCAAGAAGGCACGACCAAGGTTCCAAGATGTCTTCATTGTCCCTGGATCCCAGATCTGGATCCGATCCAACACCTCCGATTTCCAGGTGGAAGGTCACCGACCACAGGCCCAGATTGACCACAGCCTGGAATCCCAAGTTGTAGAAATCTGAGAGAAATGGAACACATCGCAATCTGCCGCCGCAGGAGGAGTTGAAAACCACGCCTTTGAAAAGCAAACTGGAAGGATAGAAGAGACGGTTTGCACCTCACTCAAGGTATACGACACCAAAGGAGGAGCCGACATTCATCTCCATCAGAGAAGGAGAAAATTGCAAAAATGACCACCCATCAGGGCAACGTTCTCTCAAACCCTAGGGAGATGTTCTAGTGGTATAGAAAATTAATTACTAACAATGATAAAATAAATTATATGAATGAGAAACAAAGCTAGAATGTCTAGGTTACTCTCTCTGAGAGGTAGGTGGAGGTCATGGCCTCCTGGCGGCGGTTCTGCAAATTGGGTTAGAGGAGATGGGGTTTCCTTCTCGTCTAGTCGTTGGGGGATTGAGGATGGTGGGTTCCCCGTAGTCGGATTCTCAAAATTGGGGGCAATGAAGAGCTTCTGTCTCGGGTGGCTTTTCACGGCAGCGGCAATGGTTTCTGGTCTTTCTTGACCCGGGATGTTTGGGAAGGTTTGGCTCGTCGGGTCGCGGAGTGGAGCACCGGGGGGAGTTCTGCCTCCTCAGGATTTCGTTTTGTGCCAGGCGGTTGGGCGATGACGTTGGCTGATGACTGGTCGCCTTACAAGGAGGCTTGCTCGGCCGGGCTAACAGATGCAGCGCTGATCTATGCTGGAGCGGGGTTGGCTGCTGCTAGGAGAGGTGACGATGGCGATGACCAGCTGTGGATGACCTCCCCTTCCAGCATCGTCGACTGGAGGCGGTCTGGTGTGCTGCCGCCCATGAGTTTGGGTGGCCTTAGCAGGTCCAGTTGGGCTTGGAACCTAGTGCTAGGGTTTCCATTCTTTTGGGCTTCTGCTTGGTATATGGGACAGCTGGCCTGCTTGGCTGAATTTTTTTACTTTTAATTATTTTTATGCGAGAATTTATTCTCCTATGGGGAATGAATTCGTAGGTTCTCTCTGAGATTTGTCTCCAAAAATACTCGGAATGTCTTAGCCTTTTGATTTTCTAGGACATTTTAGGGTAGATTTTGGCTGAGCTTCATGATCTTTAAAAATGTTGAATTACTTAGATAGTGGCTCTTTTGACAGTCCCACAAGGATGGGTCATTATGTGTAATTTCACTGATCAATGCAATGAGTTGACAATTCTCTCAAAAAAAAAAAAACATAATTGCTTCATTATTTTTCACTATTAACACCATTATGACAGAATGGATACTTTCCTCCAAATGTGCTTTTGTGATGAAAATTGTTAGGGTGGTTCTAGTTGGACCTCCAACTTTTTTCAATTATTAATAGACTTTGTCAAGTCATATGAAAAGATAAATAAGGACAAAGAGAGAAAAATGGAGAAAAAAAAAATACTCTTCTTTAAACTAAATTCATTGAATATTATGATATAGTTATTACTCGATCTTCTAACCTCAAACGCTTGAAATCCTTCTTTTAGCAAATTCAAAAGGATTTCAGCAACATATCAAGATCGAGAACCTTTGATTAATTTTGGTGGAGGATAGACTTGCTCATAAGAGAGTAATATCGTGTGATTTTAATTCATTCTTCTTCTCATGGTTGAAGATAGAGATAAAAAGTAGAGTAAAAAATTGTTGTATCTCATATTCAAGGGTGTTTTGGTAAAAATAAAGAGGTCTATTTAGCTTTTTAAGTATTCTAAATAGTAAATTAGAGGTGTACTAAGTATGAGAGGTCCAAATAGCAAATTTAGAGGTCCAACTAGAACCACCCAAATTGTTAACTTCAAAATGTTGTTATATTCAATAAAGGGAAAATGTTCATTTACCCAAATTGAGCTACACTAACCTCATTTACCCAAACATCTTATAAGATTGCCCACTTACCCAACAAATTACATCTTTTTTGCCCTAATACCCAATCAAGTATTTTTTATAGTTTTTTGTTTATTTTTTAGACAATTTTACCCTCCTTCCCTCCATTTGTCATTTAGAGAGAGAGAGAGAGGTTGCGGGACTCCGATCAACGGTCGCTGGACTCCGATCTTTGGTCACCGGCCTCCGAAATTCAGTCACAGAACTTTGGTGAATGGTGGCCGGAAACCTCACCAGATGTCTCCAAAGAGGTCGTCGGATATTTCATAGGTCACTGGAGAGTATTATTATCCTCCAATAAAACGCAATAAAAATTTTATTGCCCCCCAATAAAAAATTTATTACCCCTTAATAAAAGTTTTATTGCTTCTCAGTAAAGGGTTTATTGCCCCCCAATAAAAATTATTTTTCCACCTAAAAGAAAAAATTGAAGAAAAAGAGTTACCAAAATAAGAGTTGCAAATAGTAACCCTTCCCTCGTTTCACTAACACATTATTGTACTATCAAGCAAATGTTTATACAATATGAACCTTTCCCTAAATCAATTCAGACTATGATTACCTGCACATAAGCATTATGCTTAAGATGACCTTTCTTTTCATGTTCACATGAGAGAAAGCTATATGAAACCGAAAGTTGACTGACTATATTATTAATTGCAATAAAAAGTAAACATTAAGATACAGGGAGAATTTGTAAGATTGGTCTGCCGGTGTGTAGCTGTAGCACTCTCATTTGAGCTTGGGGCTGTAACAAGTGTCAATTCCCAACCTGTTCCATTTTCTTGAGGTTTAGCCGTAGGTTTTTTTTTTTTTTGGTGAGTAGTGATGAAGCTAATGGCAAGGACCTTTTTTGCTAGGTCTAGAAGCCAACCTAAACATCAAGCTCTTCATCAAAGGCCGATGAGTATTATTATCCATATCTCGTCGATGCATCAGACCAGATCGTGAACCATCTTCAGACGCCGACATCAACGACCCAAATTCTTCAGACGCCACCGACGTTCGAGCGGTTCGACCCAAACTCCATTCCAGCAAGAGATTGGACTTGAACCAAAACCAAGTCGAACTAGACCCGGTGCCTTCCAATCGTCGACCACCTCAACTTCTTCCATATTGATCCGCTCCCAAATTGGATTCCAAGGCTCCGGCGATGACTTCTAGCAGTGATGTCGTCTCTGCCGTCGATGAGAGAGAGAGAGAGAGAGTAAATGGCCTGTTTTGTAATTTTTGAATTCTCGGAGTTCAGAAATGTCATTTTACCTTTAAATTGGGTAGGTGGGCATACAAATCTTAAGGCCTCGTTTGGTTCGCAGAAAGGAAAGTAGTTCCTTTGTCTTTCCCATGGGAAGGGAAATGAAATTTCCGAAGAACTTTCCATTCCGATGTTTGGTAATGTAAGCAAAGTTATCTGGAAAGTTGTTAAAAAGTATGTAATTAATAGAATAAAATAATGTGTTGTGAGTGATAAATGTAAGGAAAGAATGGGGGAAAGTGATTCCTTTGGAGTATGGAATGAACCATTTTCCCCCTTATTTTCCTTTGCTTCAGGAAAGTATTTCCTTTCCTTTTGCATCCCAAACACAGGAAAGGAACAACTTTCCTTTCTTGATGCTTACTTTCCGCGATCCAAACGAGGCCAGTGGAGTAAGTGGGTTCCTGTTTATGTTAAATTTGAGTATTTAAAAGCACAATATCAGTACTAAAAATCGTTGGAAGCGAGTATCTATATTCTATATAATTGTAGATATGCTATAAGATCCTCTAACTTGAAAGAGATGAGTTTATGACTGAAATCTATACTACTTTTCAGGTTCTTTTAATGCCAATACGAAAGCTATAAGGCTGTAAATAGGCTCAATACCGCTCGTGTTCGACTCGTATTCGGCTCGATTTTAACTCGTTCAACTCGTGTTCGTAAGATAAATGAGCTCAATATTAGGCTCGACAAAAAAACGAGCCGAACTTGAATAAGGATATATTCGGCTCGTCTAGCTCATGAGTAGCTCGAGTTTGTTAAAACTCGATTCGTGAAAATTTATAGTATAAATAAAAATATAATTTTTCTGATCTCAAATCTTTAATTTTTATTACATTCCTTTTCAATTTAAAGAGAATATGAGATTTTAAGTAAAATATATTACAATAAAGTCAAAAGGGATTTGTGTGATGGTTAGACATCAAATTTTAGATTATTATTTTAAATTTTCTTTCTTTCTTTTTTAATTTTTAAATTTAAAGTCAAATGAATCCAGCCGAGCCTATTTAAACTCAATCTTGTCCAATAAATCGAGCCGAGCCGAGCCTAGCTCGGGCTTAAGAAAAATATTCAAGCCTAGCCGAGCTTGAGCATGGAAAAAAAAAATCAAGCTTTAGCCCGACTCGAGCTCGATAAAAACCAAATTAACCGAGCATGATCATCCTGGTATTCGCTCTGGCTCAGCTCATTTACACCCCTAGAAAGCTAGGCCTTTATCAATGGTTTTGGCAATATTAATGATTGTAAATGAATAACGTGTACTGCATCATCTTACCACAAAAAGATGTACCAAAATATTTCTCAAAAATATGTAACAAAAAAAAAATCTCTAAAATAAGAAAATAAAATAATGTGGCGAAATTACTAGAGGGTACAACTGCCGCCCTTCTTTGCCTCGGGAGGGACTTTATTTTTTGCATGAAGAGGGCACATAAAGAATAAAATTTTGAAAGGTATAATAAGCAACTCATAATTTGAAGCATGTGACACCAAAACTCCTTATTTTATTGTCTTGCTAAAAAGTATTTTGGGCAATCCACATTTTGGTGAAGCACTATGGCACCAAATGAGTGCTTGGCTTTATGGTATAGAGAAATAGACATAAATAGATAGATATAGGAAAACTGTTGGAGTAAAAAATATACCGATTTGTCGCTTCAAAGAGTTCCCTCAGTATGCACAGTTGTTCATCTTTTCATTATCTTTAGAGGCTACAACAGTAACTAGTGAGCCAAGTATCTTGGTCGATCATTTTCATCTATGTACAGAAAGAATGGTAAAAAGGATCACAGACTGATTCTACTTCTTTTTGAAGACCAAAATAATGTATGCAATGACTCTTGTTAATACACCCAGAGTAATGAGCATGGCTAAATTAGGGCGCCAATTCTTGAGGTCATAGTGACTCTTCTGAAGTGTAGCACATCTTGTTATTATCCACACCCCAGAGTACCTGAAAATACAGGAAAGCAAGAACCACTATAATATCCATATGGCGGAAAATGGCAGGCAGTGATTGCATATAAATAAGGATGGGGATCACATACTTTTGAGCATTTGCTACGAGAAAAGATTCCAAAGCCCACTTAGTATAGCAGAAGTTAGATATTTTTTCCACAATATGGCTTTCAATAGTATTGTTTCCTACTAGAGTCAAAACGACTGGGAGAAGCACGGACCACTGCATATCAGAAAAGTGGCTTAAAATTGGAAGGAAGCACCATACACACAAAAACGTATTACATTTCTGAAGCAAATAATTTCTCTATGTGGAAAATCATCTTACCAGTTGAGCTGGACCGGGAGCCAGGTATATGGACAAGGCATAAGCTATACCAGTTACGCAGTAAACCAAACATAACAAAACGACATAATTATCTGTGACAGATGATCTTGGATTGTTGAAGAAATAGAACATGGAGAGGTAAACGAGAGGCTTGATGACCGTATTAAAATGGTCCACTGTATCTTTTGAAAGAAAGTAAGCCAAGCTACTCATGCCAGCAGAGCTCTCTCTCCAGTAGTGCAACTTATCCAGTCCAAACGTTCTCAAAGCTGCAATCTTGCCAAGGAGAGCTGAAATTGAAACAAAGTGGGATATGTGAGAAACAAACATATCCTCGAAAAGCTATCATTCGAGGACAACAACATACTCTAGTGTTTTCATACAAACACACTGATGTTCAACACATAAATAAGGATGCAACAGCCTGGTCCAATATGGGGATGCTGGTGGATCACAACCAATCAGCAGCCTTTCTTTTCAATATTTTCATCTCTAACTGTTTATCAGTAAATGGTATAGTAGGTCTTAGAAAGTGTCCTAGTATGTTTAGCGACCTTTAAGGGTTTAGAATTCGGAATTTAGGCATCAGCCCTATCTCCTAGACCCTAAGCTCAAATGGGAGCATTTCAAATCTATTTCAAATAAAAATTTGTATTCATGCATGAAACTTTTGGTACTTAACTGCCCAAGTGTTTGTAGTTCTCAACCTCTTGCTTTTTTTTTTTAATTTTAATCGGTTCCCAAATCCCTTGGGTAATTCACTGGCAGTAATTTATTATTATTATTTTTTTTTTCATGTGCCTCTTTGAAGGCTAAAAATAATGAAGCATCCAAGACCATAAAGTGATTTTACCACAGCTTAATTCCAAAGGAAGTATTGCATGATTAAAAAATAAGAATATTTTACTTACAAACTGCTATGACGGTGTACATATAACCATGATAACCGAAGGTCTCCTCGCTTACTTTAGCAAGAACTCCTAAGCATGATCCAGCAAGCAATAAAATAAGAAAATCTATTGCTTGTGTCCTCGATTCTCGTAATCGCTGCTTACCAACCCTGAAAAATCCAGTCATATAATGAATCAAGCTGAATCATTAAACGCAACTGAGGAATTGCATTGCAGACTTTCTGAAACATCACAATACAGTGACAGTGAACAATGCATTATAGATTTATAGGGATGCTTAATTGTTAATAGCCAAATCTATAATGTACCAATATCTACTTGTTCCAGTACCCATGTTTTTGTACTGGAAACAGTAAAATGAAGTGCTGTCACAAAACAATGACATGCGTGAGCAACAAGCACTGCAAAAAAATTCAGAACCAAATTCTACGTTCTACAGCTAAAAGTCCCAAAGTTATAATGACTCTTGCATAAAAATATAGAACATATGATACGACACTTATTATATCTCTATATCTCTAGAAAATTAGGAAGTTTTCTTGCAACGAGAATATAAATTATGGGATATCCACCTGCCAAGGAAGTATCTATATTGCAGGAACATGCCAGGGGTAATCCGCTCCGATAAGTCACTTGACTTTAAGAGATTATGCTGTATATTGTCCTTTTTCACCTCAACATTACACTTGACATCCTGCCAAAAACCCTCCGATCCAGAATCATGGGCTGAACTGTCACTTGTTGATGCAGCCATTCCCTCAGAAGTCTGAAGCATGTCCATAGGAACTGGGTACCCATTATGAAGCATCCACCTAACGGGTAGTTGTTTATAGTCCACCCCTGAGCTTGTGCTTGGTTTTACTAAGCCTTCCAAAATGTCAATGAAATAGTCTGGAGGATTGACACGATCAGGAACAATAATCCCAAGGCTCTTGAAGTACTCTTCAACTTTCTTCACTGATCCATGATACACTGTAAGCCCACCTTTAGCGAGAAGTATCAAATCATCAAACATCCTGAACAAGGTGTAGCTGGAACACCAAAAATATTGAAATTAGGAAAGAAATTACTTCATAAACTAAAACGAGGGGAAAAAATGACAACTTGATTGGAGTAAAATTCCTATATTTCTTTGTCTATCCCCAGTACTCAAGTACTCCAAAGTTCCACAAAGTTCAACAGAAAAATCAGTATCCCAATTCCAAGGACATTTCTTTCATACATTCACATCATTGTAGAAAGATTTCATGTAAATGTTTTGGATTTGCACTCTCCTTTCTTAAGAATTCAATCTCATTTTAAACCATAAGAGTACAAATAAGAAAGAAGTAGAGTTAAAGTAAAAAGGAAAGCATACAAATAACTGTGGCCCTCAAGGCTTTTACCAGTCATCTTTTCTCACATTCAACTTTCATTAAAATGATATCCAAATCAAATTGTATTCAAGTTTAACCACAATGTAGGGACACCTTGAATCATTTGCATTAAGAGAATGGTCTCTGCTTTAAGATAGAAAGTGGACTATTAGAATACTGACGGATATAAGGAAGGCATAAGCAACATATTTCAGACCATGTGAAAAGGACCTTATCCCAACAAACGGACAAAACAACAGTTACCTTAAAATGTGCATTTTTAGCATTTAATAAAAGATAAATTACCTGGGCTGGTGGACAACCATGCAAATGTTAACTCCTTCAAGAGCCTCACGTCTAAGAGCTCTAAGTAGCAGATTAGAAGATGAACTATCCAAACCAGATGTGGGTTCATCTAAAATTAGAAGTGATGGCTCCATGACCATTTCCAGCCCAACATTTACTCTTTTTCTTTGACCTCCAGAGATTCCTCGCTTCTCTACCGTTCCAACCAGGGAATCCCGCACCGCCTGCAAGCCCAAGGATTCAATAACTCTTTCAACAACCAGGACCTTTTCTGGTTGAGGCAGTTTGGAAGAGAGTCTACAATAACGAAAATCCAGAATGAGGCAGATGGTAGAAGAACTAATGTCAGTACCAGTAAGTGGTTGTGAACAATGACGTAAGAAAAGAGATAAAGAAAAAAATAAATAATAAACAAACTAAACCAAAAAAAACAAAAACGGTTAAGAGGATCACTGTCATAACTTATCAGTGTCTTACTTATATAGGGAATTGACTATGTTTTGTTCAGAAAATGAAACGGAAAAAAAAGGAAGAGGCTATGTAGAATTATACTAAAAACAAGAAACACGTTTTTTTTTTAAATCTTTTGGTTTATAATTCATCCAAATGAACAATGATGTTCTGTACATATGTGATCACATTTTTTATATCCACTAATATTGAATGACATAAACTAAGATGCAGGTTGGGATAATTATATGAGATAATGCAGACTTCAAATATCTCAATAATTCCAGGAAACATAGATTTGCCAGAGATAAAGGAAAGGAAAGAGCGAATTTCAGTTGAGAAAGAACTTTTAGTGGGTGACCCCCAATTACAGAAGACATAGCATGCAGCACAGGAAAAAGAAAAAGAAAAAAAAAAAAAAACAATATAGAATAAAATTTATTAAAGCACCGGAAGCTTAAATGGTAGCAAAATATATGTATTCACAAGTTCACTAAAGATTAAGAATTATATTATAGGTAAAGTTTTAAACAAAAGTGTTCGACTTTCTGAAATTCATTGCTAGCAAATCAAGGGTTCTTTTCCTTGAGTTCCATTATTGCTAAAGGAAAATGAACCTTAAAATAGGAAATAGGAATCCATTCCTGGACGCAAAGATTGTTGGTTTCTGATATTGAAGTAGTGAACTATATTTCAATCTTGGAGAGGGGACTCAAACTTGTGACTCATCCAACATTATGGATAAGAAATGTCACTAGACGGATAGATAGTTGGTTGAAGTAGTGAATGTTAGGGCTCCTTAAAGTAATTCACTGATGAAACAGAAACCAAGTTTTGCCCACACATTACATGCTAGCTGGAAATAGGTTGTCACAAGATTGTTCTGGAAGCAGCATAGAGGAGAAGTAAAGTTTAGAAAAACCATTGAAGTCCAAAAGCCTAAGCAGCAAGGGAAAACATGAAGCAATCTAACATGTGCAGCCCCATCTTGCATATGAAGAGGTAGATACATGCAAAGATACACAACATAAAGGATAGCTCTTGCTGCACCTTGAAAAATAACAAATAAATGGGAAATATGCACTGGTGATTTTAAATCCAAGACCTTCTGTAATCAGCGCTCTGATACCATGTTGACAACCATTGGACCCCAAAACTTGATAGAACAGACTAACAACGTATATAAAGCTGACAAGAATGCCGAAGGAGTATCCTGAAGGATGTTACTAAAATGTGCATACCTGCATCTTGCGCTGAACCAGAGATTTTCTTCCACTGTCAAATTGCCATGCACAATATCATCTTGTGGAACAAAGCCTATGATTTTCTTATATGAGTTGATAGATTCCATCTTTCCATTTACAAGAACCATACCACTCATGGTGCACCCTCTCACTTTTCCTAACAAAGCATTAAGAAAAGTTGTTTTTCCTGCTCCTGATGGACCCATGACAGCTGAAACCCGGCCTGGTGATATTTTCCCAGTCACACATCTCATAAGATGTAAATTTTTCCCTTTCAATGTGAGGGTTAGATCTTTAAAAGCAACCTCAATTGGAGGCCTCTTTTGGATTTCAATTCCACCAGCCATTTGTATAACCCCAGAGAAGGTTAAGTTTGCTGTCTGCTCCTGTAAAGCCTTTTCCTTCTCAATTTGACCATATGCATACTTGAAAATCTGGCTTTGGGTATGCAACTGCTTACCTTTTGGTGCGTGCTTTTTAATATTTTTATCACCTATCTCTAGATTAAAGCCTTCATTACTATCTGGGTCATCCTCAATAGCATGTAACATTTGTGTGAGGTTGCTTTTTTCCTTTTTCTTTCCTTTAGATGTTGCTGCTTCAGATGCACCTATTGCAGTCAGTGGCATAGGTGGCAAGGCACCATCTGTTCCAGGTTTAGCTTGTCCTGTTCCTTTCAGCTGGTCCGAATGCCTGGTGGATTTTCTGCGAGAAAATGTACGTGAAAACTGTGTTGAGAGTCCAACAGCATGCTTCTTAGCAATGTCTTTTGCAGATTTCCATTTTTCACGTGCTTGTGCTGTTTCTCTTACACTTTGAACAGCCTTTTCCCTGGATTTTGCTTGTCTTTTCTCTCGGGTGGCAAGCACTTGATCAGTACAGTTATATATAATAATAAGTATAACTATTATTGCAGCCTGCATTGACAAGTGAAGGTCATCAGTTATGATGGTTGCATATGCAATTAGTTCAAAAAGGCACAACATGAATACAGAAGAATTTATTTTATCTTTTTCATAACACTTGGAAAATACAAGAGATTCACTGTTAAGCTTTTGAAATATAGTTATGCAGTGAAAATTATGTCCATAACCACTTCACTATAAAGAGGCAAGTGAGACCACTCACAAAAAGCATGATACCATATGCAGTAATATTTTGATTTTCTGATTTCGCATTACAACTTGCCATTTTGAAACATCCTGCAAGTTCAACAATAATGGTTATTACCACAGACTAACTAAAATTATAAGAAGACTAATATATAGTTAGACTCTAGAGGATATACTACAGATAACTATAACATCTTCCAACATCCAACACGATACTGACCTACAAAACCATCTTTTGTCACATGGGAAACTTTTGTTAACATTTGCAATAGCGCTTGAAAACTGGCATTGCGTTTATTTTGAAAAATATATAGATTTTATTAATCAACAGATTGATACAGTAAAAAATAAAAAAGTGGACAAGAGTTCGACAAAAGAGAACAGCATCAGAACACAAAATTACATCAACAGCAACTTTGCTAGGATTCACACTGCTCACCATAAGAAACAAGATACCTAGACAATGCTACCTTCCAACCTATCATAATCCAACAAAGACCATCTTTTAAACCCGCCAAAAGCAGACAGAACCTTACTCTCTCCCAAAAGCTCCTCCACACTGCACTTATCCAGTCTTCCAAAATCTTTCGATTTCTTTTCATCCAGAGCATCCAGATGACATCCAAGAGTCCAAGACACTACAACGCCATAGAACTTTGGCCTCCAGCCCTACAGGCAGTTAGTTGTAAAACTTGCCCAATTCCACAGGAAACTGAGTTTGAAATTTCAATATTAACCAAAAAATACAAAGACTATTGCTACTCACAACCCAAGTCCCAAGTACACCCAAGCTCAACTTTTTCCACACTACTCCTGTTCCCCTTGCACTCAAATTCCCTATGTTCTCTTTTGGTGACTTCTCAACCCTTGCAAACCTTGGTTCTTGAACTCTTTAGTACATCCACTGTCCCATAGTGTTCACCCTTTTGACTCACAAATACACTCTCTTATATAGGGAGGACCTGTTGTCAACCATTACTGACTTTTACTACTTTAATAACCCTAAAACATTAAGTCTCAATAAAATGTTAAACTACCAGGGGCAAGAATGTCAAAAAAATAGCAATAAAAAAAAATGAAAAATGAAGAGCGAAACCATTGCCTGCTCTCAATACCAGTTCCCACTCATCAGGCTGTAATAGTTTCTGTGTATGTGTGTGCAGCCTTCTCCACTAAGGTTAACCTTACTTTCATAAAGAAAGGTTATATATTTATATACACACACACACACACACACACACACACACATACATACATACATATCATTCAGCTGGAAACATTGCTTACTGAACAAGGAATTTCAAGCACACACACACACACACACACACACACACATACATACATACATATCATTCAGCTGGAAACATTCCTTACTGAACAAGGAATTTCAACCTTGAAATTTTCCTATAACTCCTCTTTTCAAACTGGACCTTAACCACAGCGCAAATTTGAGACACTTTATTTTGTTGGAAGTAAGAAACTTTAATAAAACTAAAACTTAAGAATTACATCAAACACAAGAATTACATCAAACAGAGCAATATCATCCAATCTCAGTACTACAAACACCTAGCTAGGAGATGTCTTCCAATCCAACAAAATGGAGCAAAGACTTGCATCCTTAAAAGCAACTGAAACAGATTCGAAGAAAGAAAACCAAAAAGCAATATGTGGAGGCTGTTAAAACTTTTCTGAGGGTTTCAGGAATTTAGTAGCAAGGGTAACCCTTTCTCTCCAATGGAAATCTCCAAACCACTTCCCCAGAAGAGAATCATTCCTTGCTGCTAGATTCCTGAATCTCAACCCTCCTTTCCCTCTATCTTTGGACACCACATAACACCTAGCTAGGCATAAGGCATGCAATTGGTAGCTGATTTTTAGGCCTGTAAAGTAACTTTGCTTTTCTTGTACTCTATGTACTAGTCACAGCCAATATTTCATAAAACAGCCTAGACTCTGCATTTCCACAGAACTTTGGCCCTTTACCTAAGAACCAAAATCACTAAACCTCGCCTCGCGGTGCATATGAGAGATCTAATATTATTGTCACTAGTGTAAGACCGGCATAGGAATTGATAATTCCAGTTGCATCGAGACTTTCTCAGACACAACTTCACAAGATGATTAGGTTGAAGACAGTATCAGTGCAGGGTGGGGGTCATATGAAATGGATGCCAACAAGACCCTAAACCCTAGCAAGCAATTGTGTCTTCTTTCACATATCTGATATAACACTTTTACCTAGTTGGCAGTTGTTGCCTTCCTTATGGAGTAACTGTGTAGTTATCTATTCAAGATTTCCATGTCTCCAATTTGGACTCAAATTTCAGATTGCCAGTCTCAAAATTAGATGTCCCTAATTGAGTTTTTCACACACTTAAAACAGAAAATAGAAAAGTTGAGATCGCGGCCATCTATTAAAAACATAAGTGGTAAGAAAATTGAAAGTCTTCTGATGAAAAACATACGTGTAAAGAGAAACTTACCTTCCTGAGATGTGGAGCCCAGCCTGCAATAATGTCTGCAATGATATACAGAAACTTTAGCATCAATATAAATAAAGTTAGCAACAGATTGCTTCTCTATTTTGGATAACAAACTTCACTAACTTATAAATTCTACAAATTAAGGGACTAGATGCCATTATGCATTTATTAAACAACAGTGGAAAATAAGAGACCCAGGTTTTGACAATGCAAATGCACACTGAAAAAAAGAAAGACAAAAAAAAAAAAAACACACACACACACACACAACTTGCAAATTTAAGGACAAAGTGCTAAAAGTTTGGGATAATTATCAATACCCACTACTGCAAGGATTTTTTTGGATGCTAGACGGACAGTATGATCCACCCGAACAGAATACCTCTTTACTACTCAAGACATCAGCCCACCTATCTGCTCCTCCACAAGTGTGGTTTGACTTCCCTGGAGGTAGGTGATAACGGTATCTGTAGAATATTTCTGCTGATAAATATTAATGTATGCTAAGCATAAGAGGAATGCCAGATGTAAAAGAATTTAAAAGGAAAAACCAAAAGCTCCAAAAAGGATATGAACTCACGGCACGCATATACCAGTAGTGCTATTGAGCTTTCCAAGTGGGCAGTAAGCACCTTTTGGGCAAGCTTCACAGAAAAGTTAACAAACAAAATGGAGTCAGGAACACCCAACCATGTCAAGGATAATTATTGGCTTCTGTATTATATATGTTTCTACAGTATGAAAGAAATGAACACATAAAAATGAGCACTACAACATATATGAAGAAAAAAATAAACAATATAAAAGCATCAACATATAAAAATTCATTTTATTACAGAATTATTGCCACTTCACTATGGGCATCAGTTTCCTCATAATTCAGACATGGTTCTTTACATGCTATTCTTAGTAATTGGAATATCGCTGTGGTCTAGTTATGTTGATTTTACTGGTGTTTTTCTTTATGCTATCTTGATTGCTGTGGTATAGTTATGTTGATTTTACTGGGGTTTTTCTTTATGAATCTTGATTTGTAGTCCAGATCTTTTAGCTAGCATTCTCACTGGACATCTTGTCCCTTGCGCTGTACTTGTTTTTTCAATATATTTGTTATCAATAATAATTACAGAACAATTGCCATTTCTAAAAGAAAGGATTAAACAACACTTTGGTGGAAAATTATCCAACGAACAACTGGGGTATCTGAAATGTGCTATCCTTAATTACTAAATAATTACACCTTTGATGATTAGCCAACGTCAGGTGCTATCTGAATAGAGGTATCTGCACACTTTATTAACTCTGGAAGGGCGAGGGACGGCATATATATTGATGGTTAAAACTTTATATGAAGGACCATGAATATGAATATTTAGTTTAACCATAGTCCTAATATTAATATTGATAAAAGTCAAAGGAAGTTCAGAGATATTACATAAGCAACAAGAAGTGAAGAACCATGTTAACTAGTTTGAAATACAAATGTTAAGAAAGGTAATTATTTTCAGCAGGTTTCAAGGACTTACGGATCATGCAAGTAAGACCATGAGGGCAGAAAAAACCCTCACAACAAGGTGCACAGTCTTCAGTTCTGGCAGGCACATATGTTTTATTTTTCACGTCAACTTCCTCAGTAGTTTCACAAGCCCACCCAGGTTCACATCCAGGATTCCATGTAGACAGGTTACAGTTCTTATTCGGTTTCAATTTACTGCTTTTCTTGACTTGTACTAAACTTTCACCATACATCGATAATTCTTTAAAAGTGCACAACCGCTGCGTAATCTTTCCCAAACCTCCACCTTAAAACAACATCAGAAACTTGATTTAGATGAAACTAGCCGAACTGGTGATCGAATTATTACGAGTGGGATATACAAAAAGATAGAGAATGAGAATGTTCAGATGGGGGGGGTTTGAACTGCTAGAACCTCTAATTCAAACCTTTGTTCCTACAAAAGTTATGCCAAAGTACTGTTTCCAACAATCTAAATTTAAAGAAAAAAGAATACAACTCTAAATGGTCTTGTCAATTAAAAAGGCAAATAACAAAAACTCCAATAACTGTTTTTTCAACAATGTTTCTCACGTCAAACTTATCCTGCAAACCTTGCGTGAAGAATTTAGTGAAGCAAACATTCTAATTGGCAGCAGCAGAGAACCAATGCAAGACAAAATGATAAATATGCATTGATTCCAAGAAAGAAAGAAACCTAGTTTCCAACTACTCATAAAAATGCTGAATTGCTAATGTCTCCTAATCACTGTAAACTAGGTGACACATATTCTGTTCTCAGTTTCAACCAAAAAAAAATTGTATTTTCTGCTTTCTATCAATCTTCTTAGAAAACTAGATTCATATCTTGTACACACTTTTACAACCTAACCAGTTTCCCCCAAAAGCAAGAATGAAGTGAGGTGGTGGTAACCTTTCATTTTTTTGGCGCAGTTGGTAATGAATGTTGCATCGTCTGAGAAATTGAAAGCCCCATTCCAATCCTCGTCTCTGAATCAAAACGAAATCGCACATTTCATTCCATCAAATCAAATCCACTCTACAAAAATCACAAAGATAGAGAGAGAGAGAAACGAGCACAACTCACACGTCAATGACGCAGTAGCTGAACGAGCACAATTTTCTCTCGTTTCCGCAGCTCCGCTTATTTTCTACAAAATAAATAAAAGTTGGATTAATTACATACTAATAAATATGAGGATTACTTATTTACAGTGTTTTAGATATAATTACACGCATAAAAATGCTTGTAATCAGTTATTGAAGGATCATCTTGAGTTTCAAGTTGTTCATGTACCGAGAGAAGCAAATGTAGTTGCACACTCGCTTGCTTTTCATGGCTCAAAGAATAGTGAAAACTATAATTGATTTTTAACAGTTTCCGAACTTGTAACATGACAATTGTAATCGTAAGTGTTTTAATATTTATTTATTTTTTTCTAAAAAAAAAAGGTGTTTCTAGTTAAACCTCCTCGATCATTTACTATTTGGACATTCTCTTCAATATTTCTCCCTTAATCTTCTAGTTTTGTCCCTTTTTATTTTATTTTATTCTTATCAACCTCCACACCGGCCACTTCTCTGGATTCTGGCTATATCCTGCGATTACATCTACTACCATAGCTACATCCTTATAGCCTATTCTTTACTCATTTGGAGGAAGGACATATAGTACTATATTCCAAGAATCCAAATTTAGATATTTAATTCATGCTTTGGGTATGAAGTTCAATGGGAGCATGATTTTTTTTTTCGAAACTCAATTGCAATGGATTAATGACTAATTGTCTAAATGAATGGAATTCCTCGAATTTGAATGGTGACAGAGATAAAGAAAAAACTTGGATTAGATCACAAACCTCAATAAGAAGCTTGGTTCTTAGGGCTGAAACTTTCAAGAACGGTGCAAATGCAGAGGAAGAGTTATTAGTAATTTGATATGTGTGTGTGTGTGTGTGACTAATAACTCTTCCTCTGCATTTGCACCGTTCTTGAAAGTTTCAGCCCTAAGAACCAAGCTTCTTATTGAGGTTTGTGATCTAATCCAAGTTTTTTCTTTATCTCTGTCACCATTCAAATTCGAGGAATTCCATTCATTTAGACAATTAGTCATTAATCCATTGCAATTGAGTTTCGAAAAAAAAAATCATGCTCCCATTGAACTTCATACCCAAAGCATGAATTAAATATCTAAATTTGGATTCTTGGAATATAGTACTATATGTCCTTCCTCCAAATGAGTAAAGAATAGGCTATAAGGATGTAGCTATGGTAGTAGATGTAATCGCAGGATATAGCCAGAATCCAGAGAAGTGGCCGGTGTGGAGGTTGATAAGAATAAAATAAAATAAAAAGGGACAAAACTAGAAGATTAAGGGAGAAATATTGAAGAGAATGTCCAAATAGTAAATGATCGAGGAGGTTTAACTAGAAACACCTTTTTTTTTTAGAAAAAAATAAATAAATATTAAAACACTTACGATTACAATTGTCATGTTACAAGTTCGGAAACTGTTAAAAATCAATTATAGTTTTCACTATTCTTTGAGCCATGAAAAGCAAGCGAGTGTGCAACTACATTTGCTTCTCTTGGTACATGAACAACTTGAAACTCAAGATGATCCTTCAATAACTGATTACAAGCATTTTTATGCGTGTAATTATATCTAAAACACTGTAAATAAGTAATCCTCATATTTATTAGTATGTAATTAATCCAACTTTTATTTATTTTGTAGAAAATATGCGGAGCTGCGGAAACGAGAGAAAATTGTGCGAAATTAGAGCAAATTGGAGTTTCCGACAAAAGGACGAAATAGTTAATGTGGGTCAACCGTGGTCAACACCATTAAGGGAGTGGAATCCAATTGTTTCTGATATTGTAGGCGAAAGTGCATTGAGAAGAGAGAAGAAAGGAAATAAAAGAAAGAAGAAGAAGAAGAGAGAAAAGAAAGAAGAAGAAGAAGAGAGAAAGGAAGGAAAAAAAACAAAATTTGAATTGTGCTGACGTCAGCAGTGATGATATCATCACCTCCATCCTTTTCTTTCCCCCCCCCCCCCCCCACGTGCTGCCTCTCTCTTTCTTTCTTTTTTTCATTTGTTTTCTTTTTCTTTTTTTCCTCTCTTCCTCTCAATTTTGGACACATGTCCTTATCTCTCTTCTTTTCTCTCACAACTACATGCTCATATATTCCAATTGTCCCATTTTGGAGGATCATGAGACGTCTCCTCCTTCTCCAACAGTGCCGAACCCACCTCCTCACCGCCTTCTCCAACATTTTGGAGGAAAATATGAATTATGAGGTGTTGATGGTAACTTTTTATGCTTTCAACCTATGATTGTTCGTATTGTATCCTTAAACTAATATATGGCTCTCTTTTTGACTTTTTTTTGTTTTGAATAAAGGGCCGGTGCGGCTACCCTCAAGTCTTGATTAATAAAACTGTCAAATACAAGGGGGCTCTCTTTCTTACTGTTATGGAGTCAAGGTAATGCCATTTTTTCTAAATTATATCAATTATTTCTTTATGATAACTAAAGAGTATTTATTGAAAGCGTAGAGAACTTATAGATATCCTAAATGTTATGCATTCAACCTCAATAGTGGGAATGTTAAATTTATGAACGTAGCTAGCATAGAATTTTTTTTTTTTTTTTTTTTTTGAGAATTAGCTAGCATAGAATTAATACCTCAATCACTAAGAAAATGAGTTATGACCACATGTTTGTGAATTCAATATCTATTTCTTCCGCATGTGACCTCCATGTTTATATAAATACTAAGTTAGTTTTTTTTCATAAAGAAATTAAGTACTTCGTTTCATTGAAAAAAGATTACAAATAATTAAGGATAGGAAACATATCATTTACAAAGCAGAATTCCAACTGTAATATGATAGTTAGATTGGCCACTCTAATCAAGTGCAATAGCTCTGTTGCAGAGTGCAAATTGAGCTACATCATGTGTAGTAGCATTACAACAACGAGAAACATAGTGACAAATAAAGAAAGAGAAGGCACCCAAACTCATTTTAATCCCCTTCAAGTCTTCAACAGGTGTCCATCAGATTAGACTCGAAATTCTCCTCCTCATGTTGAATTGCATTGATAACCATAGTTAGTAAAAAAGAGACATGTATAATTCAGCAAAAAAAAAAATGTACGTGTATTATTCAATTTACTTGATTTAACGACACGGTAAAATATTATGTCTAAAGAAGGCAATATGTCAAATTTATTAGTTTGAATTATATGTGTATTATTTTTTAACCAGGAAGATAGATTTTCCATTGATAAATCATATTTATTTCGCACTAGATGTCGATTGCGGGTTCAAGCTTAGTTCTCGTGATGCTCAAAAACATCTTCTCCAATACCCCTTGGGTTGCAATGATGACGTTTGTTGCCGATGCTGAAGAAAGGAATCCCAGGCCTAGTGAAATGTGAGAGCGTTTAGGGTTTAGGGTGTTGGAAGGTTGGGGTTTTAAATAACTCTCTGGAACCTTGCCGATGGTTCTAGACAGGAAAAGATGCACTTTGAGGACGCCGGTCATTAGCTTTGAATTATACTGGTATAGTTCGGAAAGTAGTAAAAAAAAAAACAGGTCCAAAAACATGGATATATAAAAAACTATTTTTGTAAGAAGATAACTAATAATCTACACTCAACTCTTGCTTTTAGTTGACTTTATTTTGCAGATTTGTTCATCAAAGTGGAAAAAGAAAACAACTAAACCAAACTAAAATATATAAATAAATAGATCTACTGTTCGATAACATCGACATCGGAAGGAAAAATCAGATATAGAAATTTTCTAACCCCTTTCGTTCCAATGCTAGTTTCAACTCGGTGGAAATTGAGAAACTCTCTGCATGTCTTAGAGTTGAGATGCCAAAAAGGGAAATGATTCTAGTCACCGCAAATTCACATTTGTTGTTACGAATGCTGAATTAGTTCATAACATGTACATATATGGTGAAACATTAGTTAAGATAAAAATTGCTTACGTTATGTACTTATATTTCTGATATACTTGGTAAAAGCTAATCGATTACATTGTTTAAACGTTTGTTGTACTTGTCTAACTTCACAAATTTTCATTATATGCATATTTTGATAACATCTTCTCATTTATGATTGACATAATCTAGTGTGTACTTTGTGATGTGATTTATCCAATCAAATAAAGAATCAATAAGATTCCAAATATTTTGGAGTTCGGTCTCAACATGATTATACTTGGTTAGAAAAACATATCTAAAATACATACAAATATAAAGAAATTCTAGTTGTATTTGTGATTTCAAAAAAGATACATGGTTCGCTAATATGCTTTGAAAATCTCTGAAATACGTGGTTTGCTAATATGCTTTGATTATGCTACCTTTATGAATAATTCCACACAAGTAGAGAAATAAGAAATACGAGGACATGGAGAAAGTTCCACGGCTTGACAAATTTATGTCTTTAGCTGAGTCTACTAGTAGGGGACAAGGATCAAGAAGCCGGGCTGAAGTTAATTCACCGATTGTACATGGTTTGAGAACACACCTGGTCGTTAATCCATTATTAATTTCTTATGAAGGCATCCTCTATGATGACTGAAAACAAACTAAGGGGTCAGTTTCAGTCTGAATTATGAAGCCGGGTAGAAATACTGGCAGGATCCGAGATATTCACCGTCGCTTTGTTAGGCAAACGGTTCGGTCATTTGATGGCCATTACAAAATGGGAAGACAAACTGAGCAAGTGAGAAGTATTTGAATATTTGCGAATTTTGTTGAATTAGATCTAAATCTCAACAGTCCATTGGATCTGAAATTGAAATTGGTACTTTTAACATTCTTGAAGAGTATATTGGGAGATGATAACTCCAATCGGGAGTTACAACACTTCTATAAAATGATTCGAAACTCTACTACGGATAATTTTTTGCTATTGGAGTATCATCCGATACTAATGAGTATCATGAAGCCATATTATCTTCCTACTGATTGTCATTTAGGACTTTAAAAGTTTGAAGATTGGGAAGAACATTATTATGTGAATGAGGTTTTTAGGCATTCTTGAAAAGCATATTGGGATGTGATAACTCTAACGAGAAGTTACAACACTCCTATAAAATGATTTGAAACTCTATTATAGATAATTTTTTGTTACTGGAGTATCATCTGATACTAATGAGTATCATCTGATACTAATGAGTATCATGGAACGATATCATCTTTTTAGGCATTCTTGAAGAGCATATTGGGGAATGATAACTCCAACCAGGAGTTACAGTACTTTTATAAAATGATTTGAAACTCTACTACAGATAATTTTTGGCTACTCGAGTATCATCCGATACTAGTGAGTATCATAGAGCGATATTATCTTCCTACTGATTGTCGGTAAGGGCTTCAAAAATTTTAAAATTAGGAAGAACATTATTATGTGAATGAGGTTTTTAGGCATGAAGCAAAATGTGAGATTGAATACAATATCTACTACCCATGTCACGATGGTTTCATCAGTGTTTACAAAAATAACAATAACAAAGATTTAAAGAAAGGTTTTATTGATAATTGTGTGGGACTTTCAAGGTTTGTAAGAGCTCTGGTGATTTATGGTGTTGATTCTGGGAGACATTTGTCATGCGAGGATGTAAAGCGAGAATTAAGCAACATATTTCCTCTAATGCTGATCGATTTATTTAGATTCTTACTCAAGAAAATTTTTGAACAAGATAGTCTCTCTTTTTTAATTAGCTGACTGAAGGTCTTCAGTTTTTGATGATATTTGATTTAGAAAGAGAGATAATAGACCTATGTTGTTCGAGGTTTAGACACTAGGCCACGAAACTGAATTTATGAAGTGGAGGGATAAATTTAAACTTGTATTTGAGGGTTTGAAGCCTTGAACATATTTATTTATATTATTTTTTATGAACTTTTTTTTTTTTTTTGAAAACTATGTAAAATTCATGGTGTGATGGAAATTTGATTCGGAAGTAGAAAGATGAAATCTATTATTTTGAGTAAGAAAATTTTGTTGAGCACCTCGGAATTGAAATCGAAATCGGGCCTTGGACCTAAAAAAATAAATAAATAAATAAGTGGCATGATTCACACAAATAGATATGGTGTAAAACTACACCATACTATTCTAAAAGAGTAAACATGGCATATTTCTCCTGAATAAGAAATTACGGAGTGTCACAATAATGTTATTCTAACTGCATATTCTCCATAAGTCATGGTCATGCCCTCAATATAGAGGCTATTTACTGTGTTCATAGCGTATTTTTCATCTGCCTAACTACAACTATTCTTCTCAATTTTTTTTTCTATATCTGCTCCATCTCAATGTAGAGACTAATTACTGTGTCCATAACATATCGTTCTAAAAAAAAAAATGTGTCCATAACATATTTTCAACTGGATCTAATTACAACGTCTATACTTCCTTTTTTTTTTTAAATCTTCTCCATAACTTAATGTATGCGGTGCAACTATACGTTTGATCTTTTACTTTGTAAATTGAAGGCATCTGAAAATCTGATGCTTGCATATAAGATCATAAATGAGCAATGAACTTGTTAATGTTCATATAGCAAGTCATAACTAGGGTTACCCTGTAGACAGTAGGTTGTGACATGCAATCATTTTTTGTGACCCATATTTTAATAAATGTGCCTAAACTTGATCTGTCCTAACACCCTATCCAAATATTTTGTAATAATATTGGATGTCATATCTCTAAATTTTATAGTCATATTTGTGACTATTGTACTTATGTTTGGATTTGTCATTCTAAATTCTATTTGAGCACATATTTCATTATCCAAATTGAACCCCATATTTGTTGGGCCTATTCTCTCATATAAGAATTATCACCATGGGCAATCATACTTTGATAATATACCATCTTTTGATTTATGAGTGACACGCTATAGTGTGCTAATTATAACATGATTTATCCAATCAAACGAATGATCAACATGATTCTAAAAAATTTGGAGTTCTGCCTCAACATCATTAGTTTTTTATTTTTTATTTTTTAAGTGAGAGAGGGACTAACTGCTCGTCCCCTCTCGAAATTTTATTGATAAGAATGTAAAAATACAAACAAGTTGGAGGACTGCACCAAA
>BDJD01000833.1:135978-159869 GCA_002564525.1 Rosa multiflora | reverse complement strand
CATTACATTTAAATTGTTGAGGTTCATTCTAAAGCAACCATGAAGTGGAAAATGAATTCGGAGAAACCAACCGCTCGATGGTGAGATTGTAATGTTTTATGGTGGTTGTAGAAAATTCAGCCAATTTGGTTCTCGTTTTGAATTCGATCCACTAGGTCAAACTTAGTTACTCTTATAAACTTATATTTATATATCATACACTCCAAAGAGCAACCCTTATCAATTCAAAGAAAATGGAAAAACCGGCCGTTGGATGAGTTTATTACAATAAATTATGAGTGTGGTAAAAAATTTAGCCAATTTCACCATATTTTTGAATCCGATCGAATTGGTCAACCAATATGTAGAATATATATATGCACTAATGCACATATTCTATATAAAAGTATAAGAACTTCCACACACACACACACACACACACACACACATATATATATAAACACACACACACATATATGTGTATGTGTGTTAATATATATATATATATATATATATATGGACTAAATTCTGCTTACTACCCTATACTTTTAAGGGTTCATCAGTTCAGTCCCTGCACTTCTAATTTAATCAGAAAAGTCCTTGCACTCTCTAATTTCATCAAATCGACCCAATTCGTCACCACTCCGTCAATTTTCAAGGAAAATTTCCAAACTACCCATCTGCATTCACAACACTGAGGCTTCGGCGGGCTGCCTAGCGATGGGTAGTTTGAGAATTTTTCTTGTGAGAAGGTCCCACGTCAGCATTTTAACAGCGAAAATTGACGGAATAGTGACGGATTGGATCGATTTGATGAAATTAGAGAGAGCATGGACATTTCTAATTAAATTAGAAGTGCAGGGACTGAACTGATAAACCTTTGAAAGTACAAGGTAGTAAGCAGAATTTAATCCTATATTGTATCTTGTTTTCAACTGATATTATCAATCTCTAATTTCTTTTCTTTCAAGCAGGCGAGTGCATTTGAAGGGTCAATTTTCACTCACTCTGATGTCAAACCTGCGATGGTTGTGAGAGGTAAAATAATAGTTGTTGACAACTTTAGGGCTATCGTGCAATTCCCTGGTGGTGTGAAGGCTCTCTATCCTCTTACTCATATGTCTGAATCTGAAATTCCAAAGCCTAGAAAAAAATTTAAGGTAGATTTCATTTCTTATATTCTATAAAATTTGTTCACTTGACTCTCCTTGGTAAAGTAGTTTTGAAACTTTTTGTTCCATTTCCTGTGCCACTATTGCAGATTGGGGTTGAACTTATGTTCCATGTGCTTGGTTACAAGTCTAAGAGAATAACTGTTACACACAAGAAAACACTTGTATGTCATGTATTTTCCTTTAAAGTTTTTTTATCTTTTTATATACATATATTCATCTGTCTCTTATTTTCTCTTGCCTGATTCCTTTTGATTTTTGTGTTATAGCTCCTCTCTCTCTTTTCCAACCTTTTCTTCTATGACTTAATCAGACCAAGTTCTTTTTTTCTACTCATTGTTTTATACTCTGCTATGTGCAGCTGTTATGCTTGAAGAGCTTGCTCTTACTTCTGTACAGGAGCCATATATGTAGGAATGGATTGAGCAATTGGAAAGTGGTGACCCTTTTACGTAGGAGCCATATATGTAGCAGCTGCATATGTGCATATTTTTGGACAAGTATATATTGTATCAGCTTTTGCTGTTTTTCATTATTAGTTAGAATGCAGCAGCCATCAAGCTGCTTCCTTTTTTGGTTTCATTGTATAGACACTTGAATGTATGGATGATTGACAAATGCTAGCTCTTTTGGTACATTAGACGCATGAATTAGAGTACTTCATTACATAATATATATTGAGCATTATATTTGTGCAAATATTTCAGGTAGAATATCGATAATGGACGAACAATAGTGAATTACATTACGTTGTATGAATACGCATATGTCGTCCCATTAATACTCACACAACAAAACAAACTGATATCAGTTGTCCAATGTTAAATCACACAACGGTCCCTATAAAATTTTGTTGTCTCATTAATACTCACACAACAGAACAAATAGGTATCAGTTGTCCAATGTGAAATCACACAACGGTCCTCATAACATTTTGTTGTCTCATTATTATCACACAACAAAACAAATAGGTATCAGTTGTATGACTCGTGAATAATTCAACACTGCGCCTCTTACATACAATAGTTGTTGGTTGTTAACCAATATTTCTATAACTATCACACCACAGTTACTTTATGATATCTGTAGTGGTAAGGAACAATTAACAACAGATCACATACTTTTCTGTTGTATGATATGTTAACCAACAACAGTATGGTATTACGTCCGTTGTCTGAGTGTCACCTTTCTGTTGTGTGAGAAGTTAACTAACAACAGGGTGATACTTACTTCTGTTGTCTGACCACCACTGAAGCAACAATTGAATGTGCTGCATCCAATTTCTGGCATTGGCATGCGCAAAATTGGTACAACGGTTATAACTAAAGCGTTGACTCTATGATCAACGCAAAACAATGTTTCATCGTTGTTGGAGCATGCTTATCACACAACATCAAGATAGACGACAGACATGGCCTAAATCACACAACAGATTTCCACCAATGTCTGATGCACTTTTTATAGTAGTGTCTTTAAGATGATTTTCCTCAACCTTATCGAACCTTTTGGCAATTTGTTAGGTGAAATATTAGTCTTCATACCCAAAAGTCGGAGATTCCAACAGTTGGTGACATCACCCTAAAAATAAATTATTATAAAACTAGGATGTTGCTACCAACCATTAGAATCTCCGACTTTTGGGTATGAGGATCAACATTTCACCTAACAAATTACCAAAAGGTTCGATAGGGTTGAGGGAAAACACCTAGATGAACTTTTTAATATATTCTACTCCTATAAGCTTCTTTGTTTTCTAGCACATGCTCCTGAAAAATAGAGTAATGTCAAGTCATTGCATTGATCCTCATATGTATTTATCTCATTTTTAGAGATATTGGGCAATGCAAGAAAGTATCGAATATTTGTGATTAGTTTCTTACAAATCTTGGCCACAACCTCATCAATACTAAGCTTATCTAGAGGAAAACCTCTATAAAAGTCTCTATTGCAACTCTCATTAATTATATCCATTTTTATCGGAAGTTAATTTGGTTAACCCTTTAGACGTGATATACTTTCTAAGGATGGTAAGATGAGGATGAGATGGTTCTAACTAATTTGACGTTCCGTTCGGAGTGAATTTTTCTCAAGGGGCCCGAGGAGGACTCATCCCTAGATCTTTTGAACGGGGAGGGGAGGAAGTGGACACTCTTGCTTGTTCCAGTACGTCTTACCTCTTGACTAGATGAGCGATGATAAATATGATACCTGAAAACATGAGTGTAAGGCGTAATGTGAGCCCTTATACTCAAAAGTCGGAGATTTCTGAGGTTAGTAGTCACATCCTTGTTCTCATGGTGGCAAATGTGATTCCTACCCCATTTGTCAATATTATCTATGATGTCATTGTTTCTTGTGTTTATAGTTTGCCTATGAGCTAATTAGTCTTTCGTTGACTCACTTCACGCATTTATAAGAATAAGTTGGTTTCACAAATTCAACGTAAAGACAAGTGGCTCAAGGCTTACTTTCCATTAGATGATAAAGCCGTGCATAGGAGTGAAGCTCAAAATCCAATGGTCAACATGGTAATGTAATCGAATAGTGGGTCTTCCAAACCGTTGATTAGAAAGTGTTCATGACGTTTTTATTTTCGTGGTCCTCATTAGAAGCTCTCCCTTAAATATTTAGCTAAGTAAAATATTTGTTTTCTTTTAGGTATTATTGAAGATTTGAGTTAAACTATTTATTTTGGTATATAATGTTAATTATTAACTGATATTAATAATTGGACTAAATACTGTTTAGTCTTTGAGCTTTTAACCATAAAACACTTCAGTCCCTGACCTTCTAATTCACACGTTGAGTCCCTGTACTTCAAAATTTCAGACCAATAGGTCCTTACCGTCTAAAAGTCGCGGCGAAATGCCTATTATGCCCTCAGTTCTTTTTTTTTTTAAAATTAATTAATTTTTTTATTTTTTTTGGAAAATGAATTTTTTTTCCCTTTCTTTCTTTTTGTTTATTTTTTTAATGTTTTTTTCCCTTTCTTTGTTTCTTTCTGTTTGAAAAAAAAGAAGAATAAATAAAATAAAGAAAAAATAATAAATAAAAAAAGAGAGTAAGGAATAAATTTATTTTAAAAAAAAGAACTAAGGGCATAATAGACATTTCATCGCGACTTTTAGACGGCAAGGACCTATTGGTCTGAAATTTTGAAGTACATGAACTAAACATGTGAAATTAGAAAGTCGGGGACTGAAGTGTTTTATGGTCAAAAGCTCAAGGACTAAGTATTTAGTCCTTAATAATTATTACCTTTGGATCTAAATTCAACAATAATTGAGTATGATTATGTACTGAGCCAACTAACCACCTGAGTGATATTATAATTACTCATGTAGTTTTTTTTTATATATGTTTTATAATTTTTCCACATCTTACTTGAAGAAATTTAAGATTGAGCCAATCTAAGATCAAAATTGGACAAAATCAATCAAGCTAAGTCAAACTTGAACTTGAAAATAATTCAAGCTTTAGTCAAGCTCGAGCTCATGAATAAATAACATATGAGCTGAGCTTGATCATCTTGGTATTCGCCTCAGCTTAGCTTGTTTACACCTATAAATTTAACAACATTTATCTTTTTGTTGTTTTCATTTTTTTTTCCAGATAAAAATGTATAATTAATATCACTAGTCGAAAAAACAGTTCTAGCGGCTTGCCTTTCCACCAATATAGGGTAGGCTCCCTACAATTAGATTAACTTGAAAGAGACCACACCACTTGCTCTAAATTGGGTCAACAGCAAAACTAAGCTTATGATAGAAGCTTAACCTAGATTGAAATGGCTGGCTCACCAATTTGGCAAGGCAAATATCAATCTGCACTAAATACCAAGATCTGGAAGGCAAACCATATCTACCACCACACTACCAAAAGGGAAAAATATATCAGGCACACTAGAAAATCCCAAAAAGCAAGATGTCACCAGGAAGAATAGAAAATTGACGTGATTCAAATTCAATATTCTCTATTATTGGGTTTGAATTTTGATATCCTGAATTCAAAAACATATCAAGTAAGATAACCAAATGTTAATTTGTGTTGTTTTGAAATTGGAGTTTGAGGGTCGGAATTTGTACTTATCACTTTTGTGTTGAAGATTTTCTAGAGAGAATGAAGAATCTTAAGTTCAACTTCCCCCTTTGAAATGGGAGTTTAAGGGTCGCAATTTGCACTTATCATCATGCCGTCTTCTAATGATTGTTGATGAGGTATTCATTCACTTAGCAGCAACGCTAGCTATATATGAAAATAAGAGTCTTTTTTGG
This sequence comes from Rosa multiflora, assembly GCA_002564525.1. NCBI lineage: Eukaryota > Viridiplantae > Streptophyta > Magnoliopsida > Rosales > Rosaceae > Rosa > Rosa multiflora. The sequence continues at coordinate 154,444 of BDJD01000833.1, read as the reverse complement.
GGCCACCGCTAAGGCGGTTATCTTAGACCACCAATATGCAGAATGCTGCCTCCTTACTGTGAAGAAGAAAGTCGACCCGAAAGCGTTCATGGGTACTACGACGTCAGCTGTTTAGAATCTCAAATATCGATTGTCGGTAAGAGAACAAGGAGATCGATAAATACAGAAGTTTCTGAAGCCAAAAGATCAAAAACAGATCGTTCACGGTGGTCTCTTATTCTTTGGGAGATTGTTGTTTGCACTGATGGATTTCGATGGGCTGTGCGACGCTGGTCAGGTACTGATCCTTAGCATCCCAATCGAGGTGGAAATTTTTGGTCTACCACTAGCTCTGATGACGGAGGAAGCCAGAGCCATGTCAAAAACCACACTAAGCCAAATAGTGTCGTTGAAAAGCCGGGGATTTGCTGCGATACCAATGTGCATGTTTGGATCACCCATTCCATTTTGGATCCGATGAGACAAGCTTATCTACATTTATCTCCTTCATTCACTTAGCAGCAACGCTAGCTATATATGAAAATAAGAGCCTTTTTTGGGGCCACCGCTAAGGCGGTTATCTTAGACCACCAATATGCAGAATGCTGCCTCCTTACTGTGAAGAAGAAAGTCGACCCGAAAGCGTTCATGGGTACTACGACGTCAGCTGTTTAGAATCTCAAATATCGATTGTCGGTAAGAGAACAAGGAGATCGATAAATACAGAAGTTTCTGAAGCCAAAAGATCAAAAACAGATCGTTCACGGTGGTCTCTTATTCTTTGGGAGATTGTTGTTTGCACTGATGGTTTTCGATGGGCTGTGCGACGCTGGTCAGGTACTGATCCTTAGCATCCCAATCGAGGTGGAAATTTTTGGTCTACCACTAGCTCTGATGACGGAGGAAGCCAGAGCCATGTCAAAAACCACACTAAGCCAAATAGTGTCGTTGAAAAACCGGGGATTTGCTGCGATACCAATGTGCATGTTTGGATCACCCATTCCATTTTGGATCCGATGAGACAAGCTTATCTACATTTATCTCTGACTTCACCTCTAGGGAGTCGAAGACTATGAGATTTAAGTATGAAAGGGTAGTAAGGTTTTATCGAACCTGTGGTCGCCTTGAAAACCCTAAGTAAGGCTGGTTCGATTAGTCTAATGTCTTGGTCGCATCAACTTGGGATTCTTTAAACCCTTAGTCTAACCCTAACCCTAGTAGGGTGGTGGCTGGTCTTCATGATGTAGGACAAAAGATCGTTCACGGTGGTCCCTTATTCTTTGGGAGATTGTTGTTTGCACTGATGGATTTCGATGGGCTGTGCGACGCTGGTCAGGTACTGATCCTTAGCATCCCAATCGAGGTGGAAATTTTTGGTCTACCACTAGCTCTGATGACGGAGGAAGCCAGAGCCATGTCAAAAACCACACTAAGCCAAATAGTGTCGTTGAAAAACCGGGGATTTGCTGCGATACCAATGTGCATGTTTGGATCACCCATTCCATTTTGGATCCGATGAGACAAGCTTATCTACATTTATCTCTGACTTCACCTCTAGGGAGTCGAAGACTATGAGATTTAAGTATGAAAGGGTAGTAAGGTTTTATCGAACCTGTGGTCGCCTTGAAAACCCTAAGTAAGGCTGGTTCGATTAGTCTAATGTCTTGGTCGCATCAACTTGGGATTCTTTAAACCCTTAGTCTAACCCTAACCCTAGTAGGGTGGTGGCTGGTCTTCAGGTGATTCCTTCGTTGTGAGGGGCTACTAGAGCACAGGGTCAAGCATCTGTGCTGGGCATAGTGTGGCTTTCAAATATGTTTGCTTAGGCTCAAATTCCAAATCTGTTTGCCTTGAAGCCTTGCTCATTGCTGTTCTCCATTATAAAGGTGTCCTACACAGGAATTGGCTGCTCAGATTAGAAGACTCTGGACTGAGACACTAAAAGCTCTTACTAAGGTTGCTACTTTGTCGACTAAGCTAAAAAAAAAAAAAAAAAACATGGAACGTTGGATATTCACAATGCCAGATTACGACGACTTCCGAACTACATGTATCATCAACGACAAGGTATGCTCTGTAATAATTGGCAGTGGTCTACGAGAAAACTTTGTAGCAAACAAAGTTGTGGATTATTTTCAATTACCGACAGTGAAGCTGAATGATCCATATTGGATTCCATTTGAGGAGGATGAATATGCACAAGTAACAGAGGTTTGTAAAGTTTCTGTCTCTATGGGAAAATTTTATAAAGAAGAGGTTACTTGTCATGTGATTGACATGGACGACACTAATGTGCTTTTTGGAAGACCATGACATGAAAGCGTCAAAGGTGGTTATTGCAAAGACAACACATATTTATTTAGGTGGAAGTCGCACAAAATTAAAATCAAGCCTGGAAGGAAGAACATCAAGAATGACCCTCCTGAGGTATGTGAAAAGGAACATGAAGAAGTTACTTTGAAGATTGAAGAGAAACTCATTAAAGACAAGGAAGCTGATTCATTCATCACATCGATACACATGTCATGCATGCCTAATTGTGTTCAAGATCAACCCAAGGAGAAGTCCATGTCCATTCCTTTTCAAGTGGAGGAGTTCAAGTTTCAAGATGCTTATTCTAAACTTGTCTACGGTATTGGATTCATGGTGATACCTTTTAATTTCGAGAATATTGAAGTTGATGGGTTATCATGTTTTATTCCTACTAATGATCGAGCTGCATACAAGAGGAACTCGAGGTCGAGTTCTTATCAAGTGGAGGAGACTGATGTAGGACAAGATTTTAGCCAATTTCAACCAAAAATCTCGAAAAGAAAGAAGTGTCTTCACATTAAGAAGAATAATTTGAATATTAGAAATTGGTATTCAAATAGGCTTCTTAATGATGGAATTAATCATAAATTACTCATTTGGATATATCGGGATTCTCGAGCAAATCTTGATTGGGATTCCAAGCGTGATATTATTTAGTATCTAGGATTTTATTTCTGATTTTTATTTAATGAGGTTTAATTAGGTTTTCTAGTTTTAGTCTATAATAAATTATTCTTTTTGTTTTCTCGTTGTATTAGGTTTATGCTATGTGCCATATATATAAGGCACCTCTTATATTGTGATATTCATTCAAGTTATCAATAAAAACTCAAATATTAGAGAAGTTTCTCTATTTTTCTTACGGCTGTACCCGTAATTGCTAGTGGATTCTAGCTCATCTCATATGGCTTTCTACGCTTGACGGAGCCTCTTACTATCGTGTTCACGCTTCCCGCATCACTTCAGGTGATTCCTTCGTTGTTAGGGGCTACTAGAGCACAGAGTCAAGCATCTGTGCTGGGCATAGTGTGGCTTTCAAATATGTTTGCTTAGGCTCAAATTCCAAATCTGTTTGCCTTGAAGCCTTGCTCATTGTTGTTCTCCATTCTGAAGGTGTCCTACACAGGAATTGGCTGCTCAGATTAGAAAATTCTGGACTGAGACACTAAAAGCTCTTACTAAGGTTGCTACTTTGTCGACTAAGACGACTCCAAGTATTTTTGGGGTGAAGCATAGTGTGTTCATGACTTTTCACGTATAGTAAGATGACCAAGCAGATTGGGGACCCTACTCCTTTAGTGGCCCTTCATTTTGAACCTCAACTTGATCTACCTAAAAGAAAGGTCATGTTGGTGCTCCACCGTAAAAAAAACGCCGAGTTGGCTAAACTTGTCGGAGTTCAAAATAGGCCTGAGTTTGAAGATGTGAAGTCTTGGAAACTGAAGGTAACAACTGCTGGAGATAAAAAGCCTAAGAAAAAGAGGACTCCTAATAAAAAGCCTAATAAAATCATAAGAGAATAACAGACCAAAACTCTCTCTCTTCCATCTTACCCAGAACAAATTAACTCATGAAAAACCTTCATGATATATGTTTGTCTTAGTGGTGGCGAGATTTGAAGATAGTGAGTGGTATGTTGCAGGTAGGATTTGCTGGGATGACATTTTGATGAGCTTTTGTTTGGCACCAAAGATTTGATTTTTTTTGTTTTTTTTTGTAATTATGGGAATTGGGTCTGTGAATAAGAATTTAATGGGATTTGAGTTTATGAAAAGTGTGGCAAATCTGGAAATTGGGGTTCGAAACATGTAGAAGAAGAAGGAATAGGTGTTTTGTCAAAACCAGTGAGAGATGAAGTGAAATTGTGCAGCAAGAAAAACAGAGAAGAAGAAGTGGGAGATATTGGGAAAAAATGGTTTATTTTTGTTATAAAATATTTAAAAAATAATAATACAATAATATTTAAATTTAACCTATCAATTAAAATAGAAATTTGTCAAAATGATAATTAACACATCAGTTTTTAAATTTGAATTTGACACAAGTATTTTTTACCATTTCATTGGAGATGCCGGTAGTCTGTAAAAGAAAGTGAAAAAAATAAAAATGCCACTATCAGTGCCTTCCCTACGACTGCTGCGTTGTACTGGCATATAACTATAGGCAGGTAGTCTGGTTCAAATAATGGCCCTGAAACACTGAAACCCAACCTCGTGACTTCCGTCACTTACCACTTTGGCCGTTTGCTCAAAAAAAAAAAAAAAAAAAATTCCTTTTCACTGTTCCCTTCTCTCTCTCTCTCTCTCTGCTTTCTGTGGCGTCTCGATCCCGCCGAGCTATTACCTGTACGACCCACTAATACATATTATTCTTTTTCATAAGTAAAACCCAGTTGTTATTCTCCATTTTAGTTTAAATAATAAACTCTCCGCTAATTGTTTCACCTCAAAGCTCGAATCTTTCTTTGATCTGCGCCTCAGCTCAAGGTGAAACATCTCCCTCTTATCTGCATTGCTCCTTTGGGTCTTTCTTTAGATTCATGATTTTTTTTTTGATTCTTTGTTTGGATCAGATTAGTTCCTCTGTTTGACTTGTCTGGTTAACCCAGTTTTCTTTTTCTTTTTGGGCAAAAGCATGTATGGAGATGTTTATTTTTTGCTCCAAGAAATTATACATCTTTTTTTATATTTTGAACTTCGAAGTCAACATAAGCAGGTGAATGATGAAGACTAACTTGTTTTGTCTTATGTTTTTGATTTGTTAATGAAACCAGTTTCTTCCCATGTTGCTGATTGGTTCTAGTAGTTGCAGGTTCAAACTAATGTACTCTATCTCTAACCCACCACAAGAATGATGAAGACTAACTTGTTTTGTCTTATGTTTTTGATTTGTTAATGAAACCAGTTTCTTCCCATGTTGCTGATTGGTTCTAGTAGTTGCAGGTTCAAACTAATGTACTCTAACCCACCACAGCAACATTGAGGGTAGCAGTTTTGGCAATGCTTACATACGAGCAAGACCCGGATGTTGTTCGCTGGGGACTCCAGCTCTTTGAAGGTGATCCGTATTCGAATTGTGGGTATTGTGACTCAGTTAACCAAGATGGCACTAATTATTATGCGGGGCATTATTTTAAGCAAGATGTGGTGTATGATGCGGATTGTATAAATGTGGAATATGATGAACTTATTGCTCATGCTCTTCAAGAAGAGCTGTCACTACTTGATATAGAGGAGGACGAGCCGGGATCTGCGCCTCAGCAAGTAGAGCATTTGCAAGCATCTGTCTTCCCACAGGATTGGTCACAGCAATCTGTTGGAAATTATGGCTCTGGTAAATGTTATGTTGATGAGTTATATGTTCTGGTGTTTCTCGATTTGGCAGGCTGGATGGTTTGTCTTGGGTTCTTATGTATAGTTTCATTTGCAATTTGTAGGACAGGAGAGTGTTCAGGCAGAGGCAGATGAAGTTGGGCCTTCTACTTCGTGTTCTAGCCCAGATGAAAAGTCGTACTATGGAGATGAGTGGTCATATTCCCTAGAGCTGGCTAATGAATATACATTTGATGGAGAGAGGTTGAACCAGATGGTTCCTGTCCCTGTAAGTACAGTATTATTGTTGATGGTCAAGACTTAGGATATCACCTCAAAGCGTTTTTATTTTTCTCTCCCTTGATTAGGTTTGGTGGACCTTTTAGGCTTTTCAGTTATATATAATGTTCTGATGCTAGCTGCCTGGGCCTCATGTCACTTGAAGAACCTTTTCGATTTCTTGTTGCGAAATTTATGCATGTAGACTATGGTTGAGGACTTCAGATACTGCTGCAGTGTATCACATAATTTTTGTTGCATTTTGTCAATTGCTAAAATATGCCCCATGGCACATGTTGCTAATGCTTAGTTTTTCTTCCCCTCTTCCTTTTTCCCATGAAAAATGTTGAAGGGTGAATCCCTCTCTGATAAATGTGATAGTGCATTTTCCTTGTAAGGCTACATATGAAACAGGCAAGTAGACATAGTAGGTGGTGGTTGACACGTCAAGGGTCTTATATGTTACATTTCGGCTTCTTGAAATGATATACCCAAACTGTAGTTCATACCTTTATGTTCGTTGCTGGTTTTGTGCAGCATGTTCCTAAAATTAATGGTGATATACCCTCGCTAGATCAAGCAACTTTAGATCACCAAAGGCTTCTGGACAGGTGTTGTTTTGTTGCTCTTTGTAGAATGCTTGGTAGAGTATTTCCCTCAGTCTCACTCTGTTTGTTAATAAGCAGATCTCTCTACTAATTTAATGCTGCAAAATATAAAAATTCTATTTCTAAGTTTGTTGGCAACCTTTAGATTTAAAAGCTTACTGGAGGAATGGATTTATGAAACTCATAATGCAAAATGAAGTCACAATCATACATTTGCTGGGGACCTAAATCCAAATCCTGTTAGATTTTTGATATACCCATTTATATAAACATAGGACATCTTAAAGCAAATTTTACTTGCCTGCTGTTTAATATATGTCCTCATATATGATGTCAGTCATGTCACATATCAATAGCATCACTGTATTTGCTTTTGCTCTTACCACTTGAAAGTTGTGTTAAGGTACTCAGGGGAAGCGTTTTTTTTTTTAAAAAACACCTATTACTTGTCCAGATAGAACATAGAATACAATAGCAATGTAGTAGATGGATGATGGATCCGAATGATGTCTAAATTTGAATTTGATACCCAAAATGGTTTGCTTCTGTAGGTTGCAGTTATATGGGTTGGTTGAAAATAAGGTCCAAGGAGATGGAAACTGTCAGGTTAACTTCTTTCGCTTATGAGTTTCAAATAACACAAGTATGGAACTCTTTCTATGGCCTAATTGGGATTAGTTGTAAATAATGTTACACTATGCGCACAGCTGTTCTTTGCTGTTATAGTCATATGACTCAGACATGACATTGGTGCAATTTCTGAACCTAAAGAACCACTTACTTTAAAATTTAAGCATATTTGTTTTACCAAACATGCACACCATCAAACAAACAAATATGGAAGTATGTAGTTGAGCAAAGAACACTGCTTAGAGGAGGTACTATTTTTTATATGGTTCATCCACTGACTACCCTGTATGTGTGGAAGCTGTTTACATGTTATGTCACTTAATGTAATTTATGCAACTTGACTGACTAACATTGTAATCCAGTTCCGCGCTCTAGCTGACCAATTTTATCAATCTCCTGAACACCACGAATTTGTGAGACAACAAATTGTAAATCAGGTTGGCCATTTTTTTCCTTTCTTTTGTTTGGCATGGCTGGCTTTTAACTAGGACTTTGGTTTTTACTGGTATTACTATTTGTGGATATATGATTTGTTGTCTCATTTGTGCAATATCTTGAATGCTTAGCTCAAGTCATACCCAGAGATATATGAAGGATATGTTCCCATGGCTTATGATGACTATTTGGAGAAGATGTCCAGGTATTCATCCAATTTTTTTAAATCATTTCATCATCTGCTATTTTGGTGAATTTGACGTTGCTTTAATAATCATGTTTAACATTAGGAGCGGTGAGTGGGGCGATCATGTTACTTTACAGGCTGCTGCAGATTTGGTATGCTTTAGCAACTTTACTTTTGTTTCACATACTTAAAGTAGATTAGTGTTCAGTTTTTTGTTTCATGTTAAACCTAAATTTCTGTCGTTATGTAACTTCAACTTCACAATTATCTTTTCCACTTGAGTTTTACTTCTGGTTTTGACTATAGTAGCCAAGAAAATGATTTTCTCCCAACGTTGTGTACCACTTTAATCGGTGAAATTGTGACTAGCCCGTGAGGTCAGTTAGGCCTCATATGCATTTTTATTGATTTAATTCTTATTATATTTATATATGAAAGTGAGTTTGGTGCTACATATTCAGCACAAGGGCAAAAAAAACCATTGTTAGGATCGTTTTGTAAGTTTTGTGAAGTTTGTCTCATAGGCTGCAGAATTCAAAACATTTTGTTCGAACTTAATAAGTATTATGGAACTGAACACATGCAGATAAGTAGAGGCAGTTTAGGCATTTCAATTCTCAACTTTCTGACTTTCAACTTGAAAATTTTTGGGGTTAAATTGTGGTCAAGTATAGAGCAAACCTGCATGTGAGAATATAACCTGCTATTGGACTTGATCTGATGCCAATTACGTGATGATATTGCAACTAGGGCATATGAAGGGTATCTTTTCTTTGTTCAACTGTCAAAGATGTTCACACCTCTCATATGTGCTCACATCATTTAGTTTGCTCTGTATATGCAATGTGCTTCATAACAGATGTTAATGATTTATTGCAGTATGGAGTTAAAATTTTTGTCATAACATCTTTCAAGGACACCTGCTACATTGAGATTCTTCCTAATGCTGAAAGATCGAAACGAGGTACTTTTATTCTGTGCTCAATCTGCTGGACTTTGTCTTTAAGGTCCACATAAATAAAGCCTGCTGATGTTAGTAGCAGAACAAAGCTGAAAAGAAGTACTTACAAGTTGACAGGAATAAAACTAACTTTGCAGTATATAAGGCTGGTTGTACCACTCTGATATCATTTTCTTTCCCTGAAGAATATGAGGGGCACTGCACTGCCTGAAAAGTTTCATGTTTCAATGTAGCTTTGGTTTTAGATTATGAACTCAACCAAAGAATTTTTAGTCTAAATTTATCAGCTTTTTGTGAATAGTTAAAAAACTAAAGCATTTCCATTTCTTCCTATTCTTTTTCAACAACCAACCCAATTCAATCTAAACCCAAAAATCTGTGTAGTCTGGTAAAAGACTGAGTGGATCAGGCCAGCTGAGCAACTACTACTGATCAAAATACATCTCAACTCTCTAATCAGATATGAATACCAACTCTGACAGAACTAGCAATCAAAACCACCGACTGATTTAAGAACAAAATTTTAGATTTCCGTTTATGTTTTTTTTTTTTTTTTTTCCTATAGTTCTATTAGAGTTTTTCTCCCACCACTTCGTGTTTAATTAAACTACTCTTTTCTTTTTCCTATAGAGGTTTTATTATTATTTTTTTAATTTGTTTTGAGCACCTGATATTGCTTGATGCTTGAACCTGTTTCTCAGGAAGTTTGAGCTGTAGAGTAGTCCATCACATACCTTAGTGGGTTCATTAAGAGGGCTCATTACAATTGTTTAGAGATAGTATATGGTAAATTGAGTGACTTTTCATTCACTTGTAATAAATCTAAGAAGTTCTTCCGATAACATGTGTTTTCCTTGGGATTACTTTTTGTTAGAAATATGTTTTGAGTTGAGTGACTATCCACTTGTAATAAATCTAAAGAGTTCTCTGATAATATGTGTTTTTCTTGGGAAATCGCACATGACTGGTCCACAGATTTCCTCCGGGGCCAAACAATGTTTTTTGAAGAAGCATCCGTGAATTATGATTAGAAAGTCTTACTGATTTTGTTAAATTACATTGATCATAATGGGACTTGTGTGGTCTGTTACCTGCAATGGCTACTGCATAATTATTTGTATGGAGTCACTTCCATATATAGTAGGTCACAGATGATTATTCCCCTTGTGCCACATTCTTTTTGTTCTGCTTGTTCCAAGATGAATCACGTGGCACTCTGTCATTTCTTTTTCATGAACCAGAGAAGCAAAAAAATAAAAATAAAAAAGCTCACATTGTCGTGATGCATAATCAGAAACTTGTTTCCTCTGTATGATGAATGCAAAAGAAATGGAAAGTTGACCTATTTGTTGTATTTCAATAAATAAAATTTAGGAAACAGAGGGTGACTTTTCCATTCATGGTATAATTGATTGTACCATATCCAAACTCGTTATTCTTAATTCGATGCTGAGGTACATGTTTCCTCAAAATGGTGAAGAGTAGATGTGTCAGCATAGTAATGATGGTTTGAAGCCATGTGCATCATATTGTTTTGAGAATATTACTTTCGTTCCATCTTTGATCGTCTAGATAATGGTATTGTAAGCACAGTAGCTGAGCATATAAGTTGAAACTGGCATTTAATTGAAACATTTTATGAATTGAATATCGAGTAAAATGAATTGAATTATTGGGTTGACTTGTTGATAATGGAAAGTAGCAGATTCCTTTTCTTGCTCAACTCTGTTATTCCCCACCATATGCAATAAATATTTGGACTGAAATTTAATTCCGGTCTATATTGTGCAGTAATTTGTTTGAGCTTTTGGGCAGAGGTGCACTACAACTCAATTTATTCTGAAGGAGGTACATGTTCATGCTTTTTTACTTTTTGAATATTTTGCATTGTATATTCTTTCCAGAAAATGATTTTTTTATTTTTATTTTTTATTTTGGTGGAATGTGATTTTGTATTAGCTTTCAAATCAAATTGTTAATATTATTCATTAGGATCTTTCAGTTTATATTCATTAAGAAGGGAAGGGCAAGTTGGAAGTTAAAGATTCACTCGTTGTTTTAGTGCGCTAACTTAGTTCAGGAATCCCCAAAACACAATACAGAATAAGAATTTCTGAAGAGCACTGCTATTACATCCCCTAAAAGTACCCACCTTAACCATCATTTAAGAAAGAAGATTAATAACAATCACAACCTTCTAGATTAACTAAGAAATATAGAACTAGGGACAGCCATTAAAGGCAGCTCCTCCTGATGAGTCCGTGTCCATGAATAGTTGGGTTGAGTAATATAGTATTTCTTAACCTTCGGGAGGTGAAAATAGCTCCACTCTTGTTAAGAGTCCTTAAGTTAAGATAATTGTGTGGACCAATGAGGTTTTAGTAGAAAATTGTCAGGCGCCATGGTTTACTTCCCTGTTGTCTGGGGTTTGAACCCCCTCAAGATACCTACATATCTGTTTGGTAGAGTTTCCCCCTTCTAAAGATTGAACGGGGTCCGAAGGAGGACCCAGTTTTGAGCCTGGGTCCACAAGTGGGTTCAGATGTAAAAAGAAATTTAGACACTACAAAAACCTATTATCCGAGTGCACTTTTGTAGGGTCTCTAACACATTTAATAGATAAATGGAGTTCCAGCATCTCTATTCCATAGTCATTTTTGTTTGAGAAGATTAAGCAAGAATTTGTTATTGTATTGTCCAACTTGAAATCCTAAATCAGACTAATGCAAAGATTTACCTAAAATTCCATTTTAGCTCTTCCGCTTCTGCATGAATGAACCCTATCAAGTTAGAGTTCATTCATCCATAGTGGCCTTCAATATTTATCGCTATGCCCTTCTGTTACAGATTATGAGCATTTTATAGCTTGAATCCAAATAACCGAGTAATGTAGCTACTTAGTGATATTTCTAATTATTTGGGTCAATGATGGCAATATTAACATCAACCTTTTGCCTTTTCCTTTTAATTTTCTGCGTATTCGAGTATCTTGATATCATGAATGGCTCTAATCCAGATTTGCCTACATTTGAGACGAAGAAGAAGAAGAAAAGGGGGATGTCACGTAATAAGCACTTGGAGTCCCCAAATAAATACCAATGATTGAATGGTAATGATAGACATCGCTCCTATATTGTTAATCTATTACATCCTCTCGGAAGAATATTTGAAATCCAGCTCCTTTTGCAGGGTTCTCGTTTAATGTGGATTTTGAGGACATATTACAATGGATAACTGCTGCTAATTGTCTTAATACATGTCTGTAAACGCAACGTCTCTAGTCCACTCATAAATAAGATGTTCTACTGGTTATGAGACCTTTTTACCAGTTTGTTACTGGTTGCTAACTCCATTGTAGTTCTTTGGCACCCCAAGAGTATCCTATATATGTGCAGAATATTCTTGGCTTGAGCATGGAAGTTTTTATAGTTAGCATTCTGTACTTATAGAATGTGATACTTTTATGCGACTGAAACTTGAATCTCATCTCTGTGAGTTATATGTAAATCTTCATTCCTTTGCTGGGGCTCATTTAAGAGTTAGATAGCGCCCTCAAGCCCCCATTTTCTAATGTGCACTCAAGTTTGTAATCATGTAACATCATCTGTCATTTACATAAGATTCGCTTTAAAATTGACTAAACAAGCATGAGTTTATTTTATTTTATTTTATAATTTTTTTTAAATAATCAACTGTGGGTGTCAATCCATTTAAAATGCAAATGTTAGTAACATTACACAACAACCTACCCTCTGCGGGGCACGTCATGCAATGGTTCAATTTTAGATTAGCTTGAGTAATCTAAGTTGTGGGAGAGAAAAGATTTCACATTAGAAAGATGACAAATAAAATATAATTTATAAATAGGAGGATCGCATTCAATTGTACTGAGATATTTTGTGATTAAAATCCAACACTTGATGAGTGATTAAGGTGAGATAATATCGGTGCAATGGTAGGTAACGAGTCACACTAGTCATTGTTTAACATGATATCGAAGCGGGTTTCTCTCTAATTGCGTCTGTAATTGTCACAGGCCCAAATTTGGGTTCCTCATATTGCCATTGGAAAATTCCGATTTGATTGTTACCAAGTGTCCGATGTGGGTGTTGGATTGTTATATTGACTAAGTTGCCAAAATGGGACTTGTGTCCCAATTATCAATGTGGAATTGAATTGTTAATTGATTGCATGTGCAGACTTAGAGATAGGATGCCCCTAAGGAGGCTTGTTAGAGAGGAAATATCCACATTAGAAAAGTGACAAATAAAATATAACTTATAAGTAGGTGGATCACACCCAATTGTACCGAGGCATTTTGCTTTAAAATTCAACACCTAATGGGGTTCAGTTGGGACAATATCAGTACAATAGTGGGTCACATACCACACTTGTCGCTGTTTAACATAAGTTAACATCACTATCAAGAAACCAGTAACTAATAACCTGGCACTATTAGAGCTAACATCGACCAATTCAAGTTCGAGCCCTAACTTATTCAAAATCCTATAGGACCACCCTACGCAAAGGATGTAGCCTCAGTATTGTTTACAAGCTTAGCCTGAAATAAAATAGAAAAAGAGAAAACCCAAGTATAAAGCCTTAAGCCAAAATCAACAACACAGGGTCTAGACCCATTAGCCAAACTCTAGCTATAGTCCTACCATCTCCAAGCCAATTAACGCCGTCATCAAAACCACTACTGTTGCCGTTAACAATCCTAGAAGCATAACTAAGAGTGCCACTAGCAAAGGCAGTGGAAGCACCGCCACCGTGAAGACCAGCCATACCCCACCATAGGCAAAGCTGACGTTAACCACATCAGAATCCATGCTGTGATAGCTTCCACCACCAACCATCTCATCAAGAGTTCAAAGTTGAAAGCCATTGTTAGCCCAAACAGTAGCAACCTCGCAGGTGAAGATCCATGTCACTGTTGCCATCATCTACCTTCAGATCGAGGGTAGACCCCTGCCTCACAACGGAATTCCACCACACCTAAGATGACCGCACCACTCTACTTAACAGTCGATACTCCCACAAGAGTAAATTAGTAGAGAGGTCATCAGAGAGAACCGATCGTTGTCGGCACCATTGGTTGGAGAACCGATCTAATTAAGATGAGTGTGGTGATTAGGCCAACAACGAGATGAGATCGACTAGCTAGGCTAGAGCAGTGAAGACCGCTGTCTCCATGCTTCGTGGTCCTATGAGAGACGAAGCCATTTGGGTTCCCAATGTCACGCCCCGAATTTTGAATAAAGGAATCCAAATCTGAAATGTGAAAACTCAACAAGAACAAGATAACACTCAGAAAATTTTTCATTTAAATTAAGCAACTAAACAAATCGAGCTCACAATATCAATACTGACTCGTTCTTTAGAGTCACATATTACATTACAGAGAGTTTACAAATTAAACTGAATTACAATTCAATAAGTGAACATGCTCACCAACTCTCTACACAGCAGAAGACTAAAACCAAAACACTTCTACGTCCACGCTTCATAAAATATACCTCAGCTTCAACGACGGTTACTCGAGATTCTAACCTGCACAAAAACCCTACACCATGGAATAATGCGGTAAGCTTTTGCAAGCTCGTATGAGTAGACCTAAATAACCACAAAACACCCTTCCGATCTAGGGATAACAAATCAACACAATAATTATTTTCCAAAAGAAAATTTTTTTTCTTTAATTTTTAAGGAAAACACGAGTCAGCACCGTGACAAACCATCATTTGAAAGCTCAACTACAAACCAACGAAATCACTCATTTCAAGTAGCCAAACTATAATTTACTCCACTTAATGATCAGGTTCAAGCAAACATGTTCAACTCCATTAAGCACAAAAGAACTAGGAAATCATGCAAACAAGAATATCGACTATGATCAAGCACTTGTATTCTCAATTCACAATTCTTTAGTCACAAGATTGAATTATCTTTTGGCACCCTAGAAAACATCTACTCATTGATCAAGCATCATGTTCTCCAACCAAATAACTCATAAACAAAACCTAGGTCTTATTGATCCCGAGCAAAGATTTTGAATAAAAGTTCTATTGAAACGGTGATTAAGAGTTTAACATAGAAATCCAGAAATTCAATAGCAAACCAACTAAACTAATAGAATAGTCATACTAGGGGCTTCATCTCATCCCTAGCCTAGAAGTTTAGCAATCCATAACTATGAAAAACATGACTAGAATCGAAGAAAACATGAAACAAACAATGGAAGAATTGAGGAACTCGAGTCTAGCCATGGTGAGAGCTTCTCTTCTCCTTATTCTCTGCGGAATATGCTGCCTCTTGTGTCTCTAGACGTTCTAGGTTTTCTGCCTTGTACGTTCCTCCCAATCCCTACTTGTCTTGGGTTTCTTCGGTCTTCTAGTCCAACTTGGAATAACTTTCTTCTCTCCAAAGAAACACAGGGTTATTAAAGTCAATGCAAGAAATTACTCTAAATGTCAGACACGTTCAGCCTTGTTCCATTCAAGTGTTAAGAACAACAGACTTGGGCCTCACAAGTCAGCTTCCGAAAAGATATGAAAAATCAGTCAGAATCTGCCTTCCCAAACTAGGTTCACTTAAACCATCATAACTTCCTCCATAAGAATGCGAATCAACTTCCGTAAAATTTCTCAGAAAGCTAACATCCATATCTTTCCAATGGTATAAGGCTTGCCTGCTAATTCCTTGTGAGAAGGTACAGTTTAATCAGCGAAGTTGACGCACAGCAGAGACAATTTTGGACACTTAGGATAGCAAGCACCCTTTCAATCCTGCGTTTGACTTTAAGCTCCAAATCTTTCTTTTCTCCAATTTAACCTACAAAACACAAATACAAAGTAAATGACTAAAAAATGATAAGAACTAAGCCTACAATCCTACATTTAAGGGTACAAAAATGTATGAAATTATGAACCTATTAGAAGGGTGTATATATATATATATATATAGGCCCGATCAAGAGAGGACGTCCGCACTTTCGCTAAAGTGCGGACGACGGCACTGCAGCCCCGCTCAGGCCTCGACGGAGGTGAGAATCGGGCCGGAAGGAGGCCGGAAGCATCCCAGACTACTTCTGGACAGCGATCGAGCTAGGTCGGAGGAGGTCGAGGTTGCAGGTTTCTGGGCAGCAACCTCACCTGACCTGCAGCGCTGCAACCTCGTCGTCGGCGACTCCACCCGACTGCAGACTGGTCCGTCCGACCCCTTGCCTCCCTCCGGTAACTGGCGCCTCACCGTGGTGGCCTGAGTTGGGCTGCAGCGCCGTCGTCCGCACTTTAGCGAAAGTGCGGACGTCCTCTCTCGATCCGCTGTGTGTGTGTGTGTATATATATATATATATATATATAGAGAGAGAGAGAGAGAGAGAGAGAGAGAGAGAGAGGTGCAAGGCTTACATCTTAAATAAGGCTCTCTTAAAAATGCTTCAGATTATACCTTAGCATTCAAAAGCATTGGTTACAATTAAATATGACAGAAGCTCTAACAGAGAGAGAGATCTTAAAACAACAAATATGACTAATATAGTTCAATCTATTGCAATTGTGGATTGTACGTGGCTGCGATTAGGTTATTATGGTCCTGAAGGTGATGAATTTTTTGTTTCTAGGCCTAGTCAATATTCAACAATTTGTAATTAAGTAAAGGGGTAAAATTGTCTTTTACTAAATAAAATTGGTATAGTGTGAAATGAACAATTGGCAAGATGATAATAGACGTCTATTGGGGGGCAATACATAGCTGAATAAAAATCTATTGGAGGGCAATAGACGTCTATTGGGGGGCAATACATAGCTGATAGTCGTCTATTGGGAGGGCAATACATGGCTGATAGACGTCTATTGGGGGGCAATAGACGTCTATTGGGGGGCAATAGACGTCTATTGGGGGGCAATACATGGCTGATAGTCGTCTATTGAGAGGGCAATACATCGTCTATTGCCCCTTTATTGGGGGGCAATAGACGTCTATTGGGGAGCAATACATGGCTGATAGTCGTCTATTGGGGGGCAATACATGGTTGATAGTCGTCTATTGGGGGGCAATAGACGTCTATTAGGGGGCAATAGACGTCTATTGGGGGCAAAAAAACTTTCCGGTGGGTGGTAGCCGGTGATCGGAATCCGGCGGCCGGTGACCGGATTCCGGCGGCCGGTGACCGGAATCCGGCTGCCGGTGACCGGACTCCGGCGAAGTCCCCTATGGTTTCTCTCTCTTCCATTCTCTCTCTCTCTCTCTCTAAGTAACAAAGGTGAGGGTAAAATGGTATTAAAAAAATAATTAAAACAAAAAAAAAATCTTAATGGGGTAAGTGGGAAAAAAATCTCTAAAAATGGTGTAAATGGACAAAAACCCTATATATAAAGAGTTTCAGACTTATAAAAAATAAAAAATAAATAAAATATATAAACAAAAAACAAAAAAAAAGATGCGTCCCTGCATGTTTTATGTGATCTTCGAGAAAGGGAATGATGGTGTTCTGGATTTTAATTAAGATGCGATACAAGGCAAAAAGGAGTTGGTGGAGAAGACGCCAATAATCAAGTTGAGTTGGTGAAAATGTAACCTGCGATTCTGCATGCAACACAAATGGCAGAGAATAACGTCTAAGTAGGGTTGCATCACATCAGCAAAAACAGGTTATACAGCATGACAAATTCAGACGATTAAGAGAACATTAAAACTGCTTGCTCTAAGAAGATCTCTTTTTCTTTTTGCTTCTGTTCTTGCTTCGCCTAAGTAGCAGCTAATCAAGGGAATTCGAAAACTAGCCCTCAGCACTGCAGTACATGAAGTCTATTAGAATGACAGAGATGAACGGTCCTTATTAGATTCCATTATTTCTACTTCTTTCATATTTTTTGGATTACATTGGATGATATCGAACTTGTGACTTTGTACATGAGATTAAACATTGTAATCCTCAAGCATCTAACTCGGCCCTTTTTTTAACTTTGTAGTTCTAATCTTGTTTTCCATCTTTCTCCTTGAACTCTTCCTGAGTTTCGATCCCCACATCTATTGCGACGTCATTGACAGAAAATTCGATACCATAGTTTTTTGTAATGATCTTCAGGTAATGGTCATAGGGTGGTGGCAACGGTTGGCCACCCGTAGTGCACTTCTTTCTCACAAAATTTTTGTCTTCACTAACGACTTTTTCTACCTGCAAATTCACAGAAGCTAGAGTCGAAAGAGTGTTACTGGGAGTGACACCGTTACCTGTGACAGCGAGAATAGATGGTTCAGCTTGTTTTAGGAGCCACTCTATCGTCTGGCCATCGGTAACACTCAGAAAATTTTTCATTTAAATTAAGCAACTAAACAAATCGAGCTCACAATATCAATACTGACTCGTTCTTTAGAGTCACATATTACATTACAGAGAGTTTACAAATTAAACTGAATTACAATTCAATAAGTGAACATGCTCACCAACTCTCTACACAGCAGAAGACTAAAACCAAAACACTTCTACGTCCACGCTTCATAAAATATACCTCAGCTTCAACGACGGTTACTCGAGATTCTAACCTGCACAAAAACCCTACACCATGGAATAATGCGGTAAGCTTTTGCAAGCTCGTATGAGTAGACCTAAATAACCACAAAACACCCTTCCGATCTAGGGATAACAAATCAACACAATAATTATTTTCCAAAAGAAAATTTTTTTTCTTTAATTTTTAAGGAAAACACGAGTCAGCACCGTGACAAACCATCATTTGAAAGCTCAACTACAAACCAA
>BDJD01000833.1:93812-127389 GCA_002564525.1 Rosa multiflora | reverse complement strand
CGTCTATTGCCCCTTTATTGGGGGGCAATAGACGTCTATTGGGGAGCAATACATGGCTGATAGTCGTCTATTGGGGGGCAATACATGGTTGATAGTCGTCTATTGGGGGGCAATAGACGTCTATTAGGGGGCAATAGACGTCTATTGGGGGCAAAAAAACTTTCCGGTGGGTGGTAGCCGGTGATCGGAATCCGGCGGCCGGTGACCGGATTCCGGCGGCCGGTGACCGGAATCCGGCTGCCGGTGACCGGACTCCGGCGAAGTCCCCTATGGTTTCTCTCTCTTCCATTCTCTCTCTCTCTCTCTCTAAGTAACAAAGGTGAGGGTAAAATGGTATTAAAAAAATAATTAAAACAAAAAAAAAATCTTAATGGGGTAAGTGGGAAAAAAATCTCTAAAAATGGTGTAAATGGACAAAAACCCTATATATAAAGAGTTTCAGACTTATAAAAAATAAAAAATAAATAAAATATATAAACAAAAAACAAAAAAAAAGATGCGTCCCTGCATGTTTTATGTGATCTTCGAGAAAGGGAATGATGGTGTTCTGGATTTTAATTAAGATGCGATACAAGGCAAAAAGGAGTTGGTGGAGAAGACGCCAATAATCAAGTTGAGTTGGTGAAAATGTAACCTGCGATTCTGCATGCAACACAAATGGCAGAGAATAACGTCTAAGTAGGGTTGCATCACATCAGCAAAAACAGGTTATACAGCATGACAAATTCAGACGATTAAGAGAACATTAAAACTGCTTGCTCTAAGAAGATCTCTTTTTCTTTTTGCTTCTGTTCTTGCTTCGCCTAAGTAGCAGCTAATCAAGGGAATTCGAAAACTAGCCCTCAGCACTGCAGTACATGAAGTCTATTAGAATGACAGAGATGAACGGTCCTTATTAGATTCCATTATTTCTACTTCTTTCATATTTTTTGGATTACATTGGATGATATCGAACTTGTGACTTTGTACATGAGATTAAACATTGTAATCCTCAAGCATCTAACTCGGCCCTTTTTTTAACTTTGTAGTTCTAATCTTGTTTTCCATCTTTCTCCTTGAACTCTTCCTGAGTTTCGATCCCCACATCTATTGCGACGTCATTGACAGAAAATTCGATACCATAGTTTTTTGTAATGATCTTCAGGTAATGGTCATAGGGTGGTGGCAACGGTTGGCCACCCGTAGTGCACTTCTTTCTCACAAAATTTTTGTCTTCACTAACGACTTTTTCTACCTGCAAATTCACAGAAGCTAGAGTCGAAAGAGTGTTACTGGGAGTGACACCGTTACCTGTGACAGCGAGAATAGATGGTTCAGCTTGTTTTAGGAGCCACTCTATCGTCTGGCCATCGGTTTTGTGACCAAGCTCATGAGTAAGCTGAAAGATCCGAGCAGCACAAATGGGTGGTAGGCGAATACGACGGCCACGACCGTCAACCTTTGTATTGTTGTCTTCTGATGAATCTTTGCCAAGGACCTTACTTATGCTACTTGAGGCATTTGTTGAGATACTTGGATTTGTTCCCATTGTAAGCAAATAGATTATTAGCACATACGAGTGCTCCAGAAATTGTTTGGGGTTGGTGATAAAGAGTTGAGGCTTAAGGGCAACTTGTTCTTGTAAGCTGCCTCCTTTTATTGCCCATGTTACCTTCCAGCCACGATACAAAAGGAAAATGATTTGTGGCCTCAATTTTAGGTGGCATGCCATGTCATTCACACTCATCACCTATTTGTCAAATCATGCTATGTAATTCTTGAGAAAAATTGTCTTCCAAAATCTAATGACTCTAAATTATTTTGGATTTTTTCTATAAAAAAAAAATTTGGCTTTCTTTCATTTCTCTTCATTTTTTTTGTTTCATTACAGTCATGCTTAGATTTAAACAACATCAATCGAGAGTATAAAAAAATTCATGTAATTCAGTCAATAGATTTGCATGTACGTTCGATTAATAGATTTGCATAACACATGTGTATAAATTCAACATTTGTTGGGTTCCTGCAAATTTTAGAAATATAATGTGAAAAATACATATCCATATGATTGTATAAATTCTTTTGTTCATTGTTTTCTCTTTATGTAGGTAGGGTTTAAACTATAGATTTGAATTCATTATTTTTTGTTTGTTTTTCCCTTATATCTAGATTGTAGATATTAATTCATGGCTGCTAATGTGGGAATTTTTTCTTACCTCTTAATTAAGACATAAGTATTTTTCAAATTCAATTTATTAATGCTATTTTTTTTGGATGAAAGTAATCAATATTTGGAAAGAAAAGAAACGTCTATTTCTTGGCACATAATTCAATATATTAATACCATTTGGAAAGAAAAATTAAAGGAAAAAATTTAACTAAATGAAGAAAAATATTGGTCAAAGAATCTATAGACATATCTTTTAAATTAATACATAACTAGCCGGGCCCACCCACTATGTGTGTAAAGAGAAGTTAAAGGTAGTGGAAAAACTTCTCGTACGTACAACTACCACATTTTATGCTTTAATTTTTTTCTTTCTATTTTAATTTACCATATTATCCTTATTGATTAATTATATTTCATATTTTTTTAATATATAAAGGTTAAATTAGTAAAAAAAATTCAATTTTAGAGAGCAAGCTCTCTTCTCTTAATAATAGTATAGATTAATAGCTGATATTTTTTTCGTCACCTAATTAAATTTATTAATGTAATTGATTCACCCCCTAACATCTAAAAGGAAATGTAAAAGGGTAAAGTTGGTGTTGCAATAGTATGATGTAGCAAGATATATTATGTGGAATTGAAAATAAAATTTGTATTTACTTACATGGCATAACACCTAAAATTTGAGGCCACAAATCTTAGGTCTCATTGAGGCCCCATATCATTGCCCTCCTTACAAAAAGTGGCTGAAAATTTAATTTGGACAAAATACTGTTTACTCCCTATACTTAGAAGGAGTCGACATTTCAGTCCCTCACCTTCCAATTTCACCTAAAACGTCCATAAACTCTCTAATTTCACCCAATAGGTCCTCGCCGTCCAGTCTCCATCAGAAGGTCCGTTATCTTGCTGACGTGGCGGAAATTTATTTGCCAACTCAGCAGATCTGTATTCCATTTGAAGGTTCAAAAGTCCAATTTACCCTTGGCTGGTTTTTCCATTTCCCCCCCTCCATACATGTCAATGATTGCCTCCAAATCCCCAAATCACCTCTTACCTCTCTTTAGGAGCACAGATCAGAACCCAAGTACATGCTAGTTTTCTGCAAATAATAACCTAACCAAGCATCCACTAATTGAAATTGCATAAATTGATTATGAAATACATAGCAACCAAGCAACCATTCAACCATATTCATGGTTAACTCAAAATACATTCTTTTTGCTGCAATAGCAAGCTAATAAACAGTGCCCAAGATTTTGAATAAAAGTTCTATTGAAACGGTGATTAAGAGTTTAACATAGAAATCCAGAAATTCAATAGCAAACCAACTAAACTAATAGAATAGTCATACTAGGGGCTTCATCTCATCCCTAGCCTAGAAGTTTAGCAATCCATAACTATGAAAAACATGACTAGAATCGAAGAAAACATGAAACAAACAATGGAAGAATTGAGGAACTCGAGTCTAGCCATGGTGAGAGCTTCTCTTCTCCTTATTCTCTGCGGAATATGCTGCCTCTTGTGTCTCTAGACGTTCTAGGTTTTCTGCCTTGTACGTTCCTCCCAATCCCTACTTGTCTTGGGTTTCTTCGGTCTTCTAGTCCAACTTGGAATAACTTTCTTCTCTCCAAAGAAACACAGGGTTATTAAAGTCAATGCAAGAAATTACTCTAAATGTCAGACACGTTCAGCCTTGTTCCATTCAAGTGTTAAGAACAACAGACTTGGGCCTCACAAGTCAGCTTCCGAAAAGATATGAAAAATCAGTCAGAATCTGCCTTCCCAAACTAGGTTCACTTAAACCATCATAACTTCCTCCATAAGAATGCGAATCAACTTCCGTAAAATTTCTCAGAAAGCTAACATCCATATCTTTCCAATGGTATAAGGCTTGCCTGCTAATTCCTTGTGAGAAGGTACAGTTTAATCAGCGAAGTTGACGCACAGCAGAGACAATTTTGGACACTTAGGATAGCAAGCACCCTTTCAATCCTGCGTTTGACTTTAAGCTCCAAATCTTTCTTTTCTCCAATTTAACCTACAAAACACAAATACAAAGTAAATGACTAAAAAATGATAAGAACTAAGCCTACAATCCTACATTTAAGGGTACAAAAATGTATGAAATTATGAACCTATTAGAAGGGTGTATATATATATATATATATAGGCCCGATCAAGAGAGGACGTCCGCACTTTCGCTAAAGTGCGGACGACGGCACTGCAGCCCCGCTCAGGCCTCGACGGAGGTGAGAATCGGGCCGGAAGGAGGCCGGAAGCATCCCAGACTACTTCTGGACAGCGATCGAGCTAGGTCGGAGGAGGTCGAGGTTGCAGGTTTCTGGGCAGCAACCTCACCTGACCTGCAGCGCTGCAACCTCGTCGTCGGCGACTCCACCCGACTGCAGACTGGTCCGTCCGACCCCTTGCCTCCCTCCGGTAACTGGCGCCTCACCGTGGTGGCCTGAGTTGGGCTGCAGCGCCGTCGTCCGCACTTTAGCGAAAGTGCGGACGTCCTCTCTTGATCGGGCCTATATATATATATATATAGAAATGTTTTGAAGAGGATGTCCGCAACCCAGAAAAAGTGCGAACGTCCCTCCTCCGACGTCGGGAATGCGACGATCGCTGCGCTGCAGGTGCCGGACGCACCATGTGAACATCCCAGACAGCCTCGATCAAGCGGCGAAGATGATGAAGAGCGAGGGAATGCGACGATCGCTCGTCTATTGCCCCTTTATTGGGGGGCAATAGACGTCTATTGGGGAGCAATACATGGCTGATAGTCGTCTATTGGGGGGCAATACATGGTTGATAGTCGTCTATTGGGGGGCAATAGACGTCTATTAGGGGGCAATAGACGTCTATTGGGGGCAAAAAAACTTTCCGGTGGGTGGTAGCCGGTGATCGGAATCCGGCGGCCGGTGACCGGATTCCGGCGGCCGGTGACCGGAATCCGGCTGCCGGTGACCGGACTCCGGCGAAGTCCCCTATGGTTTCTCTCTCTTCCATTCTCTCTCTCTCTCTCTCTAAGTAACAAAGGTGAGGGTAAAATGGTATTAAAAAAATAATTAAAACAAAAAAAAAATCTTAATGGGGTAAGTGGGAAAAAAATCTCTAAAAATGGTGTAAATGGACAAAAACCCTATATATAAAGAGTTTCAGACTTATAAAAAATAAAAAATAAATAAAATATATAAACAAAAAACAAAAAAAAAGATGCGTCCCTGCATGTTTTATGTGATCTTCGAGAAAGGGAATGATGGTGTTCTGGATTTTAATTAAGATGCGATACAAGGCAAAAAGGAGTTGGTGGAGAAGACGCCAATAATCAAGTTGAGTTGGTGAAAATGTAACCTGCGATTCTGCATGCAACACAAATGGCAGAGAATAACGTCTAAGTAGGGTTGCATCACATCAGCAAAAACAGGTTATACAGCATGACAAATTCAGACGATTAAGAGAACATTAAAACTGCTTGCTCTAAGAAGATCTCTTTTTCTTTTTGCTTCTGTTCTTGCTTCGCCTAAGTAGCAGCTAATCAAGGGAATTCGAAAACTAGCCCTCAGCACTGCAGTACATGAAGTCTATTAGAATGACAGAGATGAACGGTCCTTATTAGATTCCATTATTTCTACTTCTTTCATATTTTTTGGATTACATTGGATGATATCGAACTTGTGACTTTGTACATGAGATTAAACATTGTAATCCTCAAGCATCTAACTCGGCCCTTTTTTTAACTTTGTAGTTCTAATCTTGTTTTCCATCTTTCTCCTTGAACTCTTCCTGAGTTTCGATCCCCACATCTATTGCGACGTCATTGACAGAAAATTCGATACCATAGTTTTTTGTAATGATCTTCAGGTAATGGTCATAGGGTGGTGGCAACGGTTGGCCACCCGTAGTGCACTTCTTTCTCACAAAATTTTTGTCTTCACTAACGACTTTTTCTACCTGCAAATTCACAGAAGCTAGAGTCGAAAGAGTGTTACTGGGAGTGACACCGTTACCTGTGACAGCGAGAATAGATGGTTCAGCTTGTTTTAGGAGCCACTCTATCGTCTGGCCATCGGTTTTGTGACCAAGCTCATGAGTAAGCTGAAAGATCCGAGCAGCACAAATGGGTGGTAGGCGAATACGACGGCCACGACCGTCAACCTTTGTATTGTTGTCTTCTGATGAATCTTTGCCAAGGACCTTACTTATGCTACTTGAGGCATTTGTTGAGATACTTGGATTTGTTCCCATTGTAAGCAAATAGATTATTAGCACATACGAGTGCTCCAGAAATTGTTTGGGGTTGGTGATAAAGAGTTGAGGCTTAAGGGCAACTTGTTCTTGTAAGCTGCCTCCTTTTATTGCCCATGTTACCTTCCAGCCACGATACAAAAGGAAAATGATTTGTGGCCTCAATTTTAGGTGGCATGCCATGTCATTCACACTCATCACCTATTTGTCAAATCATGCTATGTAATTCTTGAGAAAAATTGTCTTCCAAAATCTAATGACTCTAAATTATTTTGGATTTTTTCTATAAAAAAAAAATTTGGCTTTCTTTCATTTCTCTTCATTTTTTTTGTTTCATTACAGTCATGCTTAGATTTAAACAACATCAATCGAGAGTATAAAAAAATTCATGTAATTCAGTCAATAGATTTGCATGTACGTTCGATTAATAGATTTGCATAACACATGTGTATAAATTCAACATTTGTTGGGTTCCTGCAAATTTTAGAAATATAATGTGAAAAATACATATCCATATGATTGTATAAATTCTTTTGTTCATTGTTTTCTCTTTATGTAGGTAGGGTTTAAACTATAGATTTGAATTCATTATTTTTTGTTTGTTTTTCCCTTATATCTAGATTGTAGATATTAATTCATGGCTGCTAATGTGGGAATTTTTTCTTACCTCTTAATTAAGACATAAGTATTTTTCAAATTCAATTTATTAATGCTATTTTTTTTGGATGAAAGTAATCAATATTTGGAAAGAAAAGAAACGTCTATTTCTTGGCACATAATTCAATATATTAATACCATTTGGAAAGAAAAATTAAAGGAAAAAATTTAACTAAATGAAGAAAAATATTGGTCAAAGAATCTATAGACATATCTTTTAAATTAATACATAACTAGCCGGGCCCACCCACTATGTGTGTAAAGAGAAGTTAAAGGTAGTGGAAAAACTTCTCGTACGTACAACTACCACATTTTATGCTTTAATTTTTTTCTTTCTATTTTAATTTACCATATTATCCTTATTGATTAATTATATTTCATATTTTTTTAATATATAAAGGTTAAATTAGTAAAAAAAATTCAATTTTAGAGAGCAAGCTCTCTTCTCTTAATAATAGTATAGATTAATAGCTGATATTTTTTTCGTCACCTAATTAAATTTATTAATGTAATTGATTCACCCCCTAACATCTAAAAGGAAATGTAAAAGGGTAAAGTTGGTGTTGCAATAGTATGATGTAGCAAGATATATTATGTGGAATTGAAAATAAAATTTGTATTTACTTACATGGCATAACACCTAAAATTTGAGGCCACAAATCTTAGGTCTCATTGAGGCCCCATATCATTGCCCTCCTTACAAAAAGTGGCTGAAAATTTAATTTGGACAAAATACTGTTTACTCCCTATACTTAGAAGGAGTCGACATTTCAGTCCCTCACCTTCCAATTTCACCTAAAAAGTCCCTAAACTCTCTAATTTCACTCAATAGGTCCTCGCCGCCCAGTCTCCGTCAGAAGGTCCGTTATCTTGCTGACGTGGCGGAAATTTATTTGCCAACTCAGCAGATCTGTATTCCATTTGAAGGTTCAAAAGTCCAATTTACCCTTGGCTGGTTTTTCCATTTCCCCCCCTCCATACATGTCAATGATTGCCTCCAAATCCCCAAATCACCTCTTACCTCTCTTTAGGAGCACAGATCAGAACCCAAGTACATGCTAGTTTTCTGCAAATAATAACCTAACCAAGCATCCACTAATTGAAATTGCATAAATTGATTATGAAATACATAGCAACCAAGCAACCATTCAACCATATTCATGGTTAACTCAAAATACATTCTTTTTGCTGCAATAGCAAGCTAATAAACAGTGCCCAAATTCAACAAAAATACAAATTGGAGAACGACATCCTCAACCATTGTTCAAGTACTCCTAAACCCTAAATTAAAGATAGCTCTAATCATCTTGTCAAAAGATTAGAGCTAGCAACCAAGTGTCACAGCACAAGGTTGCAAAAAAAGAGGATACATAAAATGTGTTCTTGTGCTTGCTAAGGTCTTTTAGAACTTTCCACACTAATTTCCTTTACCTAAGTTTTTTCGGATCCTTTGAGATGACCTTGTGGCTGTTACATCCTGCTTCCTTGATGCCTTAGAAGGTTGGACAGACCTTGAACCTGATGGGGCAGATGCAGCTTGCACAAGCCTTGAAGAAGGTGGGGCAGATGCAGCTGGTATAGCCCTTGAACTTTGCTTAGCAGATGTAGCTTGTTTAGCCCTTGATGGCTTTGGTGCAGACCTATTTTCTTCCAACCTCGATGCCTTTAAGGCAGCCATCTTTTTTTGGACACATACACATTATGGCAGTACAAGTACATGAGTAGAGTTTTAAAAAGAAAAACAGTACATATAAATTCATATCCATCTAGAACAGGAGAGTGTCATGTTACCCTTTGGTACTCTGCCCTCTCTTTTGCCTTTTGCCTCAATTCATTCTTGGTGAAGGACTGTTTATTTGCCTTCTTGGACTGCAACAAATAATAAGCATGTTAATTGCAATGATGGAACCACATTTGAAACCACAAATACACGATTGAAATCACAACTTCTTACCTGATTTTGGGATGTACCAGCTTCCTCATTGTGCTTCCTCTTCTTATTCATTGTTATGGCCTTCTTTTCCTTTGGGGGCAGATGTCTTTTACATGTCTTTACATTATGACCAACCTGTTTACAATTGCTACACCTCAATGATCTTTGTACCCTTCCGAGTTTAACACTACCATTTGTAACATTTTCTGAGGCATCCTTGATTGTTTTTGTTTTTGGGCGTCCAGGTTGCCTTGAATATTGAGGTGGTAAGATAGGTGAATCTTCACCTCTAAACCATAGGTCCATGCTATTTACAGGCTGGATCAGGTTGCTATATATGCTCATATAGGTCTTCTTGAGTTAACATGGTGCCACATAGTCATCCGGGTCTTCCCTCTTCATGTATATGGCAGAAATAGCATGCTTGCAGGGGATTCCAGTCAAGTCCCACCTCCTGCAAGTGCATGTCCTCAACGCAAGGTTCACCACATTCTTCGAGCCCTCTATATTCTCAACCTCAGCAATGTCTCCACCATTGAAGGTTGCAATGCAGTCCACAGCAACCTTCTCCTTGTTCTTCTCTATAACAGCCCTTGGCTTGGGACAAATATTTCCATGGTAAGCGTCCATTTTTTCCTTTCTCGCAGCAATCCTCTTCATTAGCTTCACCCTCAACTCTTCAAACATGGTTACAGGGGGATTACCCCTAGCCTCCAAAATCCAGCCATTGAAGCTCTCGCAAATGTTGTTTATCATGATGTCACAGTTTACATCGGTGTTGAAGAAAGCTCTGCACCAATGTATAGCTGGTCTCTCGGGTGCTGCAACATGGACAATTAGTTTAGGGTTAATAATCACTATTTGTAAAGATCAAAGGAACATGGAAACACAAAAATATTGAACTACCTGTCATCCACTTGTAAGCATCATCATCTAGGCTTCACATCTCATCTATTTCTTTATGAAAATAAGGCAATGTGGTTGCCTTTGCACGAGCCCACATCTGATCCTTCATGACCTTTCCAGGAAATAGCTTTGTGAAGTTTGTCCACATGTGCCTCACAAAAAATCTGATGTGAGCCCTTGGGACAACCTCTTCAAAAGCTGGTATCAAACCTTTCTGCTTATCACTTATAAAGACCCAACCCCTCCCTTCATGTTCAATGCACAGATCCTTGACCAATAACTCCAAGAACCAGATCCATGCATCTTTTGTTTCCAACTCAACCATTGCCCATGCCACCACCCATGATGTGTTATTAGCATCAACACCAACAGCTATCAACAATTGCCCCCCAAAAGGTCCCTTCAGATGGGCACCATCCAATCCAATTACAGATCTACAACCTGCCTTAAAGCCACTCTTCAATGCACCCAAGGAAATATACATTCGTTTGAAGATATGTCTCTTTCTACCCTCAGGGAAACTACACTTAATGTCAATAGTTGTGGCTGGGTCAACCCTCTGAAGCTCCCTCCCATAATCACCCAGCCTAGCATATTTCTCCTTTATGCTACCTTCAACTTCCAATAGAGCAGCCCTTTTAGCTCTATATGCCATGGACTTCAAAACCCGTGCTCTAATACTTGCTGACATGGTCTTAGCAAGAGATTCTGCAATATCAAACAGTATGCATAAGTTACACTAAGAAACACAATTAATCAGTACACAAAAAGTATTAAACACAAATGTTAAAATTAGGAACTGAACCACATACCTGGTTTCACATCCTCATTAACAGCAATATGATCCTTAAACTTTGCTGTCAGAAATCTTAGCTTAACCATGTTGTTGTTGAACTTCCTTGTGCACTTATGTGTAGGCTCATAGGACTTGATCATGAGAGTGCTCTCATGCTGCATCTTAGAAGCAAACAGAAAGAAGGGACAATTATCCTCCTTGCAGACAACTCTAAGCCTTGTCTTGTCATTCTTGATAAATAGATACTCCCAGCCACCTTTAATAGCATGCTCCCTCAATGCATCCC
Source organism: Rosa multiflora (assembly GCA_002564525.1). Taxonomy (NCBI): domain Eukaryota; kingdom Viridiplantae; phylum Streptophyta; class Magnoliopsida; order Rosales; family Rosaceae; genus Rosa; species Rosa multiflora. Next base: position 116,408 of record BDJD01000833.1, on the reverse strand, counting down.
TCAAGACCTGGACTATGGCAAACTTCTGTTTCAACTTAAAAACTGGATTCTTCATGTCCACTTTGGGATTGAACTCAAGCCCACCATCCTCAAGTTCCCCATCAAAATTGATGGTAAAACCCATCCTCTCATCATCTGAATCCTCATACCCAAACATGTCCTCATTATCAACAAACTCTCTCACTTCTTCCACCCTTTGCCTTTCAGTACGCTGTCCTTAACCTTTATTCACTGTTCCTTATGTAGTCTCTTCATGCATAACATCCTCCATCCATGCATCATTATCATCATCATCCCCATACTCAGTATACTCCTCATCATCAACACAAGGGTCATAATTATCATCCTCACTGCCATCTTCATCAGAAAACTCATCTTCACTGCCTCCTTCCTCTTCATTACCTCCAAAACCACCAAAAAATTGCATTGCATCTAAGTAATCGATATCCACATCTTGTAGACCAGAACTGTCATTATCTACACCACTACTTACACCTAACCCACTTGATTGTCCTCTAACATAGGACTGACCTACACCACTACTTGGCCCTCCACCACTTGACATGTCTCTTCCACTCGACTGAGGGATACTAATTGGAATATACTCCAATAGTTTCTGTTTTCCCTTTTCCTTTGGATGAAGACTACAAGCTGTGCTTGCTTATGTAGGTACATGGTCGGGATCCACCTCCTTTATCATAACCCCCTTGCTGCTGCCCCGTATTGGTTCATCTGGTATCTCTTTAATCACAACACTTGGAGTCTTCATTGGTTCATCTGGTAGTTCTTCGATCACGACCCCATCAATAACCTAAAATGAGGAACTGCAGTACACATAATCATCACATCTTGATCTGTTTCCAGCTTCATCAACTCATCATCTTCATCACCGCATCTATACCAATAATCGATCCGTTGCTCTTTATAAGCTGGATTGAGCTGATTAACCATGTTGTCTACCTCTACAAGGGACATCTTGTCCTTGTCTATGTTGTCATAAAAATCAACCTTCCCAGCAACGTATGTGCCCTGACTAAAGCACCCTCCATGATACACTTTCAGCGTAAAGTAGTCAAGATGAGCTGCAAATGCAACGATGTTAAACAGTTAGCCAATCCAAATTGTCAATAAAGCCAGTTAGTCAACCTAAATAAAAAAAAAAAAAAAACAGTTCGTCAATGCATATTGTCAATGAAAAACACTTGGTCAATGCATATGCCATATAATCAATCAAAAATAGTAAGTCAACGCATTTGGTCAATGAAAAAGCAGCTTAGTCCATGCTACAACCCAAATAGAAAAGGAAAGAAAGCAAACATAAACCCTTTACAGACCACATTCTTCAAACATGGGAGACAAAGACAAATGGGATTCTTTCTTTACTACATACTAGGACCACAACAGAGATATAGACATAAACAGCTCATATTAAAAGCCAAAGTCCCACCTCCACCCACAACCTGCAAAGTATTAAAAGCCAATCCAGCAAATTCAACCACCACTAACTACAAATGTGATTTAAATAGCACCCACACACTCTTATAGTTTCAATTACAAAGCAATACCACAAAGCTTCCATCTCGAAACCCAGAAAGCCATTAAGCATAACATAGCCCCAATTTTTAATCAAACCCTAGGAGTCGAAACCATCACCGTACCAACAGAAACCACCCAGAAGCTATTACCATCCCTAAACCCGAAACCATAATCAAATACATCCTTCCACGACCCAGAAACCCTAGAATTTATAAACCCCCAATTTTGTTTTTCAAAACCCTAAAATTCATCATCTTCAATCAATTGGTATCGAAGATTAAATAGTTGAAACATACCATAATTAGGGATTTCATCCTTCTCTTTCTCCCCGTAGCTCTAGGTACCCACAAGTCGGCCTCGTTCACGACCATGTCGCCGCCCAATATACGTCTCTCTCCTCATCGACTCAGGTTCCAGTTTCTTACCCAACAACAATGGTGGATAAGCCGACTCTCTTTTAGGGTTTTTGGTTTTCAACGAAGTCGGGTTCTGGGTTTTCTCTGATTACGGAGGCGATGGTGTTCCCATTTTCAGAAATTCAAATTTAGGGTTTTTTTGGGAGATTACGAACGGGATTTGGGTATATCACTTCCACACGATCGTAAAATAGAGGCAGGGTTATTTTCGACAATTTACAATCTACATGGCACCAAGTGTCACCTCACATTTGCCGCGTGTGGCCTTAACGTTGCCACGTCAGCCATTTCATAGACAATTTGGACGGCGAGGACCTATTGGGTGAAATTAGAGAGTGTAAGGACTTTTTAGGTGAAATTGGAACGTAAGGGACTGAAATGTCGACTCCCTATAAGTATAAGGAGTAAACAGTATTTTGTCCATTTAATTTCTTACCTTTATATTTTTAATTTTTCTTTTGGGCCATGTTCATGTAAAGAAAAAAACAGAAAACAAAAAGAAAGAAATAAAAGGTAAAATATTGTCTAAGCTCGTATTTGATTATACTCGGATATTGACACTAAGGTCTTCATTATAGTTTGCATTTGTCATAAAAGAAAAAGTGATAATATATGAGATCAAATAATTTTTTTATTTTCTTTTTAATAAAAATAAAAAGTCATAAAAAATGAAAACTCTAGTCTCTCTAGCGGTGCGTCTCCTCACCCTGACACTAACACCGCAGCTTCTTGCCGGTAATGCGCACAGCGGCTTCGGCCGATTCCTAATCTCCAGGCGCTGCTGTCCTTCCTTTGACCCATTTAGTAGATACTATCTTCTTCCGCCGGATTTGACCCCTATTATAGGCAGTGTTTGTCACAGTGGTGATGGAGCTCTGATTTGGGCTGGTGAAAAGCACGGCGGAGGTGAAGGGTTTTTGATTGGTGCTTAGTGCTTCATTCATGGAGGTGACTTGATTTTCTCATTTGAATTGCCTCCTAAATTTGCTTGGGAGCGACTGGGACAAGAATTTATTGAGGCAGGTACTGATGCCCTGCGAGTGTGCGGCAACCCAAACGGAACAAGGCGGACGCTGTTGGGGGTGGCGAAGAACGACACGGCTACGATGGTCATCAACTCTTTGGACCGCTTCGACTGGTATATCAATCCCAACACTGACACCAAAATCCAACAACTGCTTTTCTGGTGGTTGTGTTGGGTCCAAAAGACACCTGTGGACTGGCGAAGAAGGCCTCTGGGTGCCCCGCCATGGGTGTCCACATTAAACTGGTTCTTCATGAGTTTGGGCTTCGGTGGGGCCCACTTCCTCTTAGACCAGATCTCTCCATCTGGATTTGGAGCCCTAACTATCTTTGGGCTTGGTTTTTCAAGATCTAAAGGCCATTTGGGCCGTTTTCTAGGCTCAAATATGGAAGATGAATTTTGGGCTTGGGTTTCTTGGGTCCAGGATAAATGTTGGGTTTCTATACCCATATATGTTTTTGTTAGCTTTTCTTTTAATAGCCTATTACTATGTGTTGCTTAGTCACAGCTCAATAGGCTTGCTTTTGAAAGCGAGCATGAACGTCGAATAAATGGTCATATTCTACATATAAACTTCTTGTTTATCTATAGATGAGTATAGCTGAGTAAATAAATTAACGGAGCAGGTAAACATGACTCTAGATTGATAAAATTCATTGTTCAATGCAGAATTCTTCATTAGAATGCATGAGATAAAAGGGAATTGAATATATTTTTATTTTATCTGTGTAGATCGAGTACATTAGATGAGATCGAACATGTGACCTATTCTAATTCAGATAATCCTTAACCCCTTCTTGAACATTTTCTCTCTTCCTCTCCCTTACCACCTATTCTAGTCTTTCTTCCCCATCCTGATTCTTGGTTTCTTCCTGAGTTTGGATCCCTACATCTATTGCAACATCATTGGCAGAAAAGTCAGCAATTTCATAGTTTTGTGTAACCAACCTCAAATAATAGTCATAAGCAGGTAGCATCGGTTGGTCACCTATAATGCGCTTCTTAACCAAATCTTTGTCTTCAAGTCTAATAGCATTCTCCTCCAAATCCACATCAACTAGAGTTGAAGGCGTATTAATCGGGGAGACATTTTTCCCAGTGGCAGCGATAATAAATGGTTCAGCTTGTTGTAAGAGCCACTCTACTGTTTGACCATTGGTATTGTGACCAAGATCACAAGTGAGTTGAGCGATACGAGCAACACATGACTTTGGCAAGATAATACAGCATTCACCACCTTCAACCTTTGTGTGGCCATCTTTTGTTGAAGCTTTGCCATGGAGGACTTGATTTCTACTGCTTGAGGCATTGGTTGAAAAGTTTGATTCTATTCCCATTGTAACCAAACAAGGTTTGAGAACATAGGAGAGCTCTTGAGTTTTCTTGAGGTTGATGGGAAGGGTTTTATACAAAAATATATCGATGCATATTTAATCAATTTTTATTCTTAGGGTAAGACACTGTTGTTTTGTTCAAATGTGTATTGAAATCTTAAATGTTGCATTTTATTGCCATTGATAGCTTATGCATCTTTACAAAAATGAATAAAATTTAATTCTTACCTTTCAATTTTGTTGCATATTCAAACCATATACATGAATGTTGCAAAATACTTACGTAAAATAAAACGAAAAAAAAAATAATGAAAATGACAGAACCAGTTGAGCCAATATTTCATTAAGAGATTAGCACGCTTATCTATGCTGGTCTTCACTGTCAAACTTTGTTAATAAAAAAGGGACGTGTTTAATACGAAAAAATATGTCTGCGTATTATTCGAACATTTCATATAATAGCTTTTTGAAAAATTCGGCAATGTATTTTTAATTAATTAATAAATCAACTTTTTATTTTTAGAATACTCATTTTTGTTCCATAATATATGTAAAATAAGGAAAAAACATAAATATTGTGTATAAAACATACTTAATACGTTCAGGTTCAAAAGTATGGAAAATTTAACGAGACCTCTTGAAAAGTACGAAGTATAGAATTTTTTTTATAAAAATACGTTAGTACATGTATTATTCATGATTCATATGAAAAGCTACTAACAGAGGCTGTCAAATAAGAAAAAGAAAATACCATGGTATAAGTTGTAGTTTCCTTTTATTCCCTTACAATGTATTGGGGCTAGTTTTCTTTCTGAAAAATGTTGGATTAGGATTTTTATTTTAATTATACTTGCTTGCTTTTAAAATTCCTAAATTTAATCCTTGTGTTTAAAGAGCAAGGTGATATATGATAAGATAAGCTCCAAGTGTTCCAAGCCGCCTTTACCCTAGCCGGCGTCCAAGCGTTGCTCATTTGGTGGTGGTAGCCGGTATAAATGACGAATTCTGCTGCCAAACATAAATGGTTTTTAGGGCCTTGCTTGTGGCTTTTTGAGTTTGTGTTTTAGCTTGGAGCTTGATGGCATCGACGCCAAGTTCTGGCTCGTTTGCTGCGCTGAGGCATAGGCGATCGACTTTGGTGTGGCAGCGATTGCGGCAGCAATTCGAGGGGTGATGTCCAGGTTGCATGCAATTGAGTTGGCAACGTGGGTCTTAGTTGGTGGCTTGGAGTGTTGAGGATCTGCTCCTTTGGTTTGGACCTTCTCCTTTGGTTCACCGATAGATCTGATGGTGAACGTCGATGATCCTCGTGGTGCTAGATTCTTTTCCTTGTGGAGGTAGCGGCGTCGAGTAGTGCTACTTTCGAATGATTTGCACAATGCGGCACGTGCTATTTTGGGCTAGATGCTATTGGGCTTGGGCTAGGGCAAACTTCAGGCCCTTGAGCTGTGGCACTTTTCTAGGGCCATATGCTTGTTAGTTCTTAATTAATAAGCGCTAATGAGTATAGTTTTACTTGACCTATTTGCTACCATAGCTTATAGGGTCGATTTTATATATTAAGTGAGCACTGAATTTATAATGAGTTGTCTATACCTATTTTCCATCATAGTACTCCCACAACCTCGCGAAGGGGTATGTAGTGGTCATTATGACTTGAGTAATGACAATCATTGATGGATTCATTCAAAAAAAAAAAGGAGGATAAGATATGAGTCAATTTAGCAGCAATACACACACACACACACTAAGGGATCCCTTGTGGGACCCACTTTTTATCGCATTTTCACATCTCGACCGTTCAGTTTTTAAGTTCTAATGTATAGATCACTTATGCAAATTTTCAGCCAAATTGATTATTGTTGAGATATGGAACTAGATTAAATCAATGGACGAACCAAATCTGTCCAACTTAAACCATTTATGTTTATAATTGTAAATCACAGCTATGAACCAAATTACTAGTGTTCTAAAACTCGACCGCCCAGGCTGCCTAGGCCCTGGGCGGCGGCTCTCCGACTCGGGTAATGCCAAATCGGAGGGGTTGGGCGGTCGACTAAGCGACCTAGGCGGCCGATTAGACACTGGGTGGTTCGGAGATTCGGTGCGAGGCGGCCTATCTAGGCAGGTTTCTGCCTTTCTCTCAGATCAGTGGGAGGAAGAGATCGAGGTGATCTAAAAATCAGATAAAGATTGATGGATTGAGAAAATAGAGATGAGACTAAATCGATTGTAAGATTGATAGGGAAAGAGAGAGCTAGTGAGGATTTGTGATCTGAAATTGATCGAGACTTCGATTTGGGTAGTGGATTTTGGCAACTCAATCTGTGTATAATTCAATGTTGTTCAATGATAACTAGCTTGAACTCGATCTGGGTATTTTTCAGAGAAAGTTCTATAATAACTGGAACTCGATTTGGGTTTTCCAATGATGTTCTTGATTGTTCATGATGCTCATAAACTTGAACTCCTGCTTGAAAGATTTGATCTTGGGAAAGTTGTTTGCTTCTTCTCTCTTTTTTTTCGAAGTGGTCAGTGATAGCCAGCTGGAATTTGAGAAGCAAATGTGTTTTTTTTTTTTTTAGAAGTAGTGAAAGCTAGCTTGCTTTTGGTATTAACAAAGAGTAAAATAAAAATGGTTGGTGGATGGAAACAAATTGAGCTAGAGTTATCCACTGAATGGTTTATTTTATGTAACTACCATTATTATTCAACTTAAGCTAGCCCAACAGTCATCAATTAATACAATATATAATCAAGCATTCTATATAATAACCTCAGTTTAAGCTAGAATTAGATAAGTTGGGTAATGGAGTTTTATAGAGAAAGTAAAATAACAATGCAATATGCTTGAATATGTTTTATATATCCTTAGATATATAATTAAATGTTATATAAATAAAATAAAGACTAAAAAATATAAAACTGCCTAGGGGACTAAAAAATATATAACTGCAATATACTAGTCCCTTAGCCACCGCCGGACTAGCGCCTAACGATTTTTCGAACCTTGCAAATTACAATAAGGTTCAATAGAACCACCCGAGATAGTAACATGTGTCTCAACTAAGAATATGTATTCTAACATGCACCAATTAGCGAAGCGTGCTCTACATGCTACTCTTTTCACTTTACAATTGTGATTATATCCCGGAAAGACAATGCTCAGTCGAAGCCATAGCACAATAATAACAGCTTTCGCACTATGTTGCCACTGTAAATATAACCTAGTGATACTAAGTTTCATCCTGCCACTAGAAGGTTGCGACCACTTGACAAAGTAAGGAACTCACCACTAGACCTGTAAATATACCTAATTTGGAGCTGATCAACCTAAATCCAAATTTGTTAGTAATAATTTTTTTTAACCCAACTTGATCCATTAACCCGACTGATCATTGATAGCTCAATCCAAATATGTATCCGTTAGACTAACGGATACCCGATCTGCTAATCTGATCTTGTTTATAGCAACGAATATTTTTAAATTTTAATAATAATATGAAATTATCATAATTTTTTTTTTTTGAATCAAATATGTCAACCCGGTTTTATAATTCAGCAAACAATACCAAACGACACATCCTTATGGGGTCGACAGAAAGAGTCGTGCTTTAGGACATACAACCATCCTATTCTACATACAAATAGAATCCTGCATACTCAGAGTACACTTACCTTTTAGGAAATCCACGTACCATTATTCTAACAAAAACCTAAGTACTCAGAAGAAATAAAATAAAGAAACCAACCGAGTACCCATTTTTGCGACCCAATAAAAACCTAGAAATATTTAATCATATTCCCCTTAAATAAAAGAGGAAGAAGCCCAACAGCCACTTATGAGCCCAATTAGTCCAAGTTCGAGAAACCCTAGCAGACTCCACTAAGGCTACCTCTCCGCCACCGTCGAAAACCTTGCTGCCACCACCAGAAGTAATAGTACCCTTAGCCTATCCCAGCGCCTGCATTGCTGGCCAGATCCCAAGCACGCTCAGTGCTGCCACTGCACCGCCGTTGCCTGCCTTGATATCAAGAGACACAGATCCCAGCCAAGAGACGCCGCCGGCCCCCAACCGACCCCCGGAACATCGCACCGGATCCAAGCTGATGTTCCCAGAGACAGAAGCCAAGGTGCTCCCTATCAGATCTGATCCCATATAGACTTGAGCAGCCCTGCCATCATCGAGTCCCCGTCCTACATCGCCCAAACAAAAGGCCCAGTTCCGCCTAATATTGATGAGATTGAAGGCGAGAGGTCTAGCGCTTTCACAGCCAAGTTGACCGCCATCAGAGGCTTCGGTTCACCAAAAGGACGAACCCGATCCAAATCTAAATCATGAGACACCGTTGAAGCCAATCGCCGTCTCCGCCAAGTAGGGGAGAAGAAACAGAAGCATTGCCTCCCTTCCAAATCCAAATTACTCTGCCGAGAGTTAAGGAATTTGTAGCACCACCGCTGCCAATCAAGGCCGGTTATGGCCTTAGGGTTGCCCTCCAGAGCGAAAGAGAGATCATTTTTAGGGTTAGAATAGATTATGAAATGATTCAATCTCATGGTATTAACATCATGATACTTCATGAAATATTAATAAAATATTATATACTTATTACTTTATATTTTAAAGTAATAAGTATTCTTAATATTTTATAGTTAATATTTTGGAAAATAATAATTTATTAATACAAAAATCATATTTAATTATTATATAAAAAAACGGATCGGATCATTAACGGATCGGATAAATATAAATTCATGTTTGATCCGTTAAATATACGATTAACGGATCTGGACCACTAACTGATCAACGAATCAAATTTTCAAACCAAACCTGTTTAATAACCACGGATCTGGATCGAGCAGCAGTTGATGAAAGCATTAATTGTAGAACCCATTGAAGTCCAATAGGACTAGGAAAAAAATGTGTTTTCAGTTAGACCTTAAAGCTTTTTTTTTTTTTTTTTTTTGAGAATAAGAAACCTTTATTGATAATTAATCCAAATTACATCAACGGGAATGACCGGTGGTGGACATGAACTTCCCACTCTCCTCCCTAAAACCTAAACCAGTTACGGGTCCGTCATCATGAATGACATCCACGGGCCAAAAAAGCCCAACCCCTAACCACCTATACCACCCAAGCTCTCGGGTTACAAGGAATCCCGAGTATCTTGATACCACCTCATGGACAACAGCCAGAAAAACCAACGCCCTCTTCCACACCGTGTCCCATAACCAGACCACGTGCAAGGATCGCTCGTCAGCACACTGACCATAAGATAACACCGAAATTAAACCAATTCGTCCCCAGGAATGACGCCACATCCATGGCACCTCAAATTGACCCAACCCTAGCTCCACGGAGTAGGGACATGCTAATGACCAAGAAAAACTAACCAAAACCAAAAACATAACTTCAAGCAAAAACAAAATTAAAATAGAGCTGCCACAATCCTCATCCTTCTCCCCAGGAGCCTCGCCTGCAGACCACCACCACCACAAGGTTACCCCTTCGAGCTCACCTCGCCGGAGAAACCCAAACCACACAGCAAGCCAGAACACAGTGCCTTGCCACCTCGGAGTGAGAGAACTCCAAGAGTCTGCGTCCTTCAGCTTAAGAACTCGAGGCCACCACTGCAATCGCCGCCTAGCAACCCACCGCAGAGAAACACCCAGTGCGTACGATCCATGGAGTGCCTTCGCCATGATCCGGCCACTGGTCACCTGCTCCACCGCTGCGCCGCCATTGATCACCCATTGCCCATCATCCACCCCAACGTTGTCGTCTGAGTAAAGAGACGAGTCATCCACAGCCCAGATAGTCTGACAAAAAGCAAGACAGTGAGGCCAGAGACCCCAATAACCCATCCGGCAACACCCGCCGCTCGTCGATGCAGCAGGGAACCACAATCGACGCCGGGGCGCCACCAGATAGGCTGCGACCTTTCCCCTGCAATTTCCAACCCTAGATTTCTTTTGCTGGTTTCTCGGAGCAAAAAAAGTTGGAAGTATGTGTTGATTTAGACCTTAAAGCTTTGAAACCTTAAAGAATTATGAAACGAGAAGGTATTTCGATATCTTGATTCTTGAGTAATGAAGTTACATGACTCATACATATCTCAAATGAATATACAAGAGAAAGGACTCCTATCTAATAGATATATATATATATATATATATATATATATATATATCAAATGAATTATCGACAAGTAACAAAAGAGATAAACTCATTAGAAGATAATTATACATGCTATGTAGGAGATATTGGAAGGAGGATAGCGTTGAACGCTAATGAGGAGTCTTGAATAGATTAGGCTTTGTATGAGATGCAACTGGGTTATGCTTATCAGGATGTGGGTATGATACTCTATTTGGGGGAAGCTCTACTGCCTCTACAGATGGAGTTCCACTGTCAAAACCCGTCAATCTTGTTTTATTTTTCTGCTCATAATAATTCTCCCTCGAAAATCATCTGGAAATTTGGAATTCCCTCTAAACCCAAAACTTTCATTTGTTGCTCATGGCAAGCTGCTGACTAATGTCCAGAGATAGGAAAGACATTTTACCACCGATGACGCTGTACTTGCCATACATGTACTGGTGAAGAAAGTTTGCTTCATCTTTTTAGGGACTGTCCTTTTTCTCAAGCTATTTGGAATCAATTTCAGAAACCTGCTGCTATTGCTGCTACTACTCATATGTCTTGGATTAGTTGGTTTAAGGCAAACCCTCATTGTTACCGATTTGTTCCTTTCGAATGTGAAATGGTGTTCATATCCTGGTTTATCTGGAAATGGAGAAACAAGAGAAGTTTTTATGCTAGTTTCCACCAGCCTTATCAGCCTTACATGATCATTACTACTGCTATTGAGGAATGAAAATCTGCTCAAGCCAAAGCCAACACTGGTAGAGCTTATGAGTTGAACATGCTGGTGGTGTGGCAGAGGCCTCCTAATGGTTATATTGATGGATCAAGACATGTAACTAGTACTGGAGGCATCATAGGAAACTCTTCTGGAATATGGATGAAGGCTTCACCAATGTCAAGGTAGTGTTGGTTGCTTTCTTAGGTCTAAAGCTTGCCGTGGATTTTTGTTCTGTTTTCAGGCCTATTTTCACAGGGTTGATATTGAAGCAAGCTTCTGTAGAGGGATAGAGTCAAAATCAAGTTCGCACTTCATAATCTTCCGCAGGTGATGCTCAAATAGAAAATCATGTTTGTTGGTTGCCTACTACTCTCCAAAACCAACAGTTGACTTGCATTTCTTTGCAAAAGAGAGAGAAGAGAGCATCGATCAGCATAAATATTGACACAGCAATGGAGCCACTTTCTACTGCTTATACAGCATTGTAGGGAAAGAGGATTACTTAGAATAACATATTTAGGGTTTTGGGTAACATTCAAAGCCAAAAAAAAGAGTTCCCATCCTAATCTGACATTCAAAGCCAGAAGAAATTTCTCAAACCTCAGACACGCAAAGGTAATAGAAAAATTGAGCAAAAAGAAAAAAAAACAAGGCATCCTGATGCCAAATAAACCATTCTACAAATACAAGTTTACACCAATATCTCTTGCTTCAAGTACATCGGCCACTTAATACCAGATAAACCTCAGTCAACTGCAGGTTTACTAGCATAGATTTCCCTTGCTTCAATTAAATCGGCAAGATAACGTTTAGATAAAACTTCCACTTGTTCAGGAAAGGACTTGATCCCATGATGACCAATATGTTTGACCATTTGATGCCATCGCTTTTGGCAAACATCTCCAGGCCTATGCTCAAGCAGATCATCCCAATCAACATCTTCAATACAGCAAGCATCCAAGCTATTGAGAGAATCAAGCAGCCGATAGTCGTCAATGTCAGCCCACAGCTTTTGGCTTACCAAAGGTGATGTTAATTGGTTATACCACTTCATGCTGCAAACAGCATTGGTTCTAGTGCCCAACGTTTCACTGATTGCCTCCCAGCAAATATTATCCCGCAGCATGCCATGCTTGGTTTTCTTTTCTTCAAAAACCTTCATACGCAGATCCATGTTCACTAAATCAAATAAAGTCTCGTACTCCTCTTGGGACCAGCGTCCTTTCTTCTGATTTGGCAGCCTTATTCTGCGCCATGCATCCTTGACATGAATTCTATGTTTGCCAAGCTTATCACCCAAAGTTCTCCAATCAGCTCCCCGATCTTTATGGAACTTCTTTACCTCTTCGTACTCTTCCGGGGTCCAAATACGTTTCTCGGCTCGTTCAAACAAAATATGGGCTCTATAATATACACTCTTAAAGGGCCTCCATGGTAAGGCTGCCCCAATATCCTTCCAACAATTTTTCAATTCTGGGTGGTTTTTGACTTCAGGGTGGGACTTACAACGCAGAACCATGTTGAGGCCATCATCCCCTAAAGCATGTTCCTCTATGTATCTTAAAACAGCCTCTTTCACAATCTTGTCTTCTTCTTCTGAAAACCGCTTACCTCTTACAAGGTCTTCATGCTCATCATTTGGGCCATCAGACGGTGAGAAGACCTCCACATCATCAGCAAAACTTACTCTTTTTGATGCTTTTTTAGGGGTTGATTTTTCAGAATTGTCAGGAGCTCCAATGCTTTTTGGGGCTATTAAGCTGCCTTCACTTGAACTGGCCTTTTTCTTGTCTTCATTGCAAACCTCCGCAATACCACGTTTCTCCGACTTGGACTTCTTCCTTTTCTTACTATTTCCTACATTAACAGCCTCTGATTTTCTGTTGCAATCTTCTACAACATGTTTCTCTGACTTGGCCTTCTTTCTTTTTTTACCATCTTCTACATTAACAACCTCCACATTTCTGCTGCTAACTTCTCCATTAACAAGGGTCTCTGCCTTGGCCTTGGCCTTCTTCTTCCTCGTTTTCTCACCATCTACATCAACAGCCTTTACGTTTCTGATGCACGTTTCACTGCTCCCAGTACGATTTTCAGACACAATATGCCCATCTAAATGCTTACTTGCGACTCCAGCCTCCATTCCATCACTTGTGATATTCTGTACCAATTCACCACCCGCTTTTTCCCTCTTCCGTTTCTTCTCTTTTTTCTTTTTATTTCCTCCCTTGTTGTTTATTTGTGCAACATCTCCATACTCAGTTGCCACACCTACTTTTCCATCCTCAAGAATTTTTTGTGTCTTCTTTACACTACCTGTAGAGTCAACTTTCTCCACAGTTTTCCCAACGGATTTCTCCCCATCATTTATGAGCTCCTTTTTATTAATCATATCTATTACCATATCATCCCCCTCCTTTTCCCTCCTCCTTTTCTTTTTCTTATTGGCTTCTTCTCCACTATTCATATGATTTCCACCAGTCTTGTCATATTTCAGCCCCTCAACTTCCTTGCCCATTTTGTCCCCACAGACTTCAAGCACGAAAGAATTTCTTTCAAGTTCATCCTTCTTCGCTTTCTCCTTCCTTTTCTCCTTGTGCTTTTTCTTCTCTTTTCCTGATTCAAACTCCAACGGTGTCCTCTCCTTCCTTCCCATATTAGTTTTGTTCAATCTAAAACAGAAAAAGGAGAAAGAAAAAAAAAATTAAGATCAATGACTAATGAGTAGTTTTAATTGAAAAGTAAAAACATAAGTCAGCAACCAGTTAAATAACAGGATCACATTTCTGGAAACACCCATATGCCACACTAGATGTGGAACTAGTTTCTGGAAAGTGTGTGCGAAAGTGTACAAAATTATTTGGAAACAAATGACAATTTTAGGTATAGATTAATCGAGCATATATAGATATCATCTATACACAACATTTGGAATTTTCAAAAAACTTTCCCGTTAGATTTTAGGTAATATTGACCACGTGGCCAAATATCACACCACGGAAACCATGAATAACATCCAAAGGTATTGACAAATTCCTAGACATGAGTCCAACAAAAGAATGCACACATGCCATTTATAATGAAAATGGAAAGCAAATGCAAATACATCCTAACCACCAGTGGCAAACCCGGATATGAAATTGGGGTGGACTGAACATATATATAATATTCCTTTTGCTCTCTTGCTAGAACATTCTATCTTATTTGTTTGTAAAGAGGTTTACAACCCAATCAACATCGGAGGCTCATCGTCACGCCCATATTATCACTAGAAGATGCCATAAAACCAGAACCCCGAATTAAAGAGTAAAAGCACAAAATTATAGAAAAAGAATAATAAAACAAGAATATAAAAGTAATTTATCTGTACCTAGTAGCCCAAGTAGCTTTGAACTCAGTAACCGCAGATTTGGTATCAATTCTTATTGGCATACAAAGAAAATAACCTTTACTTCCAAACTTCCAGAGTTCTAGGCTCCCATTCTGGGATTAGATCATCTTCTAAAGTCAAATCTAGCATAAGAACATGATTTCCATTGAAGTTGGAAAGCAAATTGGGAGATATTGAAAAAGAAAGCTTAGAGAGCAAGCATACTGAAACTTTCAACACACCTAACCAGATTTAAAAAGGAACCAATTAATTTAGCTATGCCCTGAAACTTATCATTTCTAATTTCACTATTCAACTAACCCTTCAGTGTTGGTATTCTAAAACAACACTCGAACACAGTTCTAACAATAATTCGATATAATCAAAATGTAACAGAATTCTCAAACTCCAAAGGAAACCAAACTGTGATTGATAAAGAAAGAAGGCGCTAACCTCCAATAAAGGTGAAGCCCTACACCCACCCAAAAGCTCCTTCCTCCTCCTTCTTCTGCTCTCAGTTAGGGTTTCTACTGGATCGCTGAAAAGAGACGAAGCCACTGTGCAGAAGCTAAGAGAGAGAAACATATTTATAGTTTCGTATCTTAATGGGCCTAAAGTGTAAGTTACAACGAGCCTGAAATTTTGGGCCCAATGTAAAGGGGCCCACGTTCTCCGAAATACAAGAAAGTTCTGGAACGACAGGAATCGTCTTTCTCCAACTTAATAAAACCCAAAACGGCAAAACCCTAAAAGCTGTGAGCCTCTTATCCACACACCCCCACACTTTGTTGTTCTACTCTCTCTCTGTGTGAAGCTCTGAAAATGGCGTCTGCCAACGCTCTCACCTCTGCTTCCATTCTCTGCTCGCCCAGACAGGTGCGAGCTTATTGGATTGGATTGCTCTGTGATATGAAATTAAGGCCAAATTTGGGGTTTTGTGTTTTGTGGGTTCTCATTTCTTGTCACCCAAACATGGTTTAGTCTCTGTAGCTTGGAGTTAGTTTGGTTATCTCTGAGGGTGTTAGTGGGAAAATGCAGGTTTTGATAAATTGGGTGTTTGGTTTCTGCTTTTGGATGTTGCGTATGAGAAGCATAGATTTGGGTGGTGGTTTTTGAATTGCCTTAGTGTTACTTCTGGGTTTTTGGGTCAATTGTTGATAATTCAGTGAATGGTTTGTTAATTTTTGCAGAGCTTGAGTAGGAGGGTAAATCAGCAGCAAAACACCAGGCTGAATTACAAGCAGTCGAGGGGGCGGTTTGCTGTGAAAGCCGCTGCGAAAGACATAGCCTTTGACCAGCAGTCGAGGCGTGCTATGCAAGCCGGCATTGATAAGCTTGCTGATGCTGTTGGCCTTACTCTTGGTCCCAGAGGTAGCCTCTCTTTACTTTGTCCAACAGTTTTTGTTGTACTTGAATCCTGTGAGGCCGTTTTAGATGTCTAAATGTGGATTTTTGTGCTTCCTTTCATGGTGTGCGTGCGAATTCGCAGTTTTGATCTGTGTGTTTTTGTATCTCTGTAGGGAGGAATGTTGTGTTGGATGAGTACGGTAGCCCTAAAGTGGTGAATGATGGAGTAACAATTGCTAGAGCTATTGAGCTACCTGATGCTATGGAAAATGCTGGCGCAGCTCTCATTAGGGAGGTCGGTTAAGTTTATGCTTGTTGTATTTTCCTTCAATTAGTACTATCCTATGTTAGTTATTACAGTGCTTATTTTTGCTTATCCTGTTACTGGGTTCAATTGTGGGATTTAGGTTGCTAGTAAGACCAATGATTCTGCTGGTGACGGCACAACAACAGCATCCATTCTTGCACGCGAGATAATCAAGCTTGGGCTTTTGAGTGTCACCTCTGGTGCAAATCCCGTTTCAATTAAGAAGGGGATTGATAAAACTGTACAGGCATTGGTGGACGAACTAGAGAACAAGTCTAGGCCTGTTAAGGGTCGTGATGATGTTAAAGGTACTATGCTGTAATGATTGCTATGGAATTTCGTTAAGTTTAGTTTTTCACAATCTTAAATTTATCATTGTTTTCTCTTACAGCTGTTGCATCTATTTCTGCTGGGAATGATGAGCAAATTGGAACAATGATTGCTGATGCTATCGACAAGGTTGGACCTGATGGTGTTTTGTCCATTGAGTCTTCATCCTCATTTGAGACGACCGTCGAAGTGGAAGAAGGAATGGAGGTGTGTATTCTTTCCTGGTCTCAGTTGCATTTTGTATCTATTTTTCTGCCACCCTGTATATTATGTAATTAGCCTTGTAACAAGAAACTATATGATTACTGTCTGATGTTTATTGTCGCATATTGCAGATTGACAGAGGATATATCTCCCCTCAATTTGTTACAAACCCGGAGAAATTGATTGTTGAGTTTGAGAATGCAAGAGTCTTGATTACAGACCAGAAGATTTCAGCTATCAAGGACATAATTCCCCTGTTAGAAAAGACCACTCAGTTGAGAAGCCCTCTGCTTATTATTGCTGAGGATGTCTCTGGGGAGGCTTTGGCGACTCTTGTTGTCAACAAGTTGAGGGGTATACTGAATGTTGCTGCCATCAAAGCTCCAGGTTTTGGTGAGCGCAGAAAGGCTCTCCTCCAAGATATTGCCATTTTGACTGGTAAGTTACTGGGTTATTTTATCAACTCGATATTGTTCAACATGACAAAGGTCCATTGATATCAAGCTTCCAAGGATATATGCAACTGTTTTGTTTTATGTTTTAACGTTAAGAGGATTGATGTGATATTCTTTTTGTCTGTTCTCTGTATGTTTAGGTGCCGAGTTTCAAGCCAATGATCTTGGTCTACTGATTGAGAACACCACAGTTGAGCAGCTTGGTTTGGCCAGAAAGGTGACAATCTCGAAGGACTCCACTACCATCATTGCTGATCAAGCTTCAAAGGATGAGTTGCAATCTAGAATTGCACAATTGAAAAAGGAGTTGTCTGAAACAGATTCTGTATATGACACTGAGAAATTGGCTGAGAGGATTGCCAAACTATCTGGGGGAGTTGCTGTTATAAAGGTTGGTGCTGCTACTGAAACCGAACTTGAGGACCGTAAGCTCCGTATTGAGGATGCCAAGAATGCCACTTTTGCTGCCATAGAGGAAGGGATTGTTCCTGGTGGCGGTGCTGCATTGGTACATCTTTCAACATATGTCCCTGCAATCAAGGACAGACTTGAAGATGCAGATGAGAAGCTAGGCGCTGACATTGTGCAGAAGGTAACTACCACACCTTAGTTTATGACCCTGAATATGAAACATGAAAGTGCCAAGTACTATTCTTGAAGCAGTAAGCAAATAATATATTCCATACTGGGCTTTAGCTTCATGAGCCAGAACTTAGTATATGGAAACTTGGTCTGCTTCAGCTACTTGGATGAGTTTACATTTTTGATAACCTCAGGGTCTTTCATATTTGATGTGTATTCTATGTAAAATTCTATTTGCTTATTATTTAATCAATTTGCCTGCAGGCTCTGGTAGCACCAGCAGCATTGATAGCTCAAAATGCTGGAATTGAAGGTGAAGTGGTGGTGGAGAAACTAAAAGAGAGTGAATGGGAGGTCGGCTACAACGCAATGACTGACACATACGAGAACTTAGTGGATGCTGGTGTTATCGACCCAGCAAAGGTTACAAGATGTGCTCTGCAGAATGCTGCCTCAGTTGCAGGAATGGTCTTGACCACTCAGGCTATTGTGGTGGAGAAGGCTAAGCCCAAGTCACCTGCTGCTGCTGCTGCACAAGGACTTACTGTGTAATTTGTAGTCTTTTTAGGTAGCCAGAATTTTGATAGAGAGGTCTATTCAGTGCATTTCGGTTAAAGTTGCTCGGTGAAACTTTCTGTACGGATTTTACAGGATTGATTGTTTCTACATAAAATTGAGCTGCAAGTATTGTAATATCAGGTGTTTTTGGAGCATATGGTTTGTTCATCTCCCTGACAGCTTCCTTTCGGTAAATACCAACTCAATCCCTTGATAATCAGCATGCCGGATTACATTTTAATTCCCTGGCTTAAAACCGGTTAGAATAGGCTTATGACTTATAGGGGGTATCAGCTGCCTTTGTCGACATCTCTGAATTCAGCGATGAATGTTCTATTTGAAAACATTGAGCTACAATCGTAATCAAAACAAGCAGAAGAGTCATGCTCGAAAGTGCAGTCTATGACACCTTTTGTTGGTCTTATTTTCCCACCGGGGACTCCTCGCGGTTGGCTATGTCACATCGAAGCTCAAAAAAAGGCATTTAGAACAAAGAGTGTGAGGCCGTTAGAATGGTCATACTAGTTTTGTCACAAAAATAGAATTGAAGTTGATTAAACTCACCGTTGATATTACATACCCACCAATGCAAATATTCCACGAGACTAGTGCCAATTGACAGGTGACGCTCTTTTCTCCCAAAGGCATAAGAGATTCTAAGACAGTATCTGCTTTTTTTTTTTATGAGACAGCATCTGCTTTATGCATATAGAGTACCACAAATCTGTATTCAAAAGCAAATAATAATAGAAACTGGGATTTGTACTTTTGAATTAATTGCCACCTATATCAGCTTTAGAAAGCAGAAGAAAAGATGAGATTGGTAATTGATATATAAAGCTTGAAAGTTCTCCTTGCTTTTGAGTTATTTATTTTTTTTCAGAATAAGCGCGTTTCATTTTGAATGACATGTTTTATTCTCTATAATTTTAATTTTAATTTTTTTTCAATATAAAAGGTGGGATGGTCTCTCATTCCAACCCTACAACTATCATCTCAACATAATAAGGATTTGTGTGCAATTGCACAATATACTGCGAGCACTAAGATTGAGGGTTTGGGTGGCAAAAGGTATTGGAGCTACCAAGGGTTCAGTCATCATAGTTGACAGTTTCAGTGTGGTACTCTTGTCTTTCATGGTTCAGGTTCAAATTGCTCTTATGAATGATATTGTTTGGTCTATACGATCTTATTGGTTTGTATATGAAAACACAACCGGTGTGTCTCCATTACAAAGAATTGATCTTAGTTAATTGGACAAATAGCGTATGAAAGTTCTCAAGAAAAAAAGATGGGGGTTGCATTATGCTACCGCAAAATTGCATTCCCAGACCAAAAATACATAAAGAATGCAATTCAAGATTGATTGCTAATCCAGTATTCCCAAAATTTCAACCAGATATTAGGCAATTTTATAAGCAGAGTAGGCTACCAAACTCTGGCAGTTTTATAAGATGGGATTGCAATCCCATCTTATTCGAATTGAATTGAGAGCAGTCCATGTATATAGTGACATGGTGTAACTATCGCTATGGTTAATATTCTTCTAATCCAAAGGACCTTTAGTTCCAAACCATTAAAACAAAAAGAAATTTAGAATGGCAAATCAATTTTCCAATAATTGAGCCTACGGTATTTGCTGTATTGTCAATATCCACCTTTGATTTGAGGGCAAGGTCAGTGAGTTGGTGAAAGTTGTGGATATATATACATTATCATATATGGTCCCAATTTCAAATTTGCAAGATTCCAACTTCAATGTTTTCTCACAAGGTATGAGCATTTCTCTACCACGATGTTTTTTAGGTTGTGAATAGCCAAAACTTATAATGAAAGTGACCTGTAATGAAAATGTATTAGTGTGCTTCGGTTGCCTAAAATTTCTTACATATTATGTTTGACATTAAACCCTAATTACAGAAATAAAAAGTGAGATCTAGAGTATTGAGAGTTGTTGACAATGACGATGTCATATACGTTTTTGTGGGTTTTCCTTTGGCATTTGCTTAGATTTGGATCTCAATTTTTGCAATCGGCCCCTAAACCCTAAGGCCATGTTTGTTTCCCGGAAAGTGGGCATTGGAAAAGGAAATACTTTCCTTTCCTGCGTTTGGGAACAACCAAGGAAGGGAAACACTTTCCCAAAGGAAAGGAAAAAATGGAGGAATTTGGTTCCCTCCCCCCTCCGGAAACACTTTCCCAAAGGAAAGGAAAGTGATTCCTTTCCTTTCCGCCAACCAAACAATAATTAATTCATACAAACTCTGATTTTTGCGTTCCATACATGCACGAGATCGTATCAATGAGATCTACAACTTTCATGAAGGAAGTTTTTCCAAATTTTGTATGTATAAAAAGTCAATTTTCATGACCCCCCCCCTAAATAACGTTTGTTTCGAAAATAAAATCGATACAAAACCGAATTTCTCGTACAACTACTTATGAAATAGTCTCAATATTCATAATTCAAATATTCGATATGTCTTGGGTTGAAATGTGCATAGTGAGAGAGAGAGAGAGAGAGAGAGAGAGAGAGAGTGTGTGTGTGTGTGTGTGTGTTATTTAGGGGCGGTCGTGAAAATTGACTCTTTATACATACAAAATTTGGAAAAGCTTCCTTCATAAAAGTTGTAGAGTTCATCGATACGATCTCGTGCATATAAGGAACGCAAAAATCGGAGTTCATATGAATTAATTATGAATTTTAGAAGAAATGAGGGGAGAGGAGAGAAAACATAAATAAAAAGAGGAAGTGAGGGGCAAAATAGTCATTTTGGACCAAATTGTGTGAGATTTGAATGTCTGAGGAGTAACTTGTTGAAATTAAGATAGCAGGGACTGAACTGTCGACGCCCTAAAAATACAGGGAGTGACTAGTAATTTCCCCATTTTTCAATGATTTTTTTTTTTTTTGTCATTTGGGTGGGGAAAGTATCCATGTAGTTACGGTGAACTATATTTTGTTCAAGAATACGGTTGTTGCCAACTTACCATTTTTTTTTCTTATCCATTCACCCAACTACTATTAATTTATTAAAAGACTAAAATATCTAAATTTTAAATTACAATTAAGAACAATCATTTTGTAAAAAGTAACATTTGATTTTGTTTGTTATACCCCTACTCCCCTAGGAAGCATTTATACGTATACCAACTTTCATTCGAGATATCATTCATAGAGTTTGATATTTTCTTTTAACATGTCTAGAGATCAAAGTTTATATAACTATAATTGTAACTTATTTTTCCACCCTCCCCTTACGAGTTATTTTGCCGTTGCAAGTTTCTTTCTCTTCAAAGTATAAAATGATCAACTGGATTAAAGAGTCTTAAATTTGAATAATATTACATACAAGACTAAAATTGTACCTAGCTATGTTGGTGTTTGAAAACTTTGGCGGTACGTACCTTACATTTTCTATTTATTCGAATCATACTATATCTATAAACATGTACCTGTTTGATTCACACGCAGACCTGTCTAGCTAGACCAATTGTGACCGTTGTTCTCGCTTATGTCGTTCAGTTTTTTTTTTTTTTTTTTAATCGAATGAGAAATTTCATTGAAGCTCAGGGGCAAGACAAAGTACAAACTAGAACAGAGATAAACTAGAAATACAAATGAAAAATGGAAACTAGTAAACTAAAAGGTAGATGCCCGGTAGAGACCTTGAGAATTAAAGGAAGATGGTGGTCCAGGGAGGCCATTACTTCTTAGAACAAAGACAATGGAGGCTGGGGGCATATCAGCCCAACCCAAGGAGCACAACCTCAATTTGGCTAGCTTAGACCATCTCCAACGGATTGGTTAAATCCACGTGGAGACCTCCAACAGATATAAATGACAATCTCAACCTCTCCAACCCATGCTTCAAATCCTACGTGGATTTGACATATGAAATAAATCTGTCAAATTTGACAGGTCTCTGAAATCTGTCTTTTCTTTTTTTTATTCTCTCCTCTCTCGTTCCTTCTTCTTCTTTGTACCCAGATCAAAGCAAAATCAAGAAAAAATCAGACCCATTCACCAATCTTTTTCACTTATCTGCGAAATCGAAAGTTAAAGGAAGAAGATGATGACGCAAGGCAAAGGCACGCCACCACGCACAGTTTTGGAAGGAGAGGAAGGAAGGGGACTCGGAAACAAAATTCACAGAGAGACACCTACTGCCAAAATAGTATTACTGGAACCACTGAATGCACTTCCATTTTCATGGCTTGGTTTCTCTGTGTCTTTGGCCTAAAATTGGTCTTCTTCTTCTT
>BDJD01000833.1:49684-93580 GCA_002564525.1 Rosa multiflora | reverse complement strand
CGGATATCCGCACCGAAGCAAAAAGGTACGGATTTGCCATTTTTTCCCACTTTCCGATTATATTTTCACATCTTAACCGTTTAATTTTTAGTTCCTAATGTATAGATCATCTCTACAAAATTTTAGCCAAATTGATAATCGTTAAGGCATCCAAAACTGCAATTTACATGAATGAACCTAATCTGTCGAACCGGAACCGTTCGTGTTTATAATGGTAAATTGCAGTTTTGGATGCCTTAACGATCATCAAATTGGCTGAAAATTTGCAGAAGTGATCTATACATTAGGACCTAAAAACTGAACGGCAAAGATGTGAAAATATGATCGAAAAGTGGGGAAAAACTGGAAATCCGCACCGAAGCAAAAAGTGGTTGTGTGTGTGTGTGTGTGTGTGTGTGTGTGAAAAACTGGAAATCCGCACCAAAGCAAAAAGTGGTTGTGTGTGTGTGTGTGTGTGTGTATAGCAAGACCCCGCTCTGAAATTAAAGTGCAAGGTTAGAGTTTAAAATCACTTTTCGGTCTCATATCCACATCTCAACCGTTCAGTTTTTAGGTACTAATGTATAGATCATCTCTGCAAAATTTCAGCCAAATTGATGATGTTTAAGGTATCTAACTTGGTTAAACTAATGGACGAGCTAAATTTGTCCAACCTGAACCGTACTAGCTTTAAGATAGTTATCAATGCCTTAACGACCATCAATTTGGTTGAAATTTTGCAGAGATGATCTATACATTAGTACCTAAAAACTTAATGGTTGAGATGTGGATATGCGACCGAAAAGTGACCATAAACTCTAAAAGCGCACTTTAATTTCATAGCGAGACCATACTCTAGATAGGATCTACCTAAAAACTTAATGGTTGAGATGTGGATATGCGACCGAAAAGTGACCATAAACTCTAAAAGCGCACTTTAATTTCATAGTGAGACCATACTCTAGATAGGATCTGTGTGTGTGTGTGTGTGACCTGTTCTAGAGAGGACCTCCTTACTCTAAGAATTTGAGGATTTTCACTATTTTACACTAGTGTGTGACCAAATGTAATGATCTCAACCGTTGATATTTTAGATTCCTATGCAAGAATTGTGTCTATAAAAATCAACTAAATCCATAATCATTTGGTCATTCAAAATTGCGTAAACAAATGTGGTCCGTTAGATAAAATTAAAACAAGGACTAAATATTGTTTAGTCCTTGAGCTTTTGACCATAAAACACTTCAGTCTCTGGCCTTCTAATTTCACACGTTTAGACAAGACTTCAAAATTTCTGACCAATAGGTCATTGCCGTCTAAAACCTCTGTTAAGTCATGGCGAAATGTCTATTATGCCTTCAGTTATTTTTTTTAATTAATTAATTTTTTATTTTATTTTTTTGGAAAAGGATTTTTTTTTTCCCCTTTCCTTCTTTCTATTTGTTTCTTCATCATAGAAGAGATAAAAAGAAAGAAAAAGAATAAAATAAATAAATAATAAAAAAATAAAAAAAGAGAAATTAATAAATTTATTAAAAAAAAGAATAGAGGGCATAAAAGACATTTCGCCGCGACTTAACTGAGGTTTTAGACGGCAATGACCTATTGGTCCGAAATTTTGAAGTACAAGGACTAAACGTGTGAAATTAGAAGGCCAGGGACTAAAGTGTTTTATGGTCAAAAGCTCAAGAACTAAACATTATTTAGTCCTTAAATATTGTGCTAATCAAATGGTTAAATATTTCTCGATTTGGCTAATTTTTTGCAGAATTCATATGTGTGTATGTAACTAAAGAATTAATGGTTTAGTTTGTTAAACTACAAGCTAAAAATAAAAACATCCTCACTTTTCAAGTTTAAGGACCCTTCCACTAAGAGGTTCCTTTTTCTTTTCTTTTTTGTCATTTTAAGGGATCTCTTGTGGGACTCACTTTTCAATCAATTCTGACATCTCGACCGTTCATTTTTTATTTTTATTTTTTAATAAAGGGCGGTGCGGCAGGCCTCAAGCCTTGATTAATGAAACCGTCGAATACAAGGGGGGGGGACATTGAGCCAAAACCCCTGATTACAAAAAGCACCTAGAGAACATCCTGAAATGCTATCTTGAGTCTCTACGAAATACTTGCATTCAACAAAGCACCAAATAGCCGAGAGAGCGCAACTGGCGACTCCACTTGCTAAATATCAGCGGTGACACAACGGAAAGATAACTAGTGTATAAATCACTTCTGCAAATTTTCAGTCACATTGATGATCGTTAACGTATCGAACTAGATTAAATCAATGGACGAGCCAAATTTGTCCAATCTGAACCGTTCATGTTTATAATTGTAAATCATAGTTATGAATGCCTTAATGATTTTCAATTTGGCTAAAATTTACAGAGGTGATCTACTCATATAGATCTAAAAATGGAACAGTTGAGATGTGGATATGTAATCGAAAGGCGGGTCTAATAAGTGATCCCTTAAAATGACTAAAACAGGGGGTCTCTCAGTAGAAGGGTCCTATATATATATATATAGGGTTCTTCTATTAAGGGATTCCTTTTTTGGTCATTTTAAGGATCCTTTGTGGGATATACTTTTCGATCACATTTTGACATCTCCACCGTTCAATTTTTAGGTCCTAATGTGTAGATCGCTTCTACAAATTTTCAACCAAATTCATGAACACTAAGGCATTCATAATCGCAATTTAGGTTTCTAAACATGAACAGTTGCAATTGGACAGGTTCGATTTGTCCATTGATTTAAACTAGTTCAGTAACTTAACAATCATCAATTTGATTGAAAATTTGCTCATGTGATCTACTCATAGGGACTTAAAAACTGAACGGTTAAGATGCCGATATGTGATTGAAAAGTGAGTCCCACAAGCGATCCCTTAAAATGGTCAAGAAAAAGAGATCATTCACTAGAAGGGTCATATGTGTGTGTGTGTGTGTGTGTGTGTGTGTGTGTGTATTTGAGTGTCTGTATATATGGGGCCCATTCTACAGAGAACAACCTCAAAATTTAAATTTGAAAACTTTTCTTATTTTTTATATTAGTATACAATCTAATTTAACGATTTTAACTGCTGATCCTTTAGATTTCTAAGAATTGTGTATACAAAATATGAGAAAAATCCATAATCATTCAATCATAAAAAATGTATCAACAAATGTCGTCTGTCAAATAAATTTAGAGCGAATATGATGCTAATCAAATAGTTAAACGTAATTTGATTTATTTACTTTATGTATTCCATGTCACTAATAGATCAAAGGATAAGATTCTATAAAAAGTCAGAAAAGGGTGCAATGAGAGTCGAGAGGGAGAGCAAATTCGCTCGAAACCCTAGCGTCGCCACCTTTAGTAAACTGCTTCTATGGAGATCTATGTCATCTCTGCACCTTTGTTTGCCTCAACGTACTTTTTTCGAGACTGATCACCATCACTGTAGACATGAGGGATGGCGAGGCAGTCTTTGGATGGTAGTTTTGATATGGTTTCTCCGTGTTGTTCCACCACCCTATCGTGGCAGTCTTTGCAGTCGGGGAAGAGAACCGGTCTATGGATTGGGCGCGTAATTGGGTTTTCGATCGCGGAATTGGTCTATTGGTTGCTCTCTTGTAGAGCAGCGATTGGGTTTTGCACTAATGGATGGCCTTGATGTAGACGACGCCGGAGTCGCTGGTGTGGCCAGAGATAGTGGTGGTCACGCGCTACCTTGTCTTGGTGTTGTATAGAATCTAGGTTTGTCTGATCAAGGTTTGGGCTAATCTTGTGTTGTGCAACGAAGACTTGCTTCTGATTTTTTGGTCAATAATTCTTAGGTTCACCCTCAGGGTGAATGAGCATATTCACCCCCGTTATCGATTAACATATTTTTGCTTGATAAATTTATAATCCAACGGTCTATATCTTAAATTATCCTTTAAAGATCATCTCAGTAAAAAATTAATCGAATCGGAAATCGTTTAATTATCTAATTGAATCAAACAAATGTCAAACAAATGGATGGTTCTAACAACACTTACTCTTACTAAGATGAACCGTCCATGTATTTCATAGAAATGAATAACTAAAAGGTCTTCAATTTGATTGATTTTTTACAGAGGTAATCTTTATATTATGTTATACAACATGAATGGTTGGATTAGAAAATTATACAGTTATTATACGTTAATCGCAAGAGATGGTGACTGAACTCATTCACCCTAGGGGTGAACCTAAGAATTGTTCTTTTTTTGTGGCCCGAAAGTCAACTTGGCAAGACGTCAACACAGGAGATGCAGATGCGAACAGAGCTTGTTATACAATGTCGTGGTTGGGCATCTGACGATAGATGGGTGTACAGATCAATTCTGGCCAAATTCTTGGGCTTCTTTTGGGCCCAAATCAGGACCTTTGTGATGAGTTTAAGCTCTCCAATAGGGGCGGATTTGGGACCCAGGAGATATTTTGATTGAATTTTGTCTCAATTTTGCTTTTATCTCTATTTTGGGTGTGCTGCTATTACTTTCAGGTCGATTGATCAGTTCTACATTCTACAAAGAGTCATAGTACTATTACACTGTGAGTACCACAATTGTGTACCTTGGCGAGCAACGTGCTTTAGGATGAGACGAATCTAGTTTTGATTTGTTTGCTAATTTCTTGAATACCCAAATTGCAGATTTTGATGGTTTGATCTACAAATCTCAAGGTCGAGACAATTCTCTTGTTGGTAATTATCTTAAGGAGGCTGAGGATTTACCTTTCAATTTTTGCTAGTTTTTCTAGGAAAATTTCATAGCAATGTCTTATTGTACAAAGACAACTAATTTGTGTAGTACACCTTCTAGCTTGTTTGTTCTATCTTAGCTTTAGCGCCAAGCTCGTTCTGACTTTTGTATGCTTCTTATTGGGATGCCCTGTTGAGCGATTTCAATCTTTAATTCAATGAATTTTTCTTTCAAAATAATAATAAAATAAAATAAAATAATCTAATTTGACTAAATTTTGTATTCATTTTTTTTTATTCATAATATAAACCGCTAAAAATATGAGATTGAGAATGTCCTGCCACCTTATAAAAGATGCGTTGCTCAAATCAGTTGAATATAATATTTCTTACTCATTTCTTTGAATTTGTATATAAGCTTTAAGAAAATGAAGAATCATATTCTATTTATTAAAGAAGCGCCCACTCGTACTTGACGGTCTCAACCCATGTTCTTCATAATTTTGTTTTTTCTCTTCATAGTTCTTATAAATAAAAAATTTTAAATTAAAAACCATGTTCTTCATAATTGAAAAGTTGGAGTAGAAAGCTGAGATCGAGAGCGTGGAAGGTGGCTTATTGTATGTTTAAAATATGAAAATGAGACATCGTATGAAAACATGAAATGATCAAAGACTGAAGACATATTCAAACGGAACGTGATTCAAAGTAAGTTGATAGTGTCACGAAAAAAAACTTCAATACTTTGACGTCTTTAATTTTGAGGATTGTTTAGAACATACGTTCAACATTCTCATCGTTGATATGGATCACATTTAAGTCAAACATGCTCGTTCATGAAGGGAGATAGTTAGGCGCCATGTTTGAATCACAACTAAATAAACACTTTCAGTTGCTATACCATAATTTGAGTTCTGCCTAACTCTTGGTTTGTTCATGCTAGGTCCTAGGAGGGAGGCTAACAAAGAAGCACATCTGCCAATGACCATCTTTTGGCCTACTGTTCCTTTCTTTATACAAGATGTAATGGATGCTGAAAAGTTTGTATCCCAAGTTCTTTTGATTATCAATAAAAGTCTAACCTCCTTCTAACTCAAAAAAAAAAAAAAAAAAAAAAAAAAAAAAAAAAAAAACACTAATAAAAAACGTTCCTCTTGTTCTTCTCATAGTTATTGGAAAGGTAATTGTGTGGCTGATGTAGTTAAAAACCATGGTCTGTCTTCTTTTAATATGATATGGTGGGATGTAACTTCTTCTTTCATCGTTGGTTCTTGTAGAAGAGACTGACCAACAAGGTTTTCCTTGTTTCCTGGTTAATTAGATGTTCAAATTTTTTTGCTTTGAGTTTCATTATTTGCTTGAGTTTTTCATTACTGAGTTGAACAGTTATTCCCCATTTGTTGATGGGACACTAGGGTGAAAGAGCATAAGAATTGTCCTGATACCTTGTTGTCTCTTTTCGTTAATTTTATAAATTGATAGTTCAAGCATTTGCCTGCAACTCCTCGTCAAAAAAAATATATATTTTCTTGTTATAGTTTTCATTCATCGTATCAATGATCAACTATAAAGTTTTCTTGTCATAAAATTTTAACCATCTTAAGATTGGTGGCTAGCAATAATGGTTTTGTGTAAATATTTTTGTTCTGTTTTTATGATCGTGTCAACTCTTTTATTAATCAGCAAAATTACAAATATATAACGATCCACTCCAGTGAAATTGACAAAAGAGCTATTATTTAAGCAATTTAACATTTTTGGAAACAATGAAGCGCAATAGCGCATCCTAACTACCCTACACAATCCACGGAAAAAATCAAAGGGTACATGAAATGCAAGTATTCTTGGTGACATTCTCAATCTTGAGCAGATATGTGTCATCTCCAAAAGAAGACACACACCTACTGAGGCTACCCCGGCCCACTAGAGTTTTAACAATTGCCACAGCCTCCATCACCTCTGCAGCCTCACTGAGTTTAAGCTTCCGAGGAAATCTCTTCTTCTTTGGTTTAGGCCAATTCTCAATAACTTTAGCTTTGTTCTTTCCACCTTTAAGTCTACCCTCTTCTTCTTCTTTGCAGGAGATAGGTGCACCATACCATTAGTATTTGGAATACCAAAACCTTCCTCTACATCCAGTGGAGCAGCTAGCATAGGAATTTGATTCGATGGAGAAGGAAGACGCAGCGCAGCCTAAGAATTTGATTCGATGGAGAAGGAAGACGCACCTCCGCCTGCATTGGTCCTGTCGCCGCACCCCAACTGGAAATAGCATGCAGATCAGCCACTAAGATCCCCATCATCTACACCAAACGACTTGCAGAGGCGTAGCTACACACGGGCTCCGCTGGGCTACAGCCCACCCCAAATTTGAAAAAACATTAATTTATAACTTAATTTTAGTTTAAAAAATTAAATATTAAAAAGTATCTCACTTCAAATTTCTAAAATTAGCCCATATGTTAATAAATGGGTTGGGTTTGGGTTTAAATTTTTGACACGATTATTAAATGGGTTGGGTTTGGGTTTATAATTTGCAACACGACAAATACCTTAACCCGACACGAACCCAACCCGACACGACCCATTGACAGCCATAGTCATATCTATGTTATTTCTTTGCTTGAAGTATTTGGTTGTGTTTTATTTTCTATTCTGCTTTAAGAGATATATTCGCATAAAAAGCTTGCTTTTTTTAGGTAAATTAAGTCAGAATAAGAGTTGGCTGAGAATTATGATACAAATTCAATAATTAAACATTTTTGGTTCTATTCAAGAGCACAAGATAATATTTGAGTAGATATGTTCTTTTGTCTTAGACTTTTGTTATAGAATTTCTATCAAACGTTATAAAGTTGATTTTTTTGGATTAGTTAGCTATTTGATTATTTAATATGTAATTAATATATGATGTGGTTTAATTTAAGGAAAGAATAAAACATGTTACTAGTAAAACTTAGGAAAAAAAAATTTAAAGCATTAGTAAACTTTATTAAATTTTTTTTTAGCGCACCCTATTTTAAAATTCTAGCTCCACCACTCGTTTGGATTACTGAATATGTAATTAATATATGATGTGGTTTAATTTAAGGAAAGAATAAAACATGTTACTAGTAAAACTTAGGAAAAAAAAAATTTAAAGCATTAGTAAACTTTATTAAATTTTTTTTTAGCGCACCCTATTTTAAAATTCTAGCTCCACCAAAGAAACTCTATAACCATCTCTCCTTGGACCACTATCAGCCCAACCTCCCTAGGATTAGAAACCCTAGATGTCACCCCCGACATGACTACAGTCTTCTCACCACCAACTTGGCCCACACGATTCCCCATTCTCAACACGGGCACCAGTATCACCTGAATGCTACACTGTCGTAGCCTGCTTCACCAGAAATTGATCTCCTCCGTTAGAGTCATGATTGAACCATCCACAATCCTACACAATTCTTTTACTTTCTCATATTGCAACTCAACCTCCGCCATCATTGCTAAGGCAAAAGAAAAGGACCGTGTGCTCCACAATAGCCGTCGCGACTCGAAACCGCTGCTTAACCTCCCTTCTCTATAAAGCAAACTGGTTTGCTCTCATATAGCGACGGGTCTTTCTAAATGTACCCAGCAAATTTCTATGTAGACCCAGCAAATTTTTTATTCTCAGTAAAAAAATAAAATTTGTAGATATACCCAGCAACTTTTCCAACAATACCCTTATTTTTAACTCACACCCAGCAAAACATGCCGTTGAATGATTATTTAGAGAAGATTCTGAAAATTATATCTTACTAGTTGAATGATTATAACACTGGAGAATTTAAATATGAAAAGGTGCGTGAGAATGGACAGTTGTTTTGAGGAAATAGCTTTTGATTTTCGCATTGCATTTCTCATGAACAGGTAGAAGGGAGCAGCCACCAGTTGGAATAGAATCGTTTAAAAGAAATTTGTTCAAGGCTTATCATCGATAAGCATAACTGATGGATCAGGTCATGTGGTTTCCAATTACTTTCAATTTCATATGTAGTTTATCATTGTGGGAGATCCTGGAGGTATTTTTTTGTGGCACCAGTTTATGTGGTTGAGATCCGATTTAATTGTTTTCAGGTGAAAACTACAGGTGAGTGGTTTTTAAGGCCAATGTCTGTGATTTGGGTTCGTAACTTCGTAAACATCTTTTAGATCGATTTCAGTAGGGCGTTAGCTTTTGACAAGTGCTGGCTGTTTACTTTTGTGAAATTTTAGGGACAGAAGCCTGATGTTCTAGTCAAGCTACATGTCTGTGTTATATTCTTCCCGTGGTTGTCCTGAAACGTGTGCAGGAAACTTGGAAACTTCCAAGTCGACTTGCCCTTGAAGCAACTTTGTCAATATCATGCGTATTAAATCCTTGAAGCAATTATAAAGAAAAGCGAAATTTGGGTTTAAGGTTTTACTCGAAGAAACAATGTAAACACAGTGAACTGCTGGGTACAAATAGAAAAAAGAGTTTTAAATTTTATGGTTTCTTTTGTTATTATTTTTATTTACCATGACTATTATTGTAATTTCATACGAGGATATAAATGTCTTTTCATATAAAATTAATTTGCTGGGTCTACAAAGAAATTTGCTGGGTACATTTAGAAAGACCCAGGCTCCTATTAGCACCAAGGATCCCTCCGTCCTCAACCACGACGACAGCCTCCTCATCACCACTCAGATTTCCAAGAAGTTTAGTGGTATCACTACCATCTGCCCCAATCCATCGTACTCTCCCGACAACACTGTTCGACCATTGTAATCCCAAGGTCCATCGTACCATGAAGAATATGGTTGCATTCCTCCCTTCATTTGAACTTGAACAAAAAACATTCATCTTCATGGATGGTAATCGACAGCCGATCCTTCAACCCTCAAACCGCCGACAACATTCCAGGATGTCCCTTATCATCTCCAGCCTTTTGGATCAGAACCCTCCCCACCAAAGTAGAAGAAAGATTCAATGATGGTCACTAAACCCGTCTCCCCCAGATCCACAACGGTCTCATTTGTTAGAGCCAGCACTGCAGACAACCTCACTGCGATCTCTTCAGCTATCAATGGCAGATCGAAAATTCCAAAAGAACTAGAGAAACCCTAATCGTTCCTAACCCTAGCAGATGTGCAAACTTGCGGCTAGATTTTTAATTGTGTAACTTCTTTTGGTCTAAAACAAAAAGAAAAAATAAATAGCATGACATATCATATTAATTATATCCTTAATGGATCCATAATGCATGACCTCAGAAAGTTGTCTTCTTTCGTTCGTGTCATGTGAGTATTATAAAAAAAAAAAATTGAAATGCGAATGGAGGGAAATGAAGATGATATGAATCTTGTAGTCTGGTACTTTAGCTTTTAGAAAATTACAAACAAGTGTCATTTTGAGACTTATATTAGCCATAAGGCCACCTAAATTGTTTTGTGCACATAAGGCCACTTGCCTCTTTAAATTATTTTTTCTCTATCCATTTTACCCTTCTACCTAAGAAAACTAACCACCTGGTTTCTTTATCAACCTAACGTACGACCTGAACGGCGAGAGGTCTCAGCGTTCCAAGCACAGGGTCTAGGGTTTTATTTTTGTTGGGTTTAGGGTTTAGGGTATAAAGGATGATTGTTAACTTTTTACTCTAGTGGCATTTATGTAAATATATTAATTTTTATATCCAAAATTTAATACATTTTTTATTCTGGTGGCCTTATGAGGGAAAAAAATAGTTGGTGGCCTTATGGCTAAAAGAACATTCAAATATGCACTTATATGTAATTAACCCTTTAGCTTTTTACTATTTTAGGGTATCAAGAAGCCACACCGCCTTTGCTTTCTTTTTCCAAACTCTATAACGGCCGCACGTGAAGCTATATTTTATCTAAAACAAATTTTGATACCTTTGTTTTGGCTTAATTTTTTTTTTTGTTTTGGCACATTTCAGAAGTTAATTCTATTTTGAGTTGGATCAATTTTATAATAGAAATTCTTAGTAAACAAGAAATTATAACCCAAAATGCTCTATGACATCTGATCCAATAGTCAACTATCTTAGCCGGTCACAAAAAAATTGGAAAGAGCCAATATATACCCATAAATTTCTGGGAAAATGGTCATTTATCCAATTTTAGGGTTAATTAACCCTACTTACTCAAACACTCTAAAAGACTGCCCACTTACCTAATATTTAATATATATTTTCCCCTATAATTCATTTTTTAACTATTCATCAATACGTTTTTAAGACTTCATCAGTATTGTTTACTATGACGAGAGCTCTCCTCTATCACGCCTGGCGGCGGCAAACCCTAGCTCGAGGGTTTTGCTAGTCGAATTTTACGGCCTCCAATGAGTTTCCAACTCCTCGTAAAGCATGTATGTCGTCCTCCTCGAGGTCGTCCTTCCTCTCTGTTCAACCTATGGGTTGTGGCATCCGCTCCTTGTTGAAGTGCCTTTTCGAATTGCGGCGGTGTTCGAGGGAAGTCTGGTCTGGGCTTGAAGATCTCTCGTCAGAGGAGGCTTTTCTCATATATGGGTAAGTGTGAGGCGATTCTCATTTGGGACCCTGGACCTGTCTCTTTTTTTCGAGGCAGAAAGAGTTACTCTGATGGAGCCGGAGATGGAGGAGGACGGTGACTGAAGGCTTTCGTCATTGGCTGGAGGCTGGATCTGATCCGGCTTGCTAGGTTTATCTGGGCTCGTGGACTTTAGCAAGTGGGCTCAGAATGGTGTGCCGTGTCATTCTGTAGGGCCGCTCATTCTTATGGTGGTGGACAACTCCCTTCCTCCGGGGATCTAGCATCACGGGTCGGGTGGCACCGACGAGAGATTGGGATTATGGGATTGGGTGGTTTGGGTGCCCAAAGTAAGTTTAATTGGGGCATGGTCTGGGCTTGTTTGTGGGGCTCTACAAGTGAGTGGGCTTTCTCTAAGCCTACACACTCTTGGGCTCGTGTTTGGGACCCAGGTGGTTGGTGTTGTTTAATCTGGGCCCTAGTTCAATTTTGGATTGGAGTCTCGATTTCGTGGTTCTTGTTCATGAGAGTTTGATTGCTAACATCCGAGTTTTTGACACCCTTGGTCGCCTTCGTCCTCTTGGGAGCCTCACCTTGCTCTCTTGAGGTGTATCTCCCAAGCTATGGTTACGATCCTGGTTACAGTTACTACTACAGTTTCGCTGCTGAATTGATATATGTAGTGCAGTTCTTGGCTTATCGGCTTCTAGTCATGTTCGAAAGGCATTTAGTCATACCCTGGTTACTTTTCAAAATTAGATGCGCATGTTTATCCTGTTTTGGTTCATTGCTTTCTTTTCGATGCTTTTGCATCGCTCCATGTACTCCTTAGTTTCACTTAATAAAGCTTGTCGTTTCCCCCTCAAAAAAATCTATATTTTTCCCTAATACACAATTAAGTATTTCTTTATTTCTTTTTATTTATTTTTGGGACAATTTTGCCCTCCCCTTCTTTGTCACTTAGAGAGAGAAGTCATCGGAGATCTTGCCGGACTTCGGTGACCGGTGGCCGGCCGCAGACTCAGGCAACCGGAATCCCAAATCCGGCTACTGAACTGGTGACCGAATTCCTGCATTCGATTTTATTGCCCCCTAATAATACTCAGTAATCATATTATTGTCCCCCAATAATCATTTTATTGCTCCCCAATAATAATAAAAAGTTATTGCTCCCCAATAACAAGTTTATTGAGGATCAATAATTAGTGAAAAATGAAGATGCTTTTAATTTTGAAAGCTTTAGGAGGTTTATTCAAATAAATAATCTTATTATTGCCCCCCAATAATCTTAGTATTACCCCAATAAACATTTTATTGTCCCCCAGTAATCTTATTATTACCTCCCAATAATCTTATTATTGGCAAACCAAATCATAATAAAAAAAAACAATCGCTACTGGCAAAATTCCCTTCCATTCTCAGAGTTCACAGTTTACCACAAAAAATAAAATAAAATAAAATTTGACCAGCCAAAAAATGTTATGGGTAGCATAGGGTAAAAAGGAAAATCTTCAACAATATCTTATTCGATCTTTTTGATCTTTCTTCATCATCAATGGATTGCAAGCCTTGGGTTATTCGAAACTAAGACAATATACCAAAATGACCCAAGTCCTAGTGTTAAAGCAGACGAAGGCATAGTGCTTGACTGTGTTCAAGCAAACATCGGGGAACCTTTTTCCGAGGTTGTCTCAGCTAGGCTGTCGGTTTCTCTCCTTGGTTTCTTCCTAGGTGTGGAGATCAGTGAGAAAAGTTGTGGTTTTGAAGCACATATTTGCTTCGATCCCGGAGTAAGGGGGTGATTGGCGTTCTGATCGGTCAACCTGGGATCGAGGATCTGCTTGGTGGACCTTGGATTGGCTCCCCTTCAAGGTGGTGTAGGCGTCTAGGGCTGTCTAATTGGATTTGGAATCGGGTCAAGGTCGAGCTTTCGTGTTTGAGTTCGACGTTGATCTCTAGATTTGTGGTTGGACTTGGCGTTGGCACGGTGGTGCGGTGCTGCTTCTGATGGGGGCATGGTTGCCTGGGCTCGACGATGGAGTAGCTGGTAGTGATGGCTGAGAAGCTGCCAAGGAGGCTGTTGTTAAATCTACGACGGTGGTCTGGGTGAGGAGGTGGATGAGTGAGAGAGAGAGAGAGAGAGAGAGAAGTGTAATTTATTAATGGGCTAAATACTGGTTACTACCCTGTGGTTTAGATCCAAAATCCATTCAGTCCATGGACTTCTAATTTCATCAAAAACACCCCTGCACTTTCAATTTTGATCTAATAGGTCCAATTTGTTAATATTTTGTTATGGGTTCAAGTTATAGTTGGATTATTTGTTGAAAAACTATTTATTTTTAATAGTAGGACTCACTCCTAAATTGACTATGCAGGCCACCTCGACACCACATCATAAAACATAAGCCATATATGAGCCACGTTAACAAGTTAAATAACTTAATTGTAGGAAAACTAACAAATTGGACCTATTATATCAAAACTAAAAGTGCAGTGGCGTTTTTGATGAAATTCTAAGTTTAGGGACTGAATTGATTTTGGACCCAAACTATAGGGTAGTAACCTGTATTTAGCCCTTTATTAATTAAAATGAGGGCAAAACTGTCAATAAATGTTAAGTTAGGTAAATGAGAGTAAAAAACTCTTAGTGGAGTAAATGGGCAATTTTTAAGCTGAAATTGGGTGAGTGATCATGACCCCTAAATTTCTAGGTATTTATCTCTGTTTTGTTGTATTTTATTTTGTTAAAATGACAAAACATGCTTAACTTATGAGGGAAAAAATATCCAACAACTAGCCTCCTTATGAAGCTTATTTGTCGAAGAAACCCTCCACCATCCTGGTTTTGAATCCTCTTTTCAGACCGAGTGGTTCAGTTCAGCTCCGACTATTATCTCGGATGCCCTATTGTATGATCTAAATCATATTTGATGAATAAAATCATTGTTCATTGTTCAAAAAAAAAATTTAGTGGCACGTATATTTCGGCCAGCCTCCAACTGATCTCCTACATAGAAAAATATGGTGAAGAATCATTACTATCAAGCATCATTAGAGACTTTGAGTACAGAAGGGATTATCATCATGTTTATTTTTGGTGAAAATGATATTTGCTAGACAATGCCCCCTTCTATTTGGTGCTTGTGTATTTATTGTATCTTATTCTCCTGTAATATTATGGTACACTGCATTGGAAAACAAAGAAATTAAATACCTGGATAATTGGGTATAGGCGAGTTAATCGAGATAATCCAAAAGAAAAACATTCAACTTCAATTAAAAATATGAATGATAATGTTTTATAGCTTGTAAAAAAAAATGTTTTATAGTTTTACTTGAAATGTTTTGTCTGTATCTATAAAAAAAAAAATTGATGAAATCTTGTTTTAAATTTTTATTTTCATAAGAGGGTAGAGATACATTTTAATTTCTATTTTTAATTGAACTTCTATTTATTAACATATTAATTGACCAAAATATTATTTACGATTTTTTAACAAATAAAATTATTTAAATGGGTATTTTCATCAAAATACTCTTGAATATAGGTCATGTACTTTGCACATGTCAGTTTTTACCATTTGAAATGAAATCAAAATGTTCAGGTACTAGTTATGATCAAAATTGAAGTTCAGGTATCATCGATAAGATAGATGATAAGTTCAGATACCATTTGTGATAATAACCTATTTTAAAATTTTAAGTACCGAACAGTTTGATTCACTTAAACTCAACTAACTCTTACAAAATTAAGTAATTTTAATAAAAGAATAAAACCTAGAGATTTTTGACATAAATTAGAGCGTCTTTAGCAATGCTAACCGCTTCTTAGTCAAATTTTAGCTAAAAGGTCATTTTAGCTAACCACTTTTAAAATACATCTGCTTTAGTTTTCTCTATTTTAACTAGTTTAGAATTTATATTATTTATTAATAGAATAAAATGCATTTATAAATTACATAGAACAACGCCCAGTACCATTTGGTCTAGTGGCATAGTCTCCCCTTCATAAGTGGGAGGTTGTGAGTTCAACTCACGAAAAACTAGTTGTAATATTTGAGTTATTTACCTGATAAAAAAAATACATAGAACAACTTAAAAGGAGTGCATTTAAATTAATAAAAATAATAGAGAGCTTCATCTCTCTTTCCATATTTAAGAGTGATATAGTTAAAATTTAAATTGAAGAGTTACTTATAACATCTTTAGCAGACTCTCTATTGTGGTTCCTTAGCTATTTTAGAGAGCATGTTTAGCTTTTTATCTATTTTAGCAGCTACACCAGACTCCTAAGAGCAACTTCAACAGCATCCCTATAATTTTTGTATTATAGAGAAGCAAAAGTCAAACCTTTAGCCTATTTTTTTTTCTCCAACTTCAACAAATTCTCTAGTTTACAGTGATCTATAAAATCTCCATATTCTTCTTTAAAATTTTAGAGTTTGCTGTAAATATAGGGAATTTAGTTTCCTCTCTCCTCACTTTCCCTAAAATAGAGATAGTTATAGGAAATCTGTTGGAGCAAAAGAGACTCATTTTTCCCTAAAGTAGAGAAAAATCAAATTATATGGAAGCTGTTGGAGTTGCTCTAAGTGGCTTTCTATTATAACTTTTAGCTATCTCGCTCCTAAATATAGAGAGCGAGATGAGACTCTCTATAATTTAAAATATTCATTTTAAGTTATTTTATGTAATTTATAAATACATTTAAACTATTTAATATTCATTTAAAAAATAATATAAGTTCAAAACTAGCTAAAATAAAGAGCATTGACATAGAAGTAATTCTAAAGTGGCTAGTATTTATAAATACATTTAAACTATTTAATATTCATTTAAAAAATAATATAAATTCAAAACTAGCTAAAATAAAGAGCATTGATATAGAAGTAATTCTAAAGTGGCTAGCTAAAATGATTTTTTAGCTACTTTAGCTAAAATTTGACTAAAAAATGGCTAGCATTGCTAAAGATGCTCTTAGAAGTTTGGTGCAGCTGCTAAAATTGATAAAAAGCTAAACAGACTCTCCAAAATAACTAAATAGTCAAGATGGAGAGTCTGCTATAGCACTCCAAAATAACTAAATTTGCTACTCTGTTAGCAGTGATGAGAAGGGTTCTGCAAATTTTATGGGTATCGAGAAGAAAAGAAGAGAAGACAATAATCAATTCGATTATGGAAGATAAGAAAGTAATCGAATGATTAAATAATATAAAAATAATAAATTTTAATTCAAATTATCTAAATATCTCACAGCCATTGGATCAAGATTGAGCAAATCTAATGACAATTGAGCAAATAATCCCTGGTCAGCTACTGACCAGGTGAACGGGGCTGACTCCATGATAAACCTAGAGAAGTAAATTTACGGAAGAAAAAGTGCAGAGAGTTATGGAATTTTTATGGGTATCGAGAAGAAAAGAAGAGAAGACAAAAATCAATTCGATTATGGAAGATAAGAAAGTAATCGAATGATTAAATAATATAAAAATAATAAATTTTAATTCAAATTATCTAAATATCTCACAGCCATTGGATCAAGATTGAGCAAATCTAATGACAATTGAGCAAATAATCCCTAGTCAGCTACTGACCAGGTGAACGGGGCTGACTCCATGATAAACCTAGAGAAGTAAATTTACGGAAGAAAAAGTGCAGAGAGTTATGGAATTTACTAAATTTAAATGGAAATTCTGTCAACTGTTTTACCCAGATGAGAAAGAATTAACTAAAGCAGTAAATTATTCCCTTCCAGAGTTTCAGAGCGGGCCTGCAGCAGCGACAAAGGCGCTGAAACTTTTGAATTCCCAAGTAAAGCTTTGCTTGAACGGTGTGACAATACCGCGTCGTTTTTTTTTTTTTTTTTTTGCCCTATCTTTTCACGTTTCTTTGTTTTTGTTAATTGTTACTTTTGTCCTTTATGGACCGCGTCGTTTACGTGTTCCAGTTGGGTAGAGACTCGGCTGGGCAGTTTAGTACCTAAATTAACGGCTGTGGTTTCTTTTTCTTTTTACTTTTTTTGGATGTACTTTTTTCCTTTTTTAATTGGGTCTTGGAGTTTCAACTTTGAAGTGGTCTTTATCATCATGAGGTTATTTTCGTCAACCAAATTCCAATCTTGATTAATATGGATTTCTATGGTATCAACACATGGACGCCTTGTAGCTTAATGCATTTTTTTTTTATAATAAAAGTAAGTTTTAATTCAAATTTTTAATCAATTGGTATTACTGACTTTTTGCCCGTAGATATCCCTTACAACTGATAAATTAAAACTACACATCCACTGACATCTCAATCTCAATGGACTCTTGATAAGATTGGCCAACTAACGAGCCAAAATAACCAAAAACAACAATAAATAGAACAAGTGGCCACAATTGTAAACTATTAGATTAGTCATCTCAGGAATTCCCGATCACATAAAAAACATGCTAATACTAAAACACATGCTCTTGAAACGATAGGAAACTGGGTTCTGGTAACAATATATCAGCTACCCAACTCTAGACAGATGCTGGAATCCATGACTTGAATAAGTATGGACTTATTTGAGATAAGAAAATAGTTCCAAAAACTAGCCCGACAATTGAAAACAAAACCAAGTAAATAAGAAAAGTGCAATGTAATTCAGGAGCACCCACTACCTATGTACGAAGTTATGAGTTCGAGTCACCATGGGGGCATGAGTGAAACCCTTTGATCCTCTTTTAAATATAAGAAAAGAAAAAAAATGGGTCATCCATTCCACCACCACCACCAACATTACTCCACCATCCTTGTCAAATTAGTGAGATCCGTCTTAAACCACGATAAGCACATCCATCTTCTAACCTTATCAAATTCGAGTTGACTACCAAACTTAGACATCAATCACCTAGATACATCAAAGTTACTAGCCATAATATTGTTGTCACACCATGGCCCTAAAACCAGCCTTCAGCTTTAGCCCAATTTGTTTTGAGCCTACCACCAATCCAACCTTACTAATCTAAAGCTACTCCTAAACGTCGATCTACATTTAGGATTTCTCTATGACCAACAATAGCTTGGTGCTAGAATACCACATCCTAGACTTGACCAGAGAGTTAGCAAGGGAAAGTATGTATTCGTGTCATTCTGGCTTGAGTTGAAGGAGAATTGTTTTAATTCAAAAAAAGTACTATACTTATTTTATAATTCAAAGCTAGGAGAAATATAAAAATAAATAAGCAAATGAAATTAACTACAATTGAAATTAAGGTACAACTAAAAAAAATTAAAAATAGCAATAGAAAATTAATCCCATATAGAAATTAAGGTATAATTAGAGTAACAAATATAATTTCCTATAATACAAATATAAATTTTACCAAATAATTTTACATTGGTTCGGTTCGGTTATTTTTAGTTTATTATAAGCACTA
The DNA here is from genome assembly GCA_002564525.1 of Rosa multiflora. Taxonomy (NCBI): domain Eukaryota; kingdom Viridiplantae; phylum Streptophyta; class Magnoliopsida; order Rosales; family Rosaceae; genus Rosa; species Rosa multiflora. The sequence goes on along the minus strand of BDJD01000833.1, from coordinate 74,957 downwards.
ATCGAAAACAGCACTGCAAGCATCGGTACAATTCGGTTTCAGTTAATTTTTGTCGGTTCGATGAGGTTTATCGGTTTTAGGTTCCAAAAAGTCCACCCCTACAGTCAATACAAACCAAGAAAATACCATTGTACGACTAGTTATACAGTTGATCAAAAACTCTATAGGACATAGATAATCCTCACTACCACTATCAAGAAATTATGACACTCTGGACCACCAAAATGAAAATGATTATTCTACCTAGTCCCCCAAAACCTATACTATTGACCATTAGATCTGCCAACAAAGAGACTGCAAACGACCTGCCATGGAAAGAGATTGTTCGGACTCCCTAAACAACATCTACCATAAGCTATTGATTAAAAACTGTAATTAGTAAAAATCAAGTAAACTAAAAGGAGAATCAGGAGAGGATATTGAAGAAAGGGCCTAAAAAGCCTACATGTTCGATGGAGGAAGTCAGGGTGAAGCCCTGATTGTCATTGACACGCTAAAAGTAAGCGCGCAATTTAACTATGTAAAATGTAGTTGTCAGTATAGAATAAGTAGGGATCGTTCAAGTCGGGGATTGAGGGTACACCTGTAATTATTGCATAAACAAATAAAGAATTAATACAAGTATAAAATATTATTTACAAAAATAAAACAAAGAATGAAAATATTTACAAGCTAGTAAACACAGATAAGGGGGTTTTCGAATTAAAAAAATTAAAAATTAAAATAAATAAAAGGGTTAAATACTGTTTACTCAACTTTCACCCAAAAAACACTTCAGCCCCTCGCCTTTTAATTTGATACGTTTACTCCCTCATCTTTCAATCTCAGACCAATAGGTCAATCCGTTAAGATTTGACGTTAAATCAAGGGTAAAAATCTCTCTCTCTCTCTCCATAAACAAATTCCTTTTTTTTTTTTTGGTCTGATCCACCTCGGTGAGTTCGATGTTTCCTGTCTTCTTCTTCCTTTCAGCTCTCTCTACTCCATATACCTCCCTCCATCTCCTCTGCAACCTTTCCCTTCTCCTTCAAGTCTGAGACTTGTCTAATCTCAACAACATGTCATCCTCGTCAATTCCTGCCAGCAATAAACCACTACCTTGATTCCTTTCTGACCATACTCTGCACCTCCTCCTTGGATTGCAGATACGTTGAGTCAGATCGGATATGCCGAGTCAGACTGAGTGGAACCGCCAACTACCAAGCTCTCCGGTAAAGCCAGTCGTTCGTTCCAGTATGGAGGTCGACATGGGGTAAGGATCAGCCTTGGATTGTCTCGGAGATCCAGTCGGCGGTGAAGGTTGCGGACTCTCCTGATCTAGAGCATTTGTGGGCTTGATTGATGATGAAACTTTGGTGCTGCTGGTTGTGTAGGGGTTCGAGATGGACCCGGTTGTCTATCATTATCTGATGGTGGGGTGTGCGAGGAATTCGGATTGGGATGGGGTGTTTCGGCGGCGGCGTCATGGTCGACGATGAGAGGGACGGCGGAGAACTGGTAGGGGAACTTGGTGAGGTTGATTTTACAGAAGCAGGGAGAGGAGGTTTTGAGTTTTTCATTTTTTGTAGAACTTGTTATGAACTTGAGGCAGTGAGGCTAATTTGGTTTGAGTGATGATGGGTTGCTTAATAGTGAATTGCAGAAACAGAGGAGTATAAAATTGGATAGGGAAATGAGTAGGAAGAGAGTGAGGGAAGCAATGAAATCGAAATTGAAAATTGGGAGCTCCAGAATATGAAATTGATGAAATCAATTTGATGGCAGCAGTGTTGGCTGAAATGGAGTCGAGGGGTCGAATCCTAGGGTGAACGAGGGGGGTTAGAGATGGAGATTGGAGAGAACTATGGGGATGGGTTACTGGAGTTATATATGGGTTTTGGTAGAAAGAGAGAAAGGTAAGAAATGAGGGTATAGGAAGTGTTGGAGGTAGTGGCGGCAAGGGCAGTGTTGGAGGGGAACAAACTTCGCCAGACAGCCCCGCTGATGCCGACACCGACGATGTTGTTGAGATTGGACAAGTATTAGATTTGAAGGAGAAGGGGAAGGTTGCAGAGGAGATGGAGGGAGGTATCTGGAATAGAGCATAAAGAACGAAGAAGAAGAGATAAAAAAAATATATAAAAAATAATAATAAAAAGAACTAAAAAAAAGACCGACGATGTTGTTGAGATTGGACAAGTATTAGATTTGAAGGAGAAGGGGAAGGTTGCAGAGGAGATGGAGGGAGGTATCTAGAATAGAGCATAAAGAACGAAGAAGAAGAGATAAAAAAAAAATATATAAAATAATAATAAAAAGAACTAAAAAAAAAAGTGAGGGTATAATAGACTTTTTGACTCATAATGATTGCCACGTCACCAATTTAACAGAGTTTTTGGACGAAAATCTTAACGGATGGACCTATTGGTTTGAAATTGAGAGATGAGGGAGTAAACGTGTCAAATTAAAAGGTGAGGGACTGAAGTGTTTTTTGGGTGAAAGTTCAGGGAGTAAACAGTATTTAACCCTAAATAAAATAAAGAAAATGTAAAAACACATATACAATGGTGGAACGCAAGGAACAAAGATCAAAACCACATCCATATGAATGAAATCCAATCACAAATCCTATAGTTGATCTTCTATGTCATGAGAAAGAAGTTGACCATGTGAAACGTTAGAAAGCAAATGATTTCCCATATTTTACTTTCCTTGAATAATTAATCTAAGTGAAAGCACCAAAATTAATCATATTGAACATGCAATCATAGTCTAGAAAGCTAGCTACTCAAAAACACATTTAATGCATGAAGAACAAATAAAGGATGTCAACCAAAGTGCACAACCTAGTATGAAAAAATTCATATATTTGCAATTTTCCTTAATTGATTTTGACTTTTGTCCAAAGCCTTTACTACTTATGACTAAGGGTCACAAAACTATTAGGTGATTTGTTTACCTAAATCTAGCTCAAATTACATGCATACATCCTAAGTTGGCCAGCAAAGAACACAAACATGCAAAAGTTTTATGTAATCCAAAATCAATCAAGCAATCTCACATAATCAACATAAAAATCAACATATAAAGAAATTGCGACTTTATTTCAAAACATAGAGACAGGTTTTAAACTTTGCCCTTAACATCATGTTAACTAGAATTCATAACTTTACGAATCAAACAAAGGAAAACAAAATAAAGTATGAAATACACCGTGAAAGATGAATGACAAAGCCTTGAGACGAAGAACTTGAAGATCCTTGAAAGCAAGCAATCTTCTAGGGACGACACAAGGGTGGATGACGGCTAGGATCTTGATGTATTGCATGACTTCTTCTCCTCCTTGGTTGAGACGCAGAGTTTCTAAAGACTAGAGAATAGAGAGAATTTTTAGTGTGTAGAATTATGGGAGAAGTGATGTCAATGATGCTCCTTTTTATAGAAGAATAGCAACTTGGTCTCCAAGCCTTCAAGATTGATCCACACAGCATTAGCCAATCAGATAATTCCACATCATCATTCCTATGTCATTCAACCAATAAGAAGCCTTCAAATTAGCACATTGATTCTAGGGAGATTATTTTTGCATTAATTACATGATTATTTTCTGATTTATCTCCTTAATTTCGGCCAAGGATGGAGTGTAGAGCTCAAGGAATGTATGTGGACCTGTTTTCAACGTTCCTGAATATTGTAAATCCCTTAAAACTCTCCATGATAACTTCAAAAACGTCACTTTCTTGAATCTTCTTTTATTTTCATAGAAAATCATGTATTTATGCCCAAAAATTACTCCTTTTACCTCAAAGACCCCTATAATATCTAGGGTTTTTCATTTTGCAGAAAATTTCCAAGTATTCTAGAAGAATCTTGAGTTTTGAGTCATCTTGAAGCCACGTGGTCTCTTAGTACTCTCAGGTTTCCTAGCCTCATCAAGATTCATACTTTGACTGGGATTCCTAATCGGACTAGGAATACTCTATTTCTTCATTTCAGCTCATTTCTGCATCCCTTGTGCCTTGCCTTTGTCATCTCCAACGTCTCACAACCTTCTCATGTGTCTTTAAACTCATTTCCTTGTCATTTTCTCCGATGTACCTAGAAAATAGAAACTAAATTAAAATTGATTTAGTAAAGGAAATAACTAAGCAAAATATGAGGAGTTAAATATTAAAATGTCGCATTAAAATGTTCTTATCAGTCATGACTGAAAAAGTCGAGATTAGTTGGAGTTGATCCTCTGACCATTAAACCCTGTCGAGCTGCGAGTCGCTGTGTGAACTAATGCTGGTGAGTGTGAAGTAATGAACACTTACCCGAAATTCACACTCACCCGAAATCAAAATCAGCTTGAATCTCCACCCAACTGAACTCCACAAACAGCCAGTAATGAGAGGAAACAAGTAGAACCCCAAAACGATGTCCAACCACACCAGGCGATCAACTAAAATCATGGACCTATCCTACGGAAGTTAGCAGAGAGAAAACTATTATCTATACTATTATTAAGAGAAGAGACTTTGTTAGCCAAAATCAAAAATTTTGACAGATGGACCTATCCTACGGAAGTTAGCAGAGAGAAAACTATTATCTATACTATTATTAAGAGAAGAGACTTTGTTAGCCAAAATAAAAAAATTTTGACAAATTTAACCTTGAAAAATTAAAAAACTTTGAAAATAAATTAAATCACAAGGGTAAATATGACAATTACAAAATGAATTTTTATTAAAAAAATAAAAAATAAATTTTCTCATCTCCACTTTTCTCTCCCACTATTTTATCTCTGCAATAACTGTTTTATTTTATTTATTTTTTTAATTTTCTTTAAAAAAAAAACTATTACACATGCAAAACATGTATGAAGAACGCTAGTTCTTTTTAAGTTCTCCCAAATAAATTCTAAGCTTGTGTCAATTTGTTTTTTTTTTTGAACGGTGGTGTTCATATTTCTTTTTTCTTTTTTTGAAATTGTTATTTTCACCAACTTTTTATGTTAATTTATCTTTCAGTTTTCTCCTAATATGGAAGAGTTGTGCATTAATATTTTAAGAGATTATAATAACTATTTTACTTTTATAATCCATGAAAAATCTATTATTACCCTTGCAATATTTTATATTACCTCAAGAATTGTTTGCTTATAAATTATAATACTGATATCAATATTAAAAGCGATCCATGAAAATTTTTGAAATAACCATAAAAAATTACAATAACTAAAACCTAGAAAGTAAAACCAATTCAATCAACTAATTCAATTATCTAGAAGAACAACTCGAAACCGAAAACCAAAAACGCTATGCAACAGTGTTCGAGTCAATTACAACGATGTTGGTAAGAAAACCGAATTTGAATTTGCTCAGTTTTGTTTTTGTTTTTTTTTTGGCTCCCCGTGTGGAGTCGTCCTTGTCCCGGTGTGTGACCTTAAAACGAATTAATTATTGTCCAGATCAAGTCCCTATCTTTCCGAAATTACCATTCTCCCCCTTCCTCCTTCACCCACGCCCCCGGGCCCACACTCTCCCCTCCCCCCTCCCCCCCCTCTTCCCTCCCCCGCACTTATAAATCCCAATCGGAAGGAATTGAAATTCTCGCAGCGAACGAAGCCCAAATCCGTCATTTGGAGGAAGAGAGAGAGAGAAAGAGTGTGGCGGTGGAAGAGAAGGAGAGAGAGAGAGAGAGAGAGAGAGAGAGGGACTCGTGGAGGGTGGGTGTGGGCGATGCGTGGAGGTCAGGGGGGCAGGTGGTGAGTGGCAGAGACAGAGTAAAGCGGCGAGATCCCGGTCCTGTTTTTGTAAAATGGCACATCTCAAACCCATCTTCGCTTCCTCTTCTACATAAAAAGTGTTATCCCAGACACAAAACACACGCACGGACACAACAGTCAATCCCACACCGATTTTCAGGTCCCCGTGTCTTCCCTTGCATTGTTCCTCTTTATTATTCCCGCATTGTCTCCGCTTTGTCTCTCCGGCCATCCGAATTCACCATCTAAACAGCTTTGCATTGCCTTAGATTTCGACTGTGCATTTTTTTTTTTTTTTTTGATATGGTGATTTGGGAGCTGGATTTTTGATGTGGCGTTGATAATTTGGCAGAGAGATGAGTGAGTCGGCGAAGGTTTTGTACATAGTGGTGGTGGATGGCGAGGAAGCGAGAGAGAAAGGGAAAGAGTCTTTTCGATATACGCGTCCGGTTTTGCAGAGCTCTCTGCAACTCATGGGATGCAAACCTCGACACGCCTTCAAGGTTCGTACATAATTTTTTTTTTTTTTTTTTGGATTTATGCCAAATTTTTGTTATTGTGGTATTTGCGTTAATCCAGAGCTTTAGGTTCTTGGATTTGGGAAAGTAGAATCGGATGGAAGGGGGTGTTTCTATGTTTGAATTTAGTACTGTGATGGTCCTAGGGTGTTTTTGGGTAGATCTGGGTTTGGATGGAACGTCCAGAACACGTTTTCAGAATTTCACTCTTGAGAGTCTATAATCTTGCGTAATGTTGATGAAGGTCTAGCTGAAAAAATTCTAATTTAAGGTCTGGTCAACGAAGGCTTCTCGGAACTAATTTTATGGTCGGTCTATTGGTCTTTTATGTAGAATTGGAGTTCTTGGAGTCATTTGTGCAAGATGTCATTATCACAGATTAGTCCAGGTTTCCTCTAAATTTAATTAACAGATTTAATTAAAAGAAAAGGTGGTTGTTTATGACTATTAATGTTCTTGTGTCGACATCTGTCCATTTAGTTTCCAATTTTGCTTCAATTCTAGGTCTCTTGGCACCCTTATTTCAACTCTTGACCTTGTTGTTTGATATGGATCTCCTATTTTCTCCGATAGTCTTTGTTGAGTTACATTGTTGCGGTGTGCTGACTCAATTTTTCATGACTTAACATTGATATCTGGGTGTAGAAAGATCCTCGTGTTCGTCTATAATTGACCATAATCTTGAGGATTTGTCCAAACTGAACATAAATGCGGTAGGGTTTCTTTAGTGTGAATTCCTTGTTTGCTTGCACACTTCATATGTATAAAGTGTCTGTGCTGTGAATTGACAAGAGGATGACCCGTAATTATATGGTGTTCCATTCGTAATTTTATGTAATTTATTGTAGGAGAAGTGATGATTTGTTTTTGTATCTGTGGGTATCAACTGATCCTGCATTTTGAACTGTCAAAAGCTTGGGTATTCTTCTTTTATGGTGTTTTTTGGTTGTTTTAGAACCATCAGTCTGCACTTTCTATTAATCATGGGCCTGCACTTTATATTTTTCACATTGCTCAACAATATGCATTATTTTAGGAATATTTATGTTAACTGATAGGATCACTGACCCCTAATTAGATGTTTGTTCCAATTGTCAGGTTGTAACAAGTTCTGGTAGCATTTGGTGCTTTAGTTTGGATTTTTATTACATACTTTCATTAATTAGTTGGGATGTTCTTATGATCTTATATATTTATATTTCCTTCCTTTAAGACACTTAGACGCTAACATATTTTCTTCTTATCAGATTAGTCAACGAGTTTTTGAATTGATAAGAAACGTAAGTTCATGTAATGCCTTGCTTCCGGACGGGACAGAGAATGTTTCCCCCAGTAAAGCTGAGGCTTGCAAGCATATGGTTTCAGGGAAAGATCATAGAAGTAAGAGTGTACCATTTGAAATGTACAAAACACGTACGACTGTTGTAGTTAGGAGAGAAACTTACTTGGATGTTGTTTGTGATGCTCTGGCTGAGTACAAGTATGTTGGTCCAAATCAGAGGGCAGACTTAGTTTTGGCATGCAGGTATGGGGTCTTGTATCTTTTTGAAATCATAATCACTCAGACACAGACACAGATACACACACTGCATTTAAAAGGTGGTCTCCGTGATCTCCCTTTTCCTGGCAAATCAATAGTTAAAATTACAGACAGCTAGTGTCAATTACCAATTCGAAACAGAGTGTGCGAGTGTGTGTGTGTGTGTGTGGTAATATTCTGACTATTTAGTTAACATGCTGTTCATCACTTTGCGTTGGAACAGAATATGTAAATGCATACTTTTGAAAGCTGTCAAATCAATAGTTAAAATTACAGACAGCTAGTGTCAATTACCAATTCGAAACAGAGTGTGCGAGTGTGTGTGTGTGTGTGTGTGTGTGTGTGTGTGGTAATATTCTGACTATTTAGTTAACATGCTGTTCATCACTTTGCATTGGAACAGAATATGTAAATGCATACTTTTGAAAGCTGTAGTAGTGAGGAAAGTACCGTAATGATATTAGCACAAAACTTGTAGGATTTCTGTTGTAACTTGTAACATAATGCATCTTTAAAGCATTCTTTTTGTGTGGTTAATCTGTATATTATTGTCAATCTCTTCTTTGTTGTATACTGTTTATTTGGGGATGTATTTTTCATGCTCAAGCTCCAACATAGTTCATATTGGCCATAATAGGGCCTTTCCTTGGGGCAAAAAAAAGAAGATAGTCATGGCCTGGCTTTTGTTTTCTTTATTAAACATTGTTTATGCCATGAAGAGCTGGTTGGGCATTACAATTACCTAGGTACTTGGTGTTAATATGATAGGCTACAATGGGCTAGAGTAGTTTCTTTTTAATAGGGCCTTTCCTTGGGGCAAAAAAAAGAAGATAGTCATGGCCTGGCTTTTGTTTTCTTTATTAAACATTGTTTATGCCGTGAAGAGCTGGTTGGGCATTACAATTACCTAGGTACTTGGTGTTAATATGATAGGCCACAATGGGCTAGAGTAGTTTCTTTTCTGCCATATATATTCATTCTTATAACATTTACTTTCATAGTTTAGGATCAAGTTGGCTCACTTAACATGTACTTGTTCCTTTGGATGAATTTTTGCTATTTCAGCTTATTTTTCATCAGAATCATGTCTGAACATCACAGTCTTGAACACTATGCCCATAATAACGTTTCCATAAAGGAATTTGAAATACTTATGTTTTTAAGCTTTTTTTGGGATCCCACAGTATTCTAATTGAAAAGGCTGCAAGAAGTGTTTATGATATATTTATTTGGCACCTCTACTCTTTTGATAGTCAAATAGAGTTATACATGAATTAGGCTCTAATTATTTCTTCTGACAACTTTTAAGAAATTTAATCACGAACTTAAATACTATTGACTTTTGTCAGTGCTGGAAATACAAGGGTGTCTTCTCCAGAATAAATCTAAAGATGGTTTCAGTAGGTGCCTTGGGTTATGAATCATTCACAACTCCATACAGGCTGAGAATTTACAAGTCTCATACTAGTGCATGATAACTGGTCATTAAGGTGTTCAAAAATCGCCACATCAAGTGACCTACATGTTCTTCTCACAGTTTAGCCATCTGCAAGTAGTTGGTGTTTCTGTTACAGTAAATGATCTCCCCATTTCTTAGTTTGAACATGCTTACTAGTCAACTATGTGGTGTCCTCCATTTTTTAATCTGAACGTTGCAGCTCTAGTTTTGGAAATAAGGGGATTAGAGTTGGAACAGTAATATAATATCATTGGATGTTGTAGGAGTTTATATAGGAAATGCTCAGTCTTGCTATTTGACCTTGTTGTTTGGAGTTATTGTGAATGCTGTTGCATTGCATTCTCCAGAGTTAAAAATTAATTGTATTTGCTATCCACTACACCCAATTTTTATCTTCATATATATATTTCTCCATGCAGAATTCGAGAACGGAAGGAATCTGTAACAGTACTGTTGTGCGGCACCAGTGGCTGTGGAAAATCTACTTTGTCTTCATTGCTGGTATTTGAGTTCACTAGTTCTTTGTTTTCATAGTTCCTTTTTGACTTTTTATATAGTTGCTAATCTGATATAATAGTTAGAAATGTTTTTTCTTTTCTAAAGTTATAGTTAATGATTTGAATGACCTTGTTGTTTGGAGTTATTGTGAATGCTGTTGCATTGCATTCTCCAGAGTTAAAAATTAATTGTATTTGCTATCCACTGCACCCAATTTTTATCTTCATATATTTTCTCCATGCAGAATTCGAGAACGGAAGGAATCTGTAACAGTACTGTTGTGCGGCACCAGTGGCTGTGGAAAATCTACTTTGTCTTCATTGCTGGTATTTGAGTTCACTAGTTCTTTGTTTTCATAGTTCCTTTTTGACTTTTTATATAGTTGCTAATCTGATATAATAGTTAGAAATGTTTTTTCTTTTCTAAAGTTATAGTTAATGATTTGAAAAGTTAATAACAATGTTTGTGCTGTTACGATAACTCTATATCATTTACTTTGGGTCTAACCCATATCATCTTTCAGGGTAGTAGGTTGGGAATCACAACTGTGATATCTACCGACTCGATTCGGCATATGATGAGGAGTTTCGCAGATGAGAAGCAAAATCCTTTACTATGGGCTTCAACCTATCATGCAGGGGAGTGTTTAGATCCAGTGGCAGTTGCAGAAGCAAAAGCCAAAAAGAAAGCCAAAAAATCAGCTGGAAGTTCACATTCACTTTCTAAAGATGGAATAGTTGATGGCTCTATGTCAGACGCTGGTTCGAGTACTGCTGAATTGATTGGTCCAAAGCAGATGGCCATTGAAGGATTCAAGGCACAAAGTGAGATGGTAATTGACAGTCTTGACCGTCTTATTACTGCATGGGAGGAAAGAAAAGAATCAGTTATTGTAGAAGGTGTTCACTTAAGCCTTAATTTTGTGGTATGTATCTCTAATTCTCTTCCCCTTTGTCGTCTCCTAGTTTGAAACTGTTCTCTTACTGTTTTGTTTTATATTAAACTCCTCCATCTCAATAATTGTTTGAACCACAGATGGGGCTTATGAAGAAACACCCTTCGATCATACCATTCATGATATTTATCACAAATGAGGATAAGCACTTGGAGAGATTTGCAGTACGTGCAAAGTATATGACACTGGACCCAGCAAAGAACAAATATGTGAAGTACATCCGAAACATCAGAACAATTCAAGAATATCTCTGCCAGAGGGCTGACAAGCATCTTGTCCCCAAAATTAACAACACTAATGTTGACAAGAGTGTGGCTGCAATCCATGCAACAGTCTTTAGCTGCCTCCGTAGGCGTGAAGCAGGGGAACAACTTTATGATCCCACGAGAAATACAGTAACCGTAGTGGATGAGGAGTATAGGAACCAGCGTGCAGCCAATTCTTTGAGTTCAAAGGGGATGTTTCAACTTATCCAGAGAAAAGGGTCATCTAGGCATCTGATGGCTCTTGTAAATACTGATGGATCTGTAGCAAAGGCTTGGCCTGTTGATTCAGTCGATCGTAATGGGAAGCCTATATTCTGCCATGGGACTGAGATGGAGATTGGCAGTGCAGAGCAAGTGAATCTTCAGTTTGGTCTCTATGGTTTAAGCGCTTGGCCCAAAGATGGTGGCCCAAGCTGTGCTGGAAGTGTTGATGGGTCAAGGGCTGATGATACTGAGACTGTAAGTAGGCATTTCTCTTCTTGCTGCAGCTCACCACGATCGGAGGGACCTGCCAAGGAGGTACCTTCTAAACTCTAATTTTGATTATTCAAGAAAAAAACTTTGTAAAGATCAGTTTCCTTGGTTAGGTGTAGTTTGAGAATTTTCCAAACCTATTTTCTAAATGAACTGTATAAATCTTGAAATTAGTGGTATGGGTTGATAGTATTTATTGGTTGTATGATTTGATCTTCAAAAGATGTTTTATTTTGGATATATGGCAAGGGATCGTCTACAGTACATTATTTTGCAAATATGGTTAGATTTTCAAACATATTCAAGTTGGATTTTTTAAATATTTACCAATTTATTTATATCCCTTCAGCTGAAGGAGGACAACTCGGTGCATGGCAGCGATGAAGAGGTTGATGAATCAGCTGATATAGGCAGTGATGAGGAATTAAGTGATGATGATGACAAACAAGTTGAAGAAGAGGTATGTCGGTTTGTTTTACTTCAATTATTAGGTTATGTTGGAAATCAAAGAGATTAAGACATTAACTTGAGACTTCAGCTTTTTGCATCTGACGTCCCTGCTTGCCCAATATGTCTGTTGGCACACATGCGTGTATAGATATAAACATGTGGGGAACGTGATAAGTTTGTAATGATGACTGATAGATTAAGATACGGCATAAACTTGATACTCAGCTGCTGATCTTAAATGATTATATCACAGATTATAAACAGATTATAAATATAAGAAATTTTCTGCTATTTGTGCAGATAGGGTCAGTGGATGAGGAGTCTACGAAATCAGATGAAGAGTATGAAGACCTGGCAATGCAGGACGTTCAGGGGAATGGATACTGGTCAGATGATGGTGCTACGGAGCGCAAGCTTAAGATATTCCCTGTTGCTGAGCACCCATCAGCCAATAAGGATGTGGATAAGTATCGCCAGAACCTGGATCTTTTCCTTAGAACTAGAAACGAGTCATTTTCTGAACCACTATGTTCATATACTTCTCTCTTTATGGAGAAGAATGAGATGACAATGCCGTGCTCTGGCAATATGAAAATTAGAAAACGCCGGTCCCTTAGCATTCCAGCATTGGGAAGGCATGGGTCAAAAACAAGGGGTCCCATACTTTCTGGTGCCCCTCAGTGCTAACACAACATTTAGTTACAGCTTAGTGCTCTCATCCCCTCGGTCTATATCTGCCTTTCTATGTATGGGCTCCCCTTTCTTTTTAGAGTACCTTAGGTTTAAGTATCACCGATATGTACAGTTGTGCTTTGAGACTTGCAATGAAATGGTTTTGTGATGCATTTGCCATGTTTGAGTAAGAGATGCCTTGTGAACTATGATGAAAATGAGAACCCCATGATGCTAGAATTGTATGCTGCAGTTATCTATGGTAGGATAGCCCCAAAACCTGCCCAGTTTGAAACTCATTCAGCATTTGGTTGATGGCCAACGGCTTGAAAATGAGAACCCCATGATGCTAGAATTGTATGCTGCAGTTATCTATGGTAGGATAGCCCCAAAACCTGCCCAGTTTGAAACTCATTCAGCATTTGGTTGATTACCAACGGGCCCCTTTCTTTTTAGAGTACCTTAGGTTTAAGGATCACCGATATGTACAGTTGTGCTTTGAGACTTGCAATGAAATGGTTTTGTGATGCATTTGCCATGTTTGAGTAAGAGATGCCTTGTGAACTATGATGAAAATGAGAACCCCATGATGCTAGAATTGTATGCTGCAGTTATCTATGGTAGGATAGCCCCAAAACCTGCCCAGTTTGAAACTCATTCAGCATTTGGTTGATGGCCAACGGCTTTCCCAGAGTTATAGTTACCTGCAAAATGAGCACATCTTCGACATGTAAATTGGGGTTTTGCTATACTTCCTTTTCTGTTAAAAAGTTGGCGGAATTTCTATGATTGAGATGAAAGAGAATTTGTACCAAACTGATAGTAGTACTCTGTAGATAATTTTCTAATACATTTTATCCAGACTTCAAGAGTCCAAGTATCTTGAGGATAGGTATCCGAGGATGGAGTTACCCATGACCTTGTTGCATCCTGCAGAATGGTTCTGAAAGCACCTGTATACATCCTGCACTTCAAGAGTCCAAGTATCTTGAGGATAGGTATCCGAGGATGGAGTTACCCATGACCTTGTTGCATCCTGCAGAATGGTTCCGAAAGCACCTGTATACATCCTGCAATATATTCATACCGATAAAAGCGAAAAAGATGGTTGGTTCATGCATCTTCTGCAATAGGCTCCCCTATTAGAGGGGTTATACATCTGTTGGGGTTTAATGCTCTGTTACGGATCCATATAATATTTCTAACTTAAGTTGTTGCCTAGAGGTAACGTTACAGTTCATGGGGTTTATTTATCCAAGTGTGTTGGAGAACAGCCGGATAATCGGGTATGTAGTACTAAAACCATTCCTGGCCATGCCATAGTAGAAAACTTTCACAGAAGTCTACTGTATTCGGTTGTTTCGGGTTTGCATAAAAGAAACTTGTACATATAGGACATAATATGATCCATATTTTGAAGAACGATATATACTGAAAAAGCATACCATTTTCAGTTTCTTAAACGTGATATATGGCTGAAACACAGAATTCAAACCTGAAGTTTAAAGTCCAAGTCCATTGATTTGGTGCATCCATTGTGCTTCTGCTCCAGTTTACAATTTAAATAGGTTACAACTGGAGCCAAAATGAACCAGAACTGAAAAAACAATGAGTTTTAGTAGTTAAGAGCTCAAAGCTTCAACTTGGACACTTGGGAAGCAGTAAATAAAGCTAAGCAACCATGAAGTACCTGGAACTCTGCGATCTTCAGAAAGGCTATTTCTTGGATAGTAATCTGCAGAACCTTACCCGGAGTCCCTCAGAGACAACGCTGTACTAGCTTTGAGTTTGAGGTTTAATGCCTCATTTTCCACAACATGGTGCATGACTTCTCCTGATGAGCATTGTCCTATCCATATATTCGGTGGAATTTTCCACAATGTGTCGGATATGCTTCATCAGAATCAGAACATTTCTATCTTGTCAAGCATGACTGATTATTCCCTGGAATATTCTCCCTATCCCTATATGGCAGTCAGAAAAACAAAATTCCTCTACCACATGTTAATTTTCATAAGCGCTTTTTTTTTTCTTTCTTTTTTTCGATTAAAAAAAATTAGATTTTGTTAACTCAAGGGTTTACATCAAATGGGAAAATCCCAGTTCCTTACTAGCTATAGTTCTCTACCGCACCTAAAATCAAGGAGGCCCAACTTCTTTGCAAAACAGTTCCTGCACTATACTTAAAGCTTGTCTGGCTAGTTTATGCGCTATCCGATTATGCCTCTTACTGGAACACAAGAGCAAACTCCTTCATCAACGACGGAACTCCATCTAGTACCCTCTCCTCCTTAATTGCACTCTCATATATATACATTTTAAGAATTTTTTTTTTTTAATAAGCATTTGAAGATAATATTACATTTTATACTTGACAACATCTCTAGCCTAGTTCAGAAGAGGTGCTCCATGTTCTTGCTAAGTGTCTGAATCAGAAAGATCTAATTTATAGATTTTCTTTAATACTGGTTGTTCTTCGACTTGGAGAGCCATTCCTCATAGTGCTCATCTGTTGCCAAATGACTTGAAATTGAATGTTGGTTGTAGCTACAGTAGCTGTAAAGTTTTCATGTCTTCCTAATTTCTACGTCAACTTCTTCTGGCAGCTGCACCTTCTCCCTGAAATCAAAACATTAATATGGGCTGTTAGGATCCTTATAACTAATCTTCATGTGCCCCAGATGTAAAAATCATGTTGAATCTCTGGTAATCTGGTTCATATTTTCAGGAGATGTGAGGTCTCTTTGCATATTTGGAACATTTCGCATATGGCTTTACTTTCAAAAATTCCATGTCCCTGGAATTTGACTGCTAACTTAGAGCTCGTAATCTCGAGCTCCACCCCTTGGTACCTTACATTTGCTACATGCTTGTGGTTCATATGGAACTGGCGTTGCAGATTGTCATAAAATAAACGTGCAATGCAATACAAGAACCTAAACTAACCACAATATAAGCCACAATGATATATATGTACTGATGCACAATGAAACTATGAAAGGAAAAGAAAAAAGCACCTCAGATTCTCGGAAAGCAGTAGACTCATTGACCTAAGCTTTTGCCATTCACTTAATCCCTTTGTGTTCCACTTCGTATTTCCAGATTTGGATTATCAAACAAGACAACAACTGCAGCTAAAAAAAGCGGCAAATAGGTTGGTTCAATGAAACCGCTTGACAGTTTACACAAATCAATCACAATTCAGTGACAGATCACAGATATGTTCCCATTTCATACAATCTTACCTCCATTTATAAGTTCTCCAGTCGGATCATCCACTTAATCAATTAATCAAACATTCAAACCCACTTAATCAATTAATCAAACATTCAAACCCACAGACCCACTTACCCACATCACATTTAACCCACAGCAATTAAACAATAAAATGATAAATTGCAAATTTGCAAGACAAGGAGAAGTAGAGTGCTCAACAGTCAACATTGCATACCAGATTTCCAGAATTCCAGACGATGAGACGAAGAGAATTTGACCGCAAGTCCCGAAGTCCGCAACCTTCATTCTTCAATGAGTTCAATCCACGAAATCTTCACCTGAATACAACCTACGAACATGAATTTCACATCAATCCTTAAACCTTATAAATTGCCCCAAATTGGATTGACTCAATTAAACAAAATCTTACATTGAATAATTGAATCATTGCCCCAAATTGATGTTGATGTTAGTGTGACTCATCATTCCCTATTAGAAATAGACTACAAGAGAATATATTGTTGTAACTACTTACCTTGTATATGTTGTGTAGTACAGTAGTACACAATAGTTGTAGTACGATTGTAATCTGTTTATATACACCACAGAATGGGTGTAATAGATTATCAGAAAATTCATTCTCTAAATCTTGTGATATTTGACTTGGTATCAGAGCAAAGATCCGAGAGGACTTTGTCTCTTTAGTTGTCCAATTTTTCCTCAATCCGAGGAGTTGATACAAAACCAAAACCCCTAGGGTTGGTTTTGTCGTTCTTTGCCTTTAAGCCGAGCCTGGTCTTCGTCTCTTCTTGAGGGACCGACCTCTGTCAAATCTTTTGAGGGACCGACCTTATCAAACCAAGGTGTCCATCCGTCCAGATCACAGTCCCTACTCAGCTGCCCGGATGGACTTCGCGTCCAACGACGCCGTCGTTTCCCAGATCGCAGGAGCCCAGATCGACCAACCATCCAGCGAACCTCTCTAGATCTCCAGTTTCCGGCGCTGCTTTAGTCAGTTTGGCCCGAACGCTGGTCGCTCCGTCCATATCAGTTTGCGGCGTCACTCAGTTTGCGCGACCCGACCCGTCACGTGCTTCCGCCGCCCGGATCACCAGCCTGTCGTCCTAGCCGACTGCTTCTGTCCACCACACATCCGAGAACAACCCAGTCCGGTCGTCTATTCCATCCTTCAGTCTCCGGCTTCCTCTATTCGATCCTTCAGTCTCCGGCTTCGTTCAGTTCCCCTTGATTACCACAACAAGTCAACCCGTACCAGGTTCCAAAAAAAAAAAAAAAAAATCTGCACGTTTAATTATTTTTGGAATCTCCTGTCCCTTTCATTCCATTGCATACTTTGTGATTGTGTGTTTTTTCTGCTGTCTTGTTGCAATGGGTGGAGATGATAGTGAAGCACAGAGTTCTAAGATGAATGAGGTCCAAAAGATTGAGGTTTCTGTTCGAAGTTCAGATGGTGGTTTTTTTGGTGGTCCAAAACTCAATGGTACCAATTTCCGAACATGGAAAAAGCTTATGTCTGTCCATCTTCGTGGCATACACAAGATGGGGCATGTGAATGGAACAATCAAAACTCCTAGTGAGGAAGATGTGGATGCCTATGCTAAGTGGGAGGATGATGATGGATCTGTGATGGCTCTCTTATTCAAAGCGATGACTGAAGATGTTTTACAGTTGGTAGAAGAGTGTGAAACTGCTGAAACAATATGGAAGACACTGGGGGATCTGTATACCAATGAGTCTGATTTTATACAGGTTCATGAATTGATGTGTAAAGCTGCTAGTATGCAACAAAATGGGCAACCCGTAGTTGTGTATTTCACTAAGCTGGAGAATGTATGGGCTGAAATTGATCAGAAGCGTCCTTGCAAGATCAAGAATCAGGAAGATCTTGTGTGGTACCAGAAGGAGAAGGAACTAGAAAGGATTCATGTATTCCTGAGAGCGCTTGATGAGAAGCATAGCAGTGCCAAGGGAGAATTGCTCAGAATGACAGACCCTCCTAGTTTGAACACAGCTTTTACATATATCCGCAAGGATGAGTCTCAGCAGGAAAGTGTCAAACATGCACAGGTTGAAGTATCTAGCCTAGCCATTCAGGCCAAGTTACCTGCACCTTTCCTTCAGCAACAGAGTTCAGCTCCACCTCATCAGCAAGGTTTCTCACAAGGCTTCACCAACCGTCCTCGTCCTCAATGTTCTTATTGCAACGATGTTGGGCATGTTCGGCAGACTTGTTGGAAGTTGAACCCACATCTTAAACCTAAAAAGCAAGGTTATCGCTCTAAGGGGAAAACAAATGCAGTTCACTTGGTCCAAGAACCGGATTTCTATGGAATGGCTGGCCAAGATCATCATACAGCAGGTGGAGCTACCCCTACAGCCTCTATAGCTGGTCGAGGTAAAATTGGTATGGCTTTAAAGGTTTCTAACTTTGTTGGTTCTGATACATGGATTATTGATTCTGGTGCCTCCAATCATATGACCTATGACAAATCATATTTTACTGAATTGTCTTCCCCATCAGTGTCCTATGTGACCAATGCCAATGGTGAGGCTTTTCCTGTGTTAGGGTCAGGGGTCCGTGCGTATTACTCCCACTTTAGAACTTCATAATGTGTTATATGTGCCTTACTTATCTAATCACTTGATATCTGTTCCACAATTGAACACTGAGTCTAAATGCTCTGTAACCTTTTATCCTATGTATGTGATTTTTCAGGATCTTCTCACCAGGGAGATAGTCGGTCGGGGGTATCTGAGGGGCAGGTTGTTCCATCTGGATCAGACATACGTAGGAGAGAAACCAGGAGCACAATCCCGAGCCATTTTGACTTCGACTTCTGATAAGCTAAGTGAGATTTGGTTGTGGCATCGCCGTTTAGGGCATCCATCTTTTAGTCTTATGAAGAAAACCATGCCTACTTTGTTTATTGGTGTGGATGAGTCAGTTTTACATTGTGAAACATGTGTTTTGGCCAAGAGTCATCGTGCTACTTATTCTCCTAGTATTTCTAATTAAAGTGTTATTCCTTTTGAGTTGATTCATTCTGATATTTGGGGACCTTCTAGAGAGCCTACTGTATCGGGTATGCGATATTTTGTGTTGTTTATTGATGATTGTACGAGATTGTCATGGGTTGCACTTCTTAAAACCAAAGACGAAGTCTTCCCCGCTTTTCAAACCTTTCGTAATCTTGTTCAAACACAATATCATAGCACCATTAAAGTCCTTCGTTCTGACAATGGGGGGGAGTATGTTAATCATGTGTTCCAAGAGTTTTTTCAAATCCATGGGATTGTTCACCAAACCACGTGTCCACAAACACCAGAACAGAATGGAGTGTCCGAACGGAAAAACCGTCATTTACTTGATATGGTTCGTGCCCTTCTTTTTAGTGCTCATATGCCTAAGTATCTTTGGGGCGATGCTATACATGCTTCCTCTCATCTTATCAATCGTCTTCCATCCAGTGTCCTTCAGGGCAAAATTCCATTTGAGATTCTTGCCTCTCATGTCTCCTTACCATCCTTTCACAATCTTCCAGCTCGTGTTTTTGGTTGTGTTGCCTTTGTTCATGTACCACAAAATCAGAGGTCTATGTTGGATGCCCGGGCCCTTAAGTGTGTGTTTGTTGGCTACGGAGGTTATCAGAAGGGGTACAAGTGCTATCATCCACCCACCAGAAAGTATTATGTCACTATGGATGTTACTTTCTCCTCTTCAGATACAGCTCTTCAGGGGGAGAATTCATATTTTGAAGAGCTATATCATGGAGAGGGGGAGGAATCAGAGGGAGAAGGAGAAGCCACACAGCCAGGAGGTATTTTGACGGATCCGGTTGAAACTATTAGCTCGCCGCCTCCAGCAGCAGAAACACCAGTTCCCATAGTCCCAAATGAGGTTGAAGACACAACTGCCCCTCCTGCCATCGCTTCTACCCCTGACCCACAGCTTCCTGGTACTAAAGATCATCCATTTGAGGTATGTCCATCCACTGATACTAGTAGTAGTGAGTCTAATGGTGAGAAATATGTGTTACCACATAGGACCACTCGAGGTCAATCAGCCAAAAGATATGAACCTACTCTAACTGCCAAATCAACATATCCAGAGCCAACTACATGTCCACTAGGAGGTTGTCTAAGTCGTATGAATCATTTGTGAATCAAATATCTGCTGTATCAGTACCTAACAAAGTGCAGGATGCGTTGGGGGATCCAAAGTGGAGGAAGGCTATGGATGAAGAGATGGAGGCATTGCAGAAGAACAGTACTTGGAAACTTGTGCCTCTACCACAAGGCAAGAAGGCTGTAGGCTGTCGTTGGGTGTTTACCGTGAAACATAATGCAGATGGATCAGTGAATCGATACAAAGCACGTCTTGTAGCAAAAGGATTTACTCAGACATATGTTGGGGGATCCAAAGTGGAGGAAGGCTATGGATGAAGAGATGGAGGCGTTGCAGAAGAACAGTACTTGGCAACTTGTGCCTCCACCACAAGGCAAGAAGGCTGTAGGCTGTCATTGGGTGTTTACCGTGAAACATAATGCAGATGGATCAGTGAATCGATACAAAGCACGTCTTGTAGCAAAGGGATTTACTCAGATGTATGGTATAAACTATGATGAAAATTTTGCTCCTGTTGCCAAGATGAATACTATTCGGGTTCTGCTCTCGTTCGCTGGTAGTTTAAACTGGCCACTTCGACAGTTTGATGTCAAGAATGCATTTCTTCATGGAGAGTTAGCCGAGGAAGTATACATGAGCCTTCCACCAGGGTATGTAGTTGCTTCTCCTGGTGAGTTTGTATGCAAATTGAGAAAGTCTCTATATAGTCTCAAACAGTCACCTCGTGCTTGGTTTGGAAGATTTTCACAGTTCATGAGGAAGGTTGGTTACAGGCAGAGCAACTCTGACCATACCTTGTTTCTCAAGCATCAACAGGGGAAGGTAACAGCTCTAATTATCTATGTGGATGATATGGTAATCACTGGTAATGACACTGTTGAGATGGATAGACTGCAGAGACAGCTAGCCTCTAAGTTTGAGATGAAGGACTTGGGTGAGCTTAAGTACTTCTTAGGAATTGAGGTAGCCAGGGGGAGAGAAGGAATCTATCTCTGCCAGAGGAAGTATGTTCTTGACTTGCTGACAGAAACAGGTTTGTTGGATTGCAGACCTATTGACACTCCTATTGAGCAGAACCATGGTTTAGCTGAGTACCCAGATCAGGTACCTACTGATAGAGCTCGCTATCAGAGGTTAGTTGGGCGCTTGATTTATTTGGCTCATACCAGTCCAGACGTTGCATATGCAGTGAGCGTGGTGAGTCAGTTCATGCATAATCCGAGTGAGAGTCACATGGATGCTGTTATGCGAATTCCGAAGTACTTGAAGTCAGCTCCAGGAAGGGGAGTACTATTTTCTAAACACAATAACATTCTTGAGGTTTGTGGCTTCACAGATGCAGATTGGGCTGGAAATATCACAGACAGGAGGTCGACATCAGGTTACTTTGCCTTTGTGGGAGGCAATTTGGTTACATGGAAGAGTAAGAAACAGAAAGTTATGGCACGTTCTAGTGCAGAGGCCGAGTATAGAGGCATGGCTCACGGAGTGTGTGAATTGTTGTGGCTAAGAAATCTGTTACATGATCTGAGTTTCATACTCAAACATTCCATGCAGTTGTATTGTGACAACAAGGCAGCTATTGACATATCACAGAATCCAGTACAGCATGATCGTACTAAGCATGTGGAGGTTGATCGTCACTTTATAAAGGAGAAGCTAGATGCCAAAATCATTAGCTTTCCTTTTGTTCCAACTGAAGAGCAACTTGCAGATGTACTTACTAAAGGAGTTTCCAGGAAGGCGTTTTATGACTCACTAAGCAAGTTGGGCATGGTTGATGTATATGCGCCAACTTGAGGGGGAGTGTTAGTGTGAGTCATCATTCCCTATTAGGAATAGACTACAAGGGAATATATTGTTGTAACTACTTACCTTGTATATGTTGTGTAGTACAGTAGTACACCATAGTTGTAGTACGATTGTAATCTGTTTATATACACCACAGAATGGGTGTAGTAGATTATCAGAAAATTCATTCTCTGAATCTTGTGATATTTGACTGTTGATGTCTTGGAGAAGCCGAGAATGCCAGAGCCTAGAGGCCAGAGCTGCAGATTTGCAGAAGTTTAGAGGAGGAGGAGGAGTGGAGGAGCTGACAGCTGAGGGTCGGATTAGACGAACTGGGGCTAGAACGTAGTCGAAGAATCGAAGTCGACTAGTAGAGTGAACGAGAAAAAAAAATTGGACGGGCTTGGGCTGGAGTGCTGGACAATACCCAACTAAAAAAAAATTGTATACATCTAATTTTTTTTTTTAGCCCAAAATTCTCGAACGGGCTTGAGCCCGCCCCACTTATATACTGGATCTGCCCCTGAATTTGGGAGCTATGATGAAGATTCATATGGTCCCCTAGCACTTTTGGTCTTCGGTGTACAATCAATCTTAAATGCCCCATATATGAAAGCGGTAATTTCATCCCAATTTTTAACTACGTAAAGGGTCTCGGTTCTTGATTTCCATAAAAAGTGTATCCCTTCACGCATCTGTTTCTGTTTCACCACTATTACCTCGCACAAACGACACCCCAAACTGAGTGCTTAGAAACAAGATCTCAGGGCAAAGATTGAGGACAATGCCAATATCTGCCTCTAGAAGGCATCCCAGGTCATTGATGCCATTGCCAACAGATATGCTGAGCAACTTTTTGTTATTGGTACTTCTGGATATCTCCATGAATAGATCAAGCTTCACAGTATTTGATTCCAAGTTTGTATGCAAAATACATTTATCCATACACCCAGTTCCACAAAAGAAAAGACTAGGACTATTAGATAGAGTTGTAAGTTGAGAAAAACTCTTACCTTATTGGCCAAGCCAAAGTTCCTGATATATGTTATAAACAATTCCCAATTCTACATTAACAGTTCTACAGAAGAAAAGCCAAAGTGTGGCATACCTGATGATACAGCTGACTTCAATTCATCATCGTAATTATCATAAAAGGCCGCCACAACATGCATGAACGCTTTGATGTAAGCTTTACATTTCATATATGAGCAGCATGGTGAATCCAAAGCACATGCTATTGATAGGAGCATAAAATGCAATATTTATATTATTTATTTTTTCATATTACACAATGTTATTTATCTTAATTTATAGTTTTAACTTTGTTTTATTGTTTTAGGTGTCTTTTGGAGGAAATGAGACAAAATAGGAGAAATGCATATGTTTTGCATGTGAGAATTTAAAAGAACTTTTAGCAAGATGACATGTGAGTGGCATGTGCAACTTAATGGTTATGTGCAAAGCATGTGTGGAGAAAGAATTCATAAAATTACTAGGAATTTCAGGTACTCATTTGAATATTTCAAGAGCTGTAGAACTTCAAGTTCGGATATGCAGACTCCATTTGAAAGTAGACTCCGGGGGCTTTTGATCCATATATTATAGGTTGTCTAGTTCCATGTGAGCTATGAACGGCAACCCTCTAAAGTTGACGGACTTGGGTGACGGAAAATCAGAATTATCTTCCTAAAATTTAGGAGAAATTCAAGGAGCACATTTACAAAGTAAATTTGCATTTGACTTCTCATACAACTTGGATTGGGAAACCATAATGCAGAAAGAGAGCTCAAGAAGAACCTAGATTCATGTTCTAGACATCAACACTTATTTAAAACCAATATGGACTAAAGGGTTGGAGACTCAAGTTGGTTAAGAGATACTTTCTCCTATAAATAGAGGCCTCAACAACACAATTCAAGACACCACACCTTTCAACTTCTCTTCTATATCTCTTTCTTGTTCATCTGTCTCCATCTTCTTTTTATTTATTTTTCCTTTTCTCTATTTTAATTATACTATATTTTTTTATTGTTGTTTTCAAAACTATGTATAGCTAACTTTCTATTAGTTAGGGTTTATGCTATGAAGCCCCGTTTATGTGCAAACTTATAATATTTTTACTTAGGTATTATTTGTTTGATTTTGTGATTGGTAAATTTCGATTCGGTTTATAAAATACTTTTACATGTTTATTTTCTTTGGATGCATACTTAGATTAATTTGCATGTAATTGGAGCTCCGGTTAAAGATATAATTGACCTAATAGTTTTGTTTCTTTTCCCCACTAAGTAGTAACCACTTCGAACAAATGTGAAGTTAAAAATTTACTTAAATATCTCCGCAGTATTGCGTTTCAAACTAAGATTAATTTAATCAACAAACAAACTTTCTTTGTGCTTAATGATTCTTGCATAGCTTACTAGTAGTTGCATTTCAATGCTAGCTTGTATACTTAGGAATGCTTTTAGTGAGATGTGTGTTTCACGGCATTAAAGAACTTAAGATAAGTAATAAGGACAATTGTAATGCGTTTCCTGGTTGTTCTTGTTTGTTGTCAATCACATGTCAATTAAATATTTCTAAAATCTTTTTCTTAGTATTGTATGTAAACGGTGTTGGATTGGTAGTGCCCTTAACCTGTTTATCTCATCGTTCATATCTCACAAAACGACTCTAAAAGTATTTTCATTGTTCTTTACGTTTTCAATATTCAAAACTCCAAAATATTTTTTTCATTTGTTTTCCTTTTTTTTTAATCTTCATGAGTTTTAGCTTGTTTTAGTTTAATTTTTATTTGATTTGTGTTTTTAACGTTTTCAGTGTTTGTTTTTATAGGTACCAACGTTAAAAAGTAAAGTGTTCCTCTAATCTCCGGCTTCGAACGATCCCTACTTCCGAACGATACTACAACTACACAAGAGGGTTTAAATTGAGTGCTTGCTTTGAGCGTATCAGCTATAAGAATTAGTCCCCTTATAGGATTGTGTTATCTTATTAAGGAACTATCTACATTCCTCCACAGTCACTTTCCTGGCAAAGAAGTCAACTACCAATTGCATAACTTGAAGATAATGTCTTTCAATCTCAAAATCATCATCTTTTGTAAATTCACAACTGTTCAAAGATAAATTTGCAACTCTTTTAAAAATAAATAAAATAAAAATTTGCAACCTTGCAGACATCATTCAAAACTTGCTCAGTTTGCATCCATAAGGCCTGAAAACTTTCGATCCAATAAAGAAACTTAGGATGTGCAACTTTCTTTAACCTTCTAGCCAAATAAGCAGAGAGACTCATAAAATTAGTTGTTGAAGCTAGTATGAAAGCAACATACAGTGGATCATTGTGAAAGCTAACGGGAAACTTAGCAGTAATAAAAGTGCAATACTCAATTGGTTAAGATGAGTATTTGGAGGCAACGCACCCCTCATTTCTCCATTTGGGAGGAGTGTATAACCCTTCAACTCCATGTCTCAATCCCCAAATTGAAGCTTGGGCCTATCTGTTTCCCCTGAATGCTATGCTCTCCTCAGCTTATGCATAACTAACAAACCCAGAA
>BDJD01000833.1:28174-49625 GCA_002564525.1 Rosa multiflora | reverse complement strand
AAAAACTGCATCACACTACACTTTTTAGACAACGAAAAAAAATTTTCCGTTGTGTCATCACTGAAACTGCTTCACACAATAGGTTTAATGAGATTAGCGTTGTATAAGGAGGTCGTACATCAATTTTTTTGGGTCCAAGATTATTGTACAACAGTTTTAAGGATTTATCTATTGTCTGAATGTAAAAAAAATCCCCCCTCACCTTGCTCAAATTTGGGTCGAAATTT
Source organism: Rosa multiflora (assembly GCA_002564525.1). Taxonomy (NCBI): domain Eukaryota; kingdom Viridiplantae; phylum Streptophyta; class Magnoliopsida; order Rosales; family Rosaceae; genus Rosa; species Rosa multiflora. The sequence goes on along the minus strand of BDJD01000833.1, from coordinate 49,398 downwards.
TGACTCACCTTCCACAATAGTATTGTTGTATGAGAGTAAGTTGCAAAATAACATACAACAAATTTTTTTGTTTCCGTTGTGCAAGTTTGGAAGAAAATCACATGTACCCCAAAATGTGAGTGAGTAGCCCCAAAAGGCCAATATTTGAGTGAAATGCTGGTACACGATTTAAGCTCCTACAACGGAATGGCTTATTTGTGTTGTCTGAATGAGAAATGTATATCCCTAACGTCAAAACTGCTACTTTGATTGCACATAGGCGGGAATTTTCCCTCCTTGCTCCCTTAACTCAAATTTAACATGTACATGATCAGACAACTTAACTTCATACATGCGCTGTGTGAAAAAGTTTTTTTTAAAAAAAATGCCCGCCTTTAGTTAGGGCCTTAGTGACTTTGTCTCCCCACTCGGCTTGCACAAAGTAACTCTGCCTTAAGGCCCCTCTTCTTGTTCGTGTCTATCTCTTAGAAGCCAACCATTTCCTCTCTCATCTCTCCTCACCTGCAAACCAAAAAGGAAGAAACCCAAAGTTTTGATTCTAAGCAACATCACCACGAAGGTAACTCCCTCTTCTCCTTCTCTAGATTTGGTCTCTTCGCCCCATTCTACCATGTTTTAATTTCCTGATTTTGATTTTAGGGTTCTTTTTGTTTTCTAGATTGGGAAGATACACTTTTCTTTTTTTTTAGAAAAGGAGATAACTTCATTCAGATATCAAGGGCCAGAAGGCTCATACATCCAAGACTGTCTTACACCAAACTCATAAATGGTATAAGCTACCAGATAAAGGACAGGCTACCTTCACTGTTAACTCATTCGCTCAATTATTGAGCCTAAACACAAGAAATAAAACCACCCTACTAACCTCCCGTGAAGTAGTAGCCTAGTCGCCTAGAGACCGCAATTGGTGTACAACTAGAGATACTAAGATGCAAGTAGTAGAAATTCAACTTCTAGTGAAAGGCAAAGGAAGCTGGAAAGATTAAATCTTTCCTTTGCCCTTGTCCCTAGGGCTAGGACCAGTTTCAGTACTAGTAGGATAGGTAATCTTCAGGGGAGTACCATCCATCTTCTTGTGTGCACGTTGAGTCTTATTCTTGCTTCCAAGAGGCCTACCAGACTTCTTTTTCAACGAGACCAAAGTGAGGTCGCCATCCTCCTCAATGAGACCAAGAGCCTCAGCATGCAGTGTTGGAAGCTTGCCACCCAAGATTGTTTTAAACTTCTTGGGACTAGGATGGCAAGCACCACCACGCTCCCGTTTTTTGGACAGCAAAACAGGCTGGTGCTTCTGTGTACCTGGAGTAATAACAGTGTCACTAGAAATAGCCAGTTCGGGAACCTCACCAGTATTGACTACTGTTGGAGCCGACTCACTGGGAGAAAATGAGGTTGGGCACTCCACTCGATGAAAACCAGGCCGCTTCTTCCTTGGGACGGTCGGGGAAGGGGAGAGAAGGTCTCCCTGATGCTTAGCAGAGAAGGCAAAGGAGTTCCCTGAGGTCGAAAGGCCGGGAAAGTGTAAAACCCTAGGTGTAGGGTTTACTGCGGTGGGTTCCTCACAAGAAAGGCCAGCATGTGTGAGCAAGCCACATTGAGTGCATCTCCCCAACAGATGCTCGAATTGAAACTGCAGTACGGGTTCAACCCCAGTATCTAGGAAGACTTGTCTTTCCAGTAGGATCGGTTTAGATATGTCATGAATGAATAAAACCCTAATCACCCCCTTCTTAAATTCCTTCTTGTCATACTCCAAAAAACCGCCCAAAAGGTTGCCAATCAAGGTGAGATTCTCGGGTTCTTCATACAGAGGAGGTATGCCAGAAACCCCAGTCCAGATCCGCAGATGTTTAAACGGAAGTTCATGCAGAGGCTTGACTCCATCGTACACTTCAAAACACACCGGGGCTCGGTCAAAACACCATACGCCCCTCGAAGAACCTTGTTTCGATCACGTGCAGCAGCGAAAGAGAACAAGAACAGGTCCCCAGGACGCTCTTGAACCCTAAAATCCTTATCCACCAACCAGGTTCGGTGGAAGTGAGACATGAATGCCTTTGGGTCGATGGGTTTTCGAGTCAAAGGCTTTCCGATGAGAAAAGAATGGGAGGACTTCCGCACGGGACCTCCGCCAATCTTCCCCAGGTCAAGGGCGCGTCCCCCTTCGGCCAGGGCAAGCGAGGCAGCAAAACTCGCCGTTACCACGTCAATGGATGCCATAGGTAGAGAGGGAGAGTAGGTAAAAGGAGGTGGAGAATGGTGAGGGAGGCTAGGAGGCCGTAGGCAACCAGGGTTGAGAGAAAAACTCTCCTAGGGTTTTTTTTTAATTCAGAGTGATGTTGATTAGAATTAGGGTTTAGGGTTTAGGGTTTAGGGTTTTAGGGTTTAGGGTTTAGGGAAGATACACTTTTCATTCCTCTCTTTAATTGAACTACTTTTGGTGAGGAAAAGTTAGTTTCCCTTTGTTGATTTTTGATCTTTCATATCAATTTCTCTTTCAGCTTGGGGTTTCGTATGGGGTTTCGATTAGAGTTCCAAAAGGTGGAACGATTCAGATCATCGTCGTCGTCCACCTCCAGCATCTCTCACTACCTCTCCAAGTGCCTCCTCCGAGGCACGGTCGTTCTCTAGGTCCTCTACACATCCACTTCCCCAACTCCAATGATATCGTTTTCGGTAAGGTCCTCTCTCTCTCACTCTCACACGGGCGCACCCTCCCCCTTCTCTCTCTGCGCTCTAGGTCAATCTCTTCTCGTTTTAGATCTGATTTTGGTGGAATTAGAAACAAAGATGATCTTTTTATTGTTGTTAAGTGCATGTCTAAATGTGTGTTTATGGACAAGTATATATATGAGTTTAATTGTTAAGTTGGGATTGAAGTAGTGACGAGTAAAAGGATGAATGAGAATTAATGCTTTATGAATTAGTAATGAATCACTTTGCTGACATTAAAAGGATGAATGACTTTGCGAGTGATATCCTCATTTTTTCTGTCAAACCTCAAGTTGGTATGTAAACAAACGTTTCTTGATTCTGGGTTTTTGTTTTTGCTTAGTGAAAATTAATTAAAATGGTTGATGCAGTTAAAGATGTAGTCTTGCAACCGAGGCCATTGCTTTCCACAAAGAAGCTGCTTGTTTCCATTGCAGCTGGAGTCAAACTGAAAGATCTCCAGGTCTCTCTCACTTTCACCATCCTATTACTCTCTTCTACATTTCAATCTCCATTATGTCTCGTGGTTCATGTGTTTAATTCTATTTTTTAAGTTTCACATATGACTTTGAGCTCTCAATCTTTCTTACAAATGTATGAAATTTCAAGTCTTTGACCTTTAGGCTTAGCACCGCAGCTGCGCACATATGCCGAGCCATGACACAACAGTTATAACACATACCCGTTGTCTTTGTGTTTAGCAGACAACTGTGTTCCACCGTTGTCTGAATTTTCAACAGACGTACAGCGGCTCTCTCTACATCGGTGACACTCCAAATCCGACAACAGTTTCTGTCTGTCGTCTAATAAGTTTTTTGGCATAGTAAAACCCGCACCATCATGCGAGAGTGTACTACTATTCTTGTGAGAACAAATATGTCGAAATTAACAATTACATAAAGAACAAGATCCAAGCAAACGATGTTGTTCATGCAAACGGAGTCTGGCAACTTTAAGGTTTTTGAAGATTATCTCAACAGTTTTTCAAAATGAAAAGAACTACAATTAATAAAAGAGACATGAATCGTTTGAATTTCAGCTTACAACTCTGCAGGCCACAGCCTTGAGTGAGAACATACTCAATCAAACTTTTACATGCAAGAACGTACACAAAATCCAGATCCTTAGAGAAGGAGGCCAAAAATTGCTACCTATTACAGCGTCAGAAATGTTGATTAAGGTCCATCACTTCCTCACGGTCGAAATGTCGTTGACAAAAACATGGCTAACGAAGATCCAATCCGTTGAGCCAATATGAAGGCCGTGACACTCCCTGAACCTCAACCTAAATCAGCAACCGATTGAGTGGAATCGCTTGAATGCCGCCAACTCCATCATAATTGCCCAACACCACCGTCGCTGACTCGTGGATTGTGGAACCATGAACCCTTTGTCAATGTACATTGTACTCTCTACGTTTACCTGCTTTACATTGTCTCTATTTTTGTTATAAACTGATTCATCTTCAGTACTATCTTTTTAACATTATTCATTGGAGAATAGATTCTATGGATTCTATCAGTACACCGACATGAATAGTGATCTCATGAACATTGTGTAGCAACTATACCTTCAAATAAACAGATTATACTACCGGGATAGTGTGAGATTTGTGGAGTCAATATGAAACCAAATAAAAACCATAAATAACCTAAATTCTTGAGAAGTTCTATTAACACTATCAATTCTACTCTATACCAGTTATCTCTTTATGGGAGCAGAGTTATTGCTAGTCTATACCATTTTTTGGGAGCCGTACTTATTTTTATTAACCCTTTATTTACAGAAACCCTAGCTACCTAATATCTAGGTCTCTTTACAGCAAATCTATTTACTTGGCATAGAAGCCATTTGGTTTAGTTACTTGATCACTACTCTTTAATTATCCTTATCCCTTAAGGAAAAGGAAACCAAGCTGACCTCATTTTCGTATAAATAAGACAAATAGAAACCAGAGCCCTCACTCACTTCACTCGCAAAACAATCATCACAATGGAAGAGGTAAAGTTGATATGTCTTGATGAGCGTTGGGTCTCCATTGCAATAGACAATCGAGACGATCTTGGGGATGTTGGGTCCCTCGACTTCAAGTTTCTGGAGCAGGTCTTACCACACTGCTCCAAAGACCAGTTGGTTCACATCGAGAAGAGCACCAAAGGTAAAGATCTGAGTCCCATCACCGATAAGCTGTGGAAGAAGTTCTTCGAGAGAGATTTCGGTCTTAAAGCCACAGATGAGGTGATCGATAAGATGAAGATCAAGAAAGTGAGTTTCAAATGGTCGGAGTTGTACCACGACAAGTTGAAGAGAATGGAAGAGGCTGAGAAAGAAGCGGGTGAAAGGTTGAAGAATCTGTATCAGAAAGAAAGCGCCCGGAAACGAAGCCGGCAAGTTAGGGTTTTGGATAAGGTTCCACCTTCTTCTTCAAGCAATAAAAGAAGTGGATCCAACGCAGGGAGCAAACTGATGAAGAAAGTGACGAAAGAGTATCTGAATTGTTTGGAGGTGAAAAATCTTGAAGCTGTGAAGATGAAGAGAACTGCCAAGTGTTCTGGTCTCATCAAAAAGCCAAGAACGACTCTTCAAGCTACTAACGTCTTTTGAATCATTGATCAACCTTGGAGGTGGCTTCAATCTTCTCAGTTCCCACATAGCTAGTAAAGAATATACGGAAAGATCAAGCTTTGTTGTTGATTTCAAGAAAAAGAAACGAAGGAAACGAAGATATACATTTGTTTTTGTTCAAAGATATACATTTGTTTTTGTTCATCTCTTTCCTTATGTAACTTAACTTGTGATTAATGAAATATAAAGTTCTTCTTTGATGATAATTTGGTGTTTTTGGTTATATATATGAATCTCTTCTATTTGTGATCTGATCTTGGTATGTTCTGACTCCACCTTGCCTTTTCCATTTTGCATCCACAATACAGAATTGAAAAAATGAATCTAAAAGAAACTGTCTATAGGGATAATATATGGGAGGACTAGTACTTCTTTTTATCTAAGTCCATAAAGTCTAGATGCTTTTCAGTTTCGTCTTTCAAATATTAATTGTTGAACTGAATTCTTTCGAGAAATAAAAGTTCCAAGGATTTCCTGAAAGTGTTCTTACGGGTCATTGGAGTTGATTGCCCAGCTATCGTATGATTTTATGTAGAATGATAGGTGTATCTATGTTGTACGTACTATAATGAAAGGTAGCCAATGGCTGAACGCCTGAACATGAAAGTTGGAACATGTTGAGAATTCTCTGATAGATGGGAAAGATGTCCTAATTGAATCAAATCAAGTAAGCTCTTGAAGACGGACAGTTACTGAGTTCTAACTACCAGATAGCTGTCTGAAGCCTCTTTCATTATAGAATCATCTTTTCTTGGATGTGTTTACTGGTCAAGCATTAACTTTTGGAATGTCATTTTCTGTAGTAGGAATATGGGGTTGGTATGTATATTCGGCTTTCTTATGTTCGAGTATGGGAAACGAACTACTGTGAAACCTACAGAAACAAAGGAGTCTATAGATTGTGTCTGATATGGAAAATGCAAACTATGGTTCATAATAAAATTTTAGATTATTAAACACTATGCAAGCTCTATTTTAGTCAAGTACAATCTAGAAACTCCCTTGTAAACAGTAAACTCCTCAGAGCTTGTTTCAACACTAGTTAAGCTAAAATAGTAAAATTCATCAATTGCTTTCATGCATAAAACTAAAAGGTACGGTTCACAAATGAAAACTATCAGGAGCTTATTTGTCATCACAAATGAAAACTCCTAATCCCAAAAAATAAAAATAAAACAAAAATAAAAACTCCTGTCATCTATTGATGTAGCTGCAATATCATGATGCAAAGATGCAAAACTATCAACAGCAGATTTAGTTGCACAATAATTATGAATCAATTATTAACAAATTTTGGCTAAAAAATATTAAATGTGCTGAATGAGTCTGGAGAGATGAGCACATCCTGCACTCCGTAAGTCAAAGCTGCTTGGTGCCTCGAGACTTTGCACCTGCAGATGAAAGAGAAAAGGCAAGCCAGTTAGCAACTTCATACATCTTCTGCAACGGCCTCACTTGCCTTATTAGTGAAGGAAGTAGAGGAACTAAAACATCTATTATGGCTTAATACCCTTTATGTTAGACTTCCCCCCATATCATACCAACTTAGGTTGGTAACTAGAGAAGTAGAGACAAAGGTAGAGTTCTTTGTGTTACTTAACAAAGTGCGTTGGCTTTTGGAATTAGTCATTTTGTATAATCTCTGAATGTTGTTGCAACAGTCTGCAAAAAAATAAAAGAAACAAATAAACATACAAGCTTGTAGGACAGTCATGTTATGTCGAATCTCATCACGCTGGGTGTTATATGATCAAGCTTTTGAAAAGATAAAAGAAGAAAAAGAATAATTAAAAAAATGAGGTTTAGTGGGTGAGAACTGAAGCTTGAACTAAGACAAATTCAAGGCATCATATTTGCAGCCATGAAGCGGCTCTTATTGAGTAGAAGTTAATTTATATGGAGAGTAGAGGAAAACAAGAGCAAAATATATAAAACCCTAGTAACTCAAATTAGAGAGCAAAAGACAATTAACAATTGGATTTTACTATATATAAAAAATTAAAAATTAAAAAAGAATCAACTGAATACTGAGAAGTGTACCTGAGAAATTTCTGTGACAGCGAATTTGTTTAAGACAGCTTGATATGTTTGACCTCAAATGCCAGTCCTTCCTTTGCCAACAAAAGCAATATAAGATCCAACTCCGAAAAGTTCCATCTCTTAGCACAAGCATCCACCATTATATTGAAGGTAAATATATCTGATCTCCTCTGCCAACTGTCATCTCCTTCTAATCTCTCTACTCCAACACAACTCATCAACCACAACTGTTAAAGAATACAATGCGACCTTATTTAACAATTTGACCAATAGAAACAAGAAATGTAAACGCAATTGGCATCCACCACATATGCTAAGATCAAGCAAATGATGTATAGGTCCCTCTTATCAATCGAAGAGCCACTAATGTTCATGAATTAAAAAGCCTCCAAACAATGCTCTGTGGAAATATTCAGTATCCTAATAAACTCTTAAGAATCGAATTGGACAGTTTGGCTTTAACTAAGAGAGAAAATTTCAACACCAGAGACGTAGTACTTCTCATCTACTGAGATAGATTTGAAGATTTCCTCACCATCAGTGTTCTTCCCTTGGACAAAGCTAATTGGAATTCCTTTTCCCTCACTTAAAACATGCACTTGTAGAAAAGGCTATCCACCATCATGTTTGACCAACAACAAGAGGGTTAAAAGAATTTCAGCATGGTACTCACTAGAGCTATCCTACTACTTATATTAGTTTACTTTCCAGTTTAATTTTCTAAATGCTCCAACTCATCATTACAAAACAATTTTCCCTTCCTGCATTTGCTTCTAAAGGCCTTATCATGCTGCAGAGCAATCATTCAATTGGTGGTGTTCTCAAAGTTATTTTAATTTTTGCATCATGTTATCAATATGTTCTTCTATAGGAAATTGAATGGGATGAGAAGTCAAAAACAAATATGTTCATACAGTCATGAAGGATGCACTTTAAATTGCAAGGGAATCAAACATTTATTACAATATAATAACAACAACCCTGATAATAACAAAACACAGTTCAAAATAAAGTAGAGAGTAATGCGTAAGGCTCATTTAATCCTAGTTGATCATACAGTAGACTATGAGCATATCACTTAGCCGTTTAAACAAGACAACAAAACAAGAACCATAAGCCTCCATGCATATCCCACTTTAAGCCTCAGCTCACAGGTAGGACCGTAGGGGATACTTATCAAATTCAATCTAATCCTATCTATTTAAGAAATCATATTAATATAACTTGTACTCAGGTATCACCAAAACCAACATGTCAGCATCTCCAAACTATTGTGCAGATTAGAATCCCCTCTAGCCTCGCATTATATATGCTACAGGCCTACAGTCACAGCCAATAATACAGCCTTATCATCAGCTCATAGCTGCATAGCAGATAACACTAATATACTTTCAGTCCATAACCTAGCAAAGCACTCCTCTCTCTCTGTCCCAACTGTGGATTCGCCTTTATTATAGCTTCACGACTTATCAAGTTTGACACAAAAACCTATTACATTCCAAATTATGGATATCCAAGAGCAGGTTACCTCCTCCCCTACATTAACCATAATCATTGGAGACCAAGTTAATACTACAAGGACTAGATGACAACTGTAGAAACTACCGGTACAAATAAACCTTATGACAAAATCACAGAGAGGAAAAACAAGGAAAAAAAAAAAGATGCATCTCCCATTGAAATTAAAGGTGAATAATGCCACATCTGGAAGTAGTAGGGAGAAAGGAAATAAGACACATCTAAAAATTAGGAATAGCATAGATCTGTACGACCATCACGAGGTTGTTTCTGATGTAAGAAAGATTTTCAGATGCCAATTATCATAAGAAAATAAATAAAGATGTGCAGACCCATATTTTCTGTTACATTTCTCGACAATTCACAATGTTATGTAATCTGTGGCTAAAGGTACCTAATCTGGGGAAAAATGGAAACTATTTGACATTGAAAGGAGACTTGACCTATGGAGTCTCTTACTTTTCATAGCTTTTTCTTATTTTCTTCCAGTTTTAGCTACACAAAAACCCAAAAAGAAAAAATTGCACTTCTAGTGCTAGCCCAACAATAGCTAAGGGCTTGTTTTCAGTTAGAGATAGAAGCAAAATACAGGAGAGAAGGGATTGAGGTAGTTTTTCTTTTTTTAATTTTTTTTTACATTCATCATTTCTCTCTCCTTCCACCCTCCTTTCTCCTTTCTCCCTCTATCTTTGGGTAAAAGATGAAAATTAAAGACCCAAGCAAAAGAGAAAAACTTCTTACAACACAGGACCTAAAAAATTGGAAGATGAAACTAACAGATTTTACCCTCGCTCACTTGAATTGGAAATTAATATTTCCCAATCTGTTTCCATTGTTACATAACTAGCATAATAATGCCTACAACACTTATAGACAACCTTAAGCTGGGTGCCACGTCATGGAAAGAAAATAGCAGGGGAAAAAAATCCTTAATCTTGAGATAAAACAAAGTAATATACAAGAAGATGAATAGGGAGATAGTATGGGTTATCTCATTAGTCAGTCAGTATGAGTTATCATTCAGGCCACGTAAAGTTAAATACTAAATACACATATATTGAATGACTCATGATTTCATAATGAATAGTAAAATTCAGACTAATGATTTCATACAATTCCAATTCGTGCATTACAGGTTGGTTTATTTCCATGAACTTCTTTTAGAGTATCAAAATTCAAATTAATAGTTGTACATCAATATTTAACATCAGCTGCAGCAAATCATATTCAACATATAGTAAGTCCTATGTAGCTTACGCCACAAACTTTTATGTCTGTTAAAAAAGAATGCCTTAACAAAAAGAAAACTATTCCATGAACACAGCTTGAGAAATGACGGAATGAAAATAAAGTTTTCAAAAATGGTTGGTTTCTTACCAAGTGAAAACAATACATTGCAATGGATAACAAGCTCAGAATTTAGCCACCTCAGATAAACCATCTGATGGTTAGCAAGCTTACCTCTCTAAATAGAAAAATGTCAAGCCAGCAATCCTCTCTATATCCCTCTGTGCTCAATGTTCAATTGGATGTGAATCACTTGCTCCCCAGCCATCAAAACATAGTAATCACATAAAACAGCTGAAGGAAAGGGACATATGCACTCAGCTGTACTTTTATAGTGGTACCTTTATTTCTAAATCATATTCATTTCTCAATCCATTACCAAAGGGAGATGCAAAGTATACTAACCAGAAGGAGATGCTCTTAAGAATTAATCTTCTTTGATGTTGTCACAGGTAGAGTAAACATACGCAATGGAGTCACATAGTGATGACCTCAACTAGTATATTTAATCTTTCTTTCCTTCCACAGCCTTGAGAGTTTTTTTTGCATATGCACTGCTATCCACACAAACCCATTTAGCATATTTCAAACTGGTTTACTATATATTCTGCTTTCCCTACCATAAATGTGTGATGACATCTAAGATTATGATCCAGCTCCAGCATGCAATTCTGATCCTCCATCCCAATTCTGATCGAGCTTCATTCTCCCATGATAACCCCTCCCCTGTTTCTTTCAGTATAAAACAGCTTTACAATCATAGGATTCTACCAAATTCCTTATTTCTTCATATATGACCAAAGTGAATCTCCCTTACTGCTTTTAATTATTATGTACAGCTGGCTGCTTCCTCGTCAAATCATATCCATTTTTCTTCTGTTTAAAGCCATTAGCTTTAGAACTTTTTTTCTCCATCAACGCCTGTAACTCAAAAAGCTCGTTGGCCATCCCTTTGCTGCGAAAACCATCAGCCAAGATGTTGCAGTCAAGATTGTCTAATTCAAATCCCTTGTTCTGCATCTCATTAACATATTGCATTGCCAGCCCCATCTCTCCAACCTTGCAAATACCATTTATTAGAAACCAGTATGTATCAGCATTCTGGAATATACTTCTCTCCGCCATCTTGGAAAACAAAGAAAGAGCACTTTCCAGAGAACCTTTTCTACAATAGCCATTTATTATCAAATTGTATACATGAGTTTTTACTTTCAATCCCTTGTCATGCATCTCCCCAACCAATCTTTCGGCTTCTTCTACCTTCCCGGAGCTCGTGAAGCCATCGATCAAGAATTCATATGTCTTGACATCAAATGCAACTCCTTCCTTTTCCATCAAAGGCAAAATCAAATCCAACTCCGAAAAGTTCCATCTCTTAGCACAAGCTTCCACCATTATATTGAATGTGATGATATTGGGTTTAATTCCTCTACCAGCCATTTCCTGCACCAACTCTCTACTCCTTGTAATCTCTCCATTCCTACACATCCCCTCCACCACAGCTGTCAAACAATACACAGAGACCCCAGTGCCCGAATATAACAATCTATACAAGAAATCTATACCCCTTTCCACCTCACCAGCTCTGTTCATAGCAACCGAAAAAAAATTATATGTCCTCTCATCTATCCGAATCCCAATACTGTTGATGTAATCAAAAGCCTCCAAACCTCCATCGAAATTTTTGATATCAGAGTAAACTTTAAGCATCAAATTGAACAACTTGGCTTCAACCACAGGTTCAAGACAACACACTTCAACACAAGAAGCAATGGCACGAAATGGGTACCTGGAATTTTGATCAACCGAGATGGACTTGAAAACTTGCTCGGCATGTGTGATCCTTCTTGCCCTGATAAGCCTGCAAATGAGAGTCAAGTGGGCTTGGAGGTCAACTTTGAATGAGATAAAGGACTGGTTTTTGAGGAGGAAGTTGAAGAAGACAAGGCATTTGGAGGCGCTGAGTGTGGGTTCTGAGAGGATGAGGTGCAGAGAGTTGGGGTTGAGCTTGGAGAGGAGGGAAATGGTGGTGGGATTCAAGGGTTTTGGAGCAGCTGATGGACTTGGGATTGCAGAGATTAGTTCAAAGAATTCTTGAAAGGGTACTTGGGTTCTTACTTTCACAGTTTTCAGGGTTCGGAGGACGTTGTGGAGCGACATCTTTGATTTACCAGATAACTGATTTCTCTTCCTCTTCTAACTTGGTTCGTCGGTTCGGCTTTGGGCATCTGTTACTCTCTGCTTGTTCTCTGTACACTTCGGATTCTCATTTAAGGTACGCTGAGAGAGCTATGTTAGTGCGGTCACTAAAACTCAATTTTAGATTTTAATATCGAGAGAGAGTTGAGATTCCAAAAATGAATTTTAAGTGTTTTAATCTTTTACTCTTAAAATTAAATTCAAATGTGGATGACCGTAAAATTTTTTAATCACCTAGTGACCGCGTGATCATCACTGACATTCAGAACTATTCATGTCTAAAGAAGCAACGCTTATAGATATTATGAGCTAATAAAGACTAATCTCTCATCACAGTAATCGTCATTGTCAACAAGGTATTGCTTGTTTGCAAACTGACAATAAGAAAACACTAAAAATAAAACTGATAGTCCTTAGAAATAGTGTCATAATAATGGCTTAATTATTTTTAGTTTGATCTCTATCTACCTTAATTCTTCTCGGGCACATATTGTGGTTTTTGACTTGTGTTTTTTGGCAACTATCTGGTATAGACGCTTATGACCTCCACCTCTATGCCTTGTGGTAATCATTTGAAATAAGTTTTACATGAAGAAGATTGGCTCGGAAACTTTCTTTCTTCTCTCTCTCTCTCCTCTCTTGCTACCCATTTTTCTCTTCATTCTTCTATTTTTCAAGCCACAACTTTATTGTCCTTTCTTCTACTTTTTTTTTTTTGAGTAAATGAAGATTTCATTGATAATCGCAAGCCAGAACCGCACTTACAAATTTTTCAGAAAATCGGAATCATACACCATTCGCTTAAAACATTGAATCTCACTTAAACAAGGAGCCTAACAAATTACAACATTACCCTACAAAGAAATAGTTTTGTGTGAAGTTTAAAGAGAAAACATCATAATATGCAGGCTAAAAAAGTCAAATATAGATGTTGTTTGCTGAATGAAGCCACCGGGGTCCCAAATACGAAGCCCTAGGGAACTAGAGCCCATGATTTTGGTCCACGAATGGGCCCAGATCCAAGCAACATTCTCAAAAACTGTGGACACCCCATTGGCCATCAGAATTGGTTTGGGCCTCAAATTGATATGGGCTTCAGAGTCAGTTTGGGCACCTAATTAGAGTTGGGCCTCCTAACTGATATGGTCACCCAACCTGCCTCATCAGTGATGGCATCCATGTTCACCTCCATCAATCGGTGCGCGCCGCCTATCACCATCATCCTAACAGATTGTAGCATGAAATCAATCATTGTTGTGCGACAAGCCCCGGCAGCCTGAAAAACCTCAACTCTGAGGGCCCCTCTGCCACCTTCAACACCCATCCAAAATTGAACCAGCGACACTCTTCTCTTCACCGCTCTCACTTCCAGAAGCATACTAAAAGCATTGCGTTACCTACAAGCCTCAGAGGCTGAGATCTAGTCCACCCCATTCCACGCCAAAGATCGGCGACACCAATTTTGATCTTCCTCCTTGAGTCTGTCACAGTCTTTCAGGGCCTTGAGACGCCCTCTTGCTGTTTGCAGCCTCCAACCAATTCCCACAAAATCCTCCTTGAACCCATCCCGACTAGAGGACACGCCCGTGGAGTGCAGTTTCGCTTGGGTGTTTGTCACCCATGGTTGAAGTTGAAAGGCTGCAAAACAGCTTGGAGCTGTGGAGAGAATAAATCCACTTTGCTTCGGCGAGGGACGCCGATAATGGAATCCCAAGCCATAGCGGGTCCGTTGAATTTGGGTGTGTGAAGGTCTTATGAAGTCTTTCCGTCATTGTGACCTTACCATCATTCCTTCTTTCTTTTACTTCTTATCAATTTGAGAGGCTACTAACCGCCCCGCCTCCCTTTCTTATCCTCAAAACCCGAGTTTGATGGGAACTTGAACTGTAATTGATCTCAGACCCAAAATGACAAACCTGATTGTCAATTTCAATTTTTTTATTTATTATTTATTATTTTATTTTTTTATGATTGTCTACGCTAGTCTACTTGATGTACCATAGAATTTTTTTTTTGAATGAATGATAACTTCATTCAAGAGACACTCATGCCAAGAAGGTCATTACATACCCTCATGCTACCTAGCAATGAACAGATCAAGGATTAATGATAGATATCATAGTGATACATAGGGATAGACCATCTATATCCAAACTTAGCGCTCAATTATTCAAAGCAAGTCTATAACTATAATACAAATCAAGCATAGTTCATAGGCATAGAAAATAAAAATAAAAACTGCATCTTCTCTTTGCCCTTCAACCTTGGGCTAGAAGGTATTCCTGAAAAAGCATACTCAGGACTTCTTTAGCAAGGACTTTCTTCGATTTAGAGATTTTTGTTTTTGGCAACCAGGGGCTAACCCCTTTTCTTCTTTGCACTTGATAGATCACCATGCACAGTACAAGGCAGCATGCCTTCCTTAGATACCAACTTACCTCTTGGTGCTTCAATGAATCCAAGGGATTTAGCAGTGAATTTAGATGTGAATTCTGGTACTTTCACTCTCTTTGTTAGAGAAACAGGGCATGTTTTTTCCATCCAACAAGTCAGACATTAGAAATTGAAGCTTTTTTTTAGATGGGAATGAGCGCTCTCTCTTTGATTGCAGTTAAGCATCAATGGCAACTAGGGCTAGCACATCATCAGAAACATTTGGTTTTAGAGTTGTGCTCTTAATCACAACCGGTTTACGTACCTTTGCTTGTGGAGTGCTACCAAACAAAGCTCTGGTCACAGGTGGCAAAATAGGAGTTGCAAGACCATGGAAGTGAAACATGCTGTCTTTGAACTGATTCCCTTGTAGCCTGAAACTGTTTGGATTCGGTAATTCCAAAAGATGTGCTACAGAGGATGGAGCAGTGGCTTGGGGTGGGATTAGAGAAGCAAGACTAGGGCTGTCAATAGGTCGTGTCGGGTCAAGGTATATGTCCTGTCACAAGAGACAAACCCAAACCCAAACCCAACCCATTTATTAATCGTGTTGAAAATTTAAACTCAAACTATTTATTAAACGGGTTACCTGTTTCCAACCCGCTTAACCCATTTAATAAATAGGTCGTGTTGTGTTGGACAAAATGACCCATTTAAGGGTTAATGTTGCGACCCATTTAACTAAAAAAATGCATAAATTGATTAAATTCACTAAAAACTCTATAAGACGAAGAATATAAATAATTATATATAATTCATAAATAATTAAATCTAATAATGATGAAGCAAAATATTTCAAATTGTCCAATCCTATGATCAAATACTCCAAACGTCTAAAATTTCAACAAGAAGTATAGCATAATCGGGTTATATGGGTTCACTTCGTGTTGGCAGGTTGACCCTCGATCGACTTGTTTATTAAATGGGTCATGACGGGTTGACCCACTGCCGACCCGCTTTTTAATCGTACGGGTTCAACCCTCTTTATTTCGTGCGGGTTTCGAGTCGTGTTATTGAGTCGTGTCGGAATTGACAGTCCTAAGCAAGACATACCTTATTAGGGTGGAAGACCAGGTTACAGTCCTTGCATTTACCAACCAGATTCTCAAAGAAGAAGTGAATTTCTCATTCAACGCCAGGAGTAAATTTGAGAGGTTTTTTTTTTTTTTTTTCAGAAAAAAAAAAGGTTACAACAAGTCATGTGAAACCCTAACCCTAATTTTACCAGCGGAGACAAACAATTTTTTATCAATATCCAAGTACTTACCTGCAATTAAGGCGACATTCAGGATGGTCTCCTTCTTCTCAAAAGCCGGTGGCATGTGTGTTATACAAACCCAGAAGAACAGGTTGTTTAGTTCGATCCAGTGCAACGGTGAGACCCCATCATAGGGTTGCAAGACCACCAAAGCTCGATGAAAAATCCATGCCCCCTCCCACTAATTAAGACCTTGTTACTATCCTTATGCAAGTCAAAGGAGAACATAAAATGAGCCAGGACTTTCTGCTGGATATTGAAGCTTTTATCTAGAACTCAGATCTGACGAAAATGCCATTTCAGGTCTGTACATGTCACCTTCTTGGTCATCAAAGGTCGAGCAAGGAGGTTGGATTAGAAGTTTTTCTGAGCACCACCACCAGGTATGCATGAAATATCAATCACTTCACTTCATGCGATGGCCAGAGATGTTGCAAAGCTCTTGGTGACAGACTCAATGTTCGACATGGTGGAGAAGAGGGGTGCGAAAGCTGTGGCAATGGTTTAGGGTAGATTCGCGACACGAAGAGGTCGAGATGGAGGCTAGGTTTCTAGGGTTTTGGCGCGGTACCGAGCACTTAGGATTTTGTTACGGGAAACAAAACATCCAACGTTTGTCAATTTCATTTCTTGAAAGATAAAACTGACAAAATAAGACTGCACCCTTTGAAAAAGGTGAAGTACTAATCTTTTTCTACTTTTTTTTTTATGTGTAACTGAACGCTTAAAATTATTTTCTTTTTTAAACGTGGTTTTATCTAGTAGCAAATTACTCGTAAGCATTTTTTTAGACTTTTTTTTTAACCAAATTAATCAATTTCATTCATATCAAGCCAGAATGGCACAATAAATACCTTCCCTTGCCAACTTCTGGGCAAGTTTAGGACGTGGTATGCTAACATCACCCATTAGACAACCAGTGCTCACTTATTTAAAATGAGCCTAAGAACTATGAAAATAACACATAGTAATTAGGCAAAGTTCAAAAAAATAAAGAAAACTTAAATTTTCTTCTTGCTCTTAACAGTTGGGCTAGGAGGTTTAGAGAGAAAGCCAAACAGATTTCTTGTGGATCAGCAATCTTCTTTGACTTTAGGGGATCTGTATTCTTGGATCCCAACATAGAGAATGTTATTACTCCTCCTGCATCCCAAATACGAAACAGTAGGCATCTAGATCCCATCAAGTTGGTCCATGCAAAAGCCCAAGTCCAACAAACATTACTACTCGTTTTGGACACCCTAAGCCCACGAATTTGGGCTTCCAGAAAGATTTGGGCACCCCACCATAGCTGGACACCCACTCTTCTGCATTTAACCTAATCGATGTCCCGACCTCTGTCGTGCCATGTACACGAGATAATAGCCTTCCCGCAGCCGTACCCTCAGACCGGAGTTCCTCTCCGGTGGGATTCTCATTCTAGTCTTTCATCACCACCCTCGAATCCAGTGTTCCCCCAAGAGATTGGTGTATAGCGAGTCGTTTCACACCATTCACGGATCAGACCACCTCACATCGAGCCACGTTCGATCCTATCTGGGTCCAGATATTCCACCATCGATCAATCTGCCTTGCAGTCATTTTGGTATCCCAGATCGAGATCAAATTCCTCAGCCTCATCATCTTTATAATCACATTCATCATTTTGAGTCGCCCTCGTGCAGGCCCCAAACTCTTAATTGCAACGATCATCCCATCATAGGTCACCTCCGCTTTTATTGTGCTCGCCGAGGCTAGATCGCTCTGGTGAAGATCATGTCTAATTTGTTGATTATGGGTCATCGTCACGAGATAGTGATGTTGGAGGGTTGCGCTCGGGACAGCAGGGTGTGAAGGAGAAGCCTCCACTTAGATGGAAGACAGGCACCGGTCTCCATGGTTGTACTTAGGCTGCTAGGGTTTAGCAGCTTTCGAAGCATGATGTCTAATCAACCTAGTTTGTTAGCTTAGAACTTCATGGTTCTCTGTATGTTGGGTTAATGATTTGATTTTTGCATAAATGCATAATATGAAACCAACTGAAGTGGAAAAAAGCATTTTAAGTTATAAATTAAGCCACAATATGTTTTTATTCATCATAAGGCCACTTTTTTTTTTCATCATATGTCCTTTTTATGTGCAATCGAACGCTTAAAATTATTTTCTTATTTAAAACGTGGTTTTATCTAGTAGCAAATTAAAAGTGAGTTTTTTTTTTTATCAATAGAAAATTTATTTAAATAAGCTGCAATTACATCACAATCAGAACACACAACAAGAGATTATAACCAAAGACAAATAACTCTAGCTTCACACTACATATCTGCACTCTAAAGAAGAAAGACTGACATGTCAATGGATCCAACGACGAAGGCCAAATTGAGCAGCTAATCGAGTTAAATTAACCAAAATAGGTAGCAATAACTGGGACAGGATTTGACCACAATAGAAAACTATTGGATGAATCATCACATAATCTCTCGAAAATTTTAACACGGGTTGATAATGAAACGCACGACCTTAAGCCGGCAAAAGACTGGGCACATAAGTGTTTTCTAAGACTTACATTATCTAATAGCCACCTTATGTTTTTATTCATCATAAGGCCACTTCTTTTTTATTTATCATATGTTTTTTTTAGGATTAAATATTGTTTACTCCCTATACTTATAGGGTTTCATCGTTTCAGTCCCTAACTTTCAAATTTCACCTAAAAAGTCCCTGAACTCTCAATTTCCTCCCTATTCGTCCCTGCCGTCAAGCTCCGTCCAAATTCTCCATTAATTTGCTGACGTCGCAACCATTTTATGCCAAAATATCTATTTTATCCTCACTTAAAAAATATTCTCTCTTTTTTTTTTTTCTCTTTACCTCCTCTTCTTCTTCCAGCTCTCTCTTCTCCTCTGTTTATCTCCTCCTCTCCTCCTTCACCAATGCCAACGCCACCCACCACCTCCATCATCTACAAGAGAAAAGTAAAAACAAGCTGAACTCACGTCTATAACTTAATCGCAACCAAACCAGTAAATGAAGCAATAATCATCTCAAATCTATAAAATGTAATACAATATCCCAATCGCAAATCCAATACCACACAAGAAGAACAAAGCCAAAATATGCTTCAGATCACAAATTCACAAATCAAAACCAGTCTGGCGCTATAAAGAAAAGACCTATAACAAATTCAGATTCATACAATACAAATTAACCATTTCAAATTCACATCTACACGAACCAGATCCTAGAATCACATAAAAACATAGAAAAGCAGAGAAATTGAAATGAGGAGAGAGGAAGCATAATTGAATTACCTGAGATAGGGAGAGATAAGGTTGATGAATCTGTTCTTCTGATTCTCGCTACACCAGATAGAAGCAAATGAAGCTCAAATCAAAAGGCAATCAGAAACAAAAATGAAGAATATGAATGGATTGGAGACGAAGATATATAGATACCTGATCTGGCTGAGAGAGGCAACCTTAGATTTGAGGTTGGAGATCTTATCAGCGCCAGCCATTGCTGAACTAACACACAAGCTTTTCAACTTTCTAGAGAAAATGAAAACGAATTAAGAGATCAGAGGGGGGGGGGGGAGAGAGACAGAGAGTTAATGGGGGTACTCTTCTTCTCCGATCTCATCCTAAAGATGTTCTTGTTTGACTTTCGAACCCACCTCCACTTCTCTCCAGACCTTATCGATCTTGTTGTGGCACTGCGCGACGATCTTCAATGGCAAGACCAGTGGGAATTGGGCGGCGAGGGTGGTGGCTACATCATCCCAGTTGGTGGCTTTGAGATTGGTGTGGCCGAGAGTGGACCACTTGTCCTTGAAGATGGAGATAAGGGCTTCGACCTCGTTGTCTGACCAACACCGCAGTGGGGGGCTTGGGGAGGACATTGGGGTGTGGGATAAGAAGAGAAGGGAGGGCGTAGGTTAGAGGAGAAATGAGGGTTGTGATGGTGGTGGTAGGTGGCGTTGGCGTCGTCGAAGATTTGGAGATGGAGAGAGGAGCTGAGTTTGTTTTTGGACGAAGAAGACGGAGATAACCAGAGGAGGAGAGAGAGCTAGAAGAACAAAAGGTCAAAAGAAAAGAAAAAAAAAAAAAAAGAGTTAGTGAGGATATAATAGACATTTCAGTTTGTACGGAATGCCATGTCAGCAATTTAACAAAGAATTTGACAGAAAATTGACGGCAGGGACGAATTAGGAGAAAATTGAGAGTTCATAGACTTTTTAGGTGAAATTCGAAAGTCAGAGACTGAAACAATGAAACCTTGTAAGTATAGGGAGTAAACAGTAATTAACTCTTTTTTTATGTGCAACACTTAAAATTATTTTCTTTTTTAAATGTGATTTTATCTAGTAGCAAATTACTCGTAAGTATTTTTTAAAAGGGGTCGTGACCACTTACCCAATTTTAGACAAAAAATTGCCCACTTACTCCACTAAGAGTTTTTTAATCCCATCTACCCAATCCAACAATGTGTGACAGTATTGCCCTCATACACTCTCTGTCTCTCTCTCTCGACTCCCCTTCTCCTCCCAGACTCTCTCTCTCTCTCTCTCTCTCTTCCTCTCCTGTCCTTGTTCACGCCGGCGTCCATGCCGCACCGGATCTTCGCCTCCTCATCCAACGTAGACGTTCGGCGAGCTCCCTTTCCCATCCTCTATAGACGAATCAGTCGAATTTGGATCACATTTCCTCTGATAATTCAAAACCCTAGATCTCCCCAATCCCAAATCCGCCCTATTCTTTCTACCACTACTACTGATGTTTCTACTTCTCCTCCACCTGGCCAGCGACTCCGACACCCAGCAATCGGCGCAGACAGAGACCTCGTCGGCGGCCGCAGACGACGACCCGGACCAGACGGCGGCGCTGCGGTACTCGGAATCGCAGTCCCTGTGGACTCGCCGCCTGCACTGGCGGCAAGAGAAGCAGTGGCCGGACGACGAGTCGTTGAAGCAGTAGGAGCAGAGCTCGGTGGATTCGACGCGGGCCAAGCACTTGTTGCAAAGGAGGACGATCCGTCACTCGTTGTAGAGAATCTGAAGCTTGTTGTTCTTGGAGGATTTGGCGAGGTCGACTCTGGGGTGGCAGTGGCACTCCGTCAGGTTCGGCAACTCCCGAGTCTTCTTCTTCTTCTCACTGCTCGTCGTCGTCATTGAAAT
>BDJD01000833.1:0-17909 GCA_002564525.1 Rosa multiflora | reverse complement strand
TATATCTTCGAATAATGCAGAGATCATTGCTCTTCACGAAGTGGTTCGTGAATGTATATGGATTGGATCCATAAGTACGCGTGTTCGAACAATTGTGGTTTGAAGTCTACCACAGATGAGCCTATGAGCATTTAGGATAATGCTGCTTGTTTTGAACAAATGAGGCAAGGCTACATCAAAAGCGATAACACCAAACATAGTCAGCAACAACAGACTCTCCTCAAATACCAAAGTGAACTAGGTTCGATCTGAGGATGATGTGGCATACTTGTTTACTAAGTCATTGCCTAAATCCACGTTCTGAAACATGTGGCAAGAATTGGCTTGCGGAAATTATCTGAACTCCCATTATCGTAGTCATCAGGGGGAGACGCAGACATCAGGGGGAGATGTCTACATGTTCACCTCGAAACGTGAAGGGTGTGTTGTGCTCTTTTTCCCCTTCGACCGAGGTTATTTTTGTCCCACTGGGTTTTTGTTACTCGGCAAGGTTTAACTAGGCAACGAGAGAAGCACCGGGTTTGGACAACACAAGGGGGAATGTTTAAGGATATCTCTATTTGTGTTTGGCCCAAACTCTAGGTTATTTGACCGAGTGGTAATAGGGTTGAATTAGAAGGATCTAGATTCATATTCAATGTACGATTACTTTCCTTATATGATTGAGGTTCTATACATTGTAATCCTCTATATAAAGAGGCCCCTATTATCAATGAGAACACACAGCAAATTCCTCTCAATTCTCGTTTCCCTACAACAATTTGGAGAATAATGAAGTTACTAAAAGTGGCATTATATGTGTTTGACCCTTATCTAGGCGCTACTAAAAAAACAAATTTTATGATTAGGCTTCAATTTATTAAAACTGAAGATTACACATTATGTCACACTTGTTTTAGAGCACACCAATAAGAGACATCACCTAAATAACTTTGAATACTCTTTAACGTACCTGTATAGAAAGATCATGAATAAAAGACACATAAATTAAAAACTGACAATTTAAAACTTTAAACTCTGAGCTTAAAACTTTTTGTGTCATTTTACCGATGGAGAAAAGGCTGCCCCAACTACTAGAACTAAACATAGAAGATAGAAGATAAACTAGAACATCCCATCTCCCCAAAATCTAAAGTCCGAGTGGATACAACATATTGCCCTCAAGAGTCCTAAGATTATACAATACGTACTTTATCCAAAGATTTTAAAAAAAAAAAAAACAATGAGTTTGGCTCGAACACTTCGTCCAAAGATGGAAAGATGTTAAGAACCTAGCTCATCTAGCAAATCTCAAGTATTGGATCACCGTCCACAAAGACATGAGATAATCCATTAGAGACAACAAAAGATGTCAAATAACCCTCGAACACCATTTGTAGACTATTAGTAGCAGCCCAAACCGAAGGCCCAACCACAGGACCACTCGAACCATCATTCGTAACCTATTTCAAAAAATTACACTTCGGCCGCGTTTGGTTCGCGGAAAGGAAAGGAAATGAAATCAATTCCTTGCTCTTTCCATAGGCATGAGAAATTGCAATTCCCAGCAATTTTCTTTTCCAGTGTTTGGAAAGACTAGGAATGTAGTCAGAATATATATTTTAGTTTCCATTGCAGGGGTATTGCAAAATCATACAAACAACAAGTACAGTTGGTTATATTAGCAAATAATGATTTTGAGTATGGACAATTTAGTCATATAATTTTGCAAGTGGGTGGGGTCGGGGGGGGGGGGGAGTTCCCTGAGATGGGTGGGTGGAGAACCAGTTTCCTCCTCTTTTTCATTTTCTTTGGGAATCTTCTCTTTTTCCTTTCCTTTGGGAATCATTTTCCTTTCCTTGGGCATCCCAAACACAAGAAAAGAAACATTTTCTTTTCCCAATACCTAAATTCCGCGAAACAAACACAGCTTTAGAGAAAGTCGCCCTCTAACCACTACCAAGACCAGCTCTAATTTTTTTGTTTCTTTCGAAGGCCTAGGGATCTTAAATGATGAGAATTTATCTATGTTTTTATGTATGAATTTTTTTAAAGCTTAGACCTTGAGGCACCCCTATGACTAGTAGTCTAGTACGTAGATGATGACGTGAAAATTGAAAACTTGCAATCATTAAATTAATTACTCTTATATGTTTTGGCACATTGGATCATTTGATGAAGTGGAAAAAAAAAATTCAAATAGCGAAATTAACCCTCAAGTATGAATTTGACAGTAGCTTTCTTTGACATTTCCATATATGTAAATATGCGAATTTTGCCCTTCTCAGAAAACACTGCATGACATAACCCCACTTCTGTGTTGCTTACATCTTAGAGTGAGCAACCAGTGGAAAGATGGCCATCCACGCAAGTAACCAATCAGTCCCTCCTATATCCCCACTTCTGTGTCGCTTACATCTTAGAATGAGCAACCAGTGGAAGATGGTCATCCACGCAAGTAATCAATCAGTCCCACCGATATATCTCCTGCATACACACACACACCAATTATACAAAATACTTTTATGATAAAAAATCATCTAAAATGATTATTATGGTAAAATAAGAAAGAAAAAATATATAAAAATAAGGATAATGAAGAAGTAAGTGATAAGAAAACTTTCACGTTATTCTTTCTCTCATCGATAACACATGCATCGTACGGATATGAGGTTTGTTTATATAAATTAGCAGGGTCCACGCTCATATATATGTGTGAGGATATATGAAATAGTGAAAAGTTTATTTCCTCCATTTTATAGTTATATTTATGTTCTATTTTATGTATTGACGTTATTATTCTTGTTAATTAATTTTGTGTTAAAGTTTATTAATATTTCATGACTATAATCATAAAAAATTTTAATTATAGAGAGTAAACTCGCTTTTCTTAATAATAGTTCATACTTAATAGTATAGATACGACAATATTTTGAACATATCAATCTAGGCCACCCATTATTAATTGCATGTTAACGATTTTTTTGTCTGAATTGATAGCTGCATTTAGAAATGATTGAAACTTCACTATTTGGAATCAATTGTTAGCTATCTTGGACTAACCAAAAATAAAAAAACCAAGGAGCTTTGATAAATGCTTGAGTAAGGGATTCCACCATTTGGGAGTTTTGTTCAATGCTTAAAAACGATTGAACCGAAATTATTGCTTGTTTATTGTTTGACTATTAATTTCTGTCACAAATTGATTGATCGAATAGATTGATGTTTTGTGTTGAGTCTCCCAGCTGTACAATCATCATTCTACTATTAATAGTTTGAGCATTTCACTAAGGAGTTTATCTTGAGCCTATGAAGCATTTGGGTTCGGGCTGTCAATTCCGACACGACCCTATAACACGACT
The DNA here is from genome assembly GCA_002564525.1 of Rosa multiflora. Taxonomy (NCBI): domain Eukaryota; kingdom Viridiplantae; phylum Streptophyta; class Magnoliopsida; order Rosales; family Rosaceae; genus Rosa; species Rosa multiflora. The sequence goes on along the minus strand of BDJD01000833.1, from coordinate 14,568 downwards.
CGAAACCCGCACGAAATAAAGCGGGTTGAACCCGCACGATTAAAAAGCAGGTCAACCATGGGTCAACCCGCCATGACCCATTTAATAAATGGGTCGGCCACGGGTCAACCCGCCAACACGAAGTGAACCCGTATAATCCGATTATGCTATACTTTATCCTGAAATTTTAGACGTTGGGAGTATTTGATCATAGGATTAGATAATTTGAAATATTTTTCTTTATAATTATTAGATTTAATTATTTATGAATTATATATAATTATTTATATTCTTCGTCTTGTGGAGTTTTTAGTGAATCTAATCAATTTATGCATTTTTTTAGTTAAAGTGGTCGCATTGTTGACCTTTAAATGAGTCATTTTGTCAAACACGACACAACCTATTTATTAAATAGAAAATGTAGTTTGCTATTTATTAAATGGGTTAAGCGGGTTGGAAACGGGTAACCCGTTTAATAAATGGGTTGGGTTTGAGTTTAAATTTTTGACACGATTATTAAATGGGTTGGGTTTGGGTTTGTATCTTGCGACACGACAAATACATTGACCCGACACGAACCCAACCCGACACGACCCATTGACAGCCCTAATTTGGGTTCCGCTTGACAAAGTCAAAAAAATTAAAAAATAACGGGCGTGGGACTGAGATTCTCAGTTAAGTTGGGTTGCAAATCCTTTTTTTTTTTAAATGTGTCTCGCTACAACTCATGTAAATTTTTTTGGGAAAAGAAGTTAATTGCCCAAATGGCTAAATAGTAACACTATGATTGAATTCCAACAACAAAAGTTATTAGAGTGTGCCGGATCACCTTCCACAATAAAACAAAATCATTGTCATGCATCAATATGTGGGGAAGATGAGTTGCTTGTTAATCGATTGGCATTATTCTTGTACAAATCCAACCAAACCCCACCAAAATCACCTTATGTTATACTATAAATCCCTAGCTTACAAAAAAAAACCTCTTTTCTTTTTGGTCAAAAATGAATAACCTCAAACTTAGAAGAACAATATATACCAACAACATATAGGGCCATCTTCAATTGTATTCATTTTTCCAAAAGGTCATGCCACGTGATTCCGTACAATCACCATGTGACGCCCCACGCCTCTTATCCCCACAAGTTCCTCTACCTATCTCTGTCACTACTCATTATCTCGTTTTTTTTTTCTTTTGGGTCTGAATATCTCTATCACTATCGATATACCAACTTTCGTTTTCTTTAGTTGTGGTTGTCATATATGTGTTCGTTATTTCTACCTACCCTCCAATTTCTCTTGATACACGTTTCCCCCTCTATTTTGTGACATAAATTTCAAAAAAAATCTAAAAAAATAAAAGGCACAAATAAAGAAAACATACAGTCAAAATTTATATATCATTAATCAAAGTCATCATCAGCTTTCACATTGACAGAATTGCATTAGCTAGGATTATTATAGTTGTAGATTAATGGGTCAATGACCAAGGCCTACAGCTATAAAGGTGTCATCATGATTCATGAGTTGTTGTCGTTGTCAAGTTTGTAGCTTTTTCTCATAGTTGGATTGTAGATCGATAGATCACTTTCAAAAAAAAATTTCTATACTAATCGTTAAGATATCGAATTAAATCAAATCAATGAATGAGCAAAAACGGTCAAATATGAACTGTTCATGTTTCATAACTGATAAATCATAAGTATAAATGACCTAAAGATTTTCAATTTTAATTGAAAAATTGCATAAATGATCTACATATATCAGTATTAATTAAGCCAATAAGGCTTAAGGTTAAATTTTCAATAATCCTGCAATTGCCCTTGATTCATTAAAACTCTAAAGCTATAAACTTTAATAGATAATGGATAAAACAGTAAATTAAAAATAGGAAAAAGAAAAACAGGAAAAGAGAAAAAGAAAAGAAGAGAGAGAATAAACTGTTAATCTCAATGTGGGAGGGCTTTTACTAGACGTGTGAGCAATGAATCACCAATTGTTATTTACCACAAGTCCAAAAACTGTATTATTTCTTATTTTTTATTGCAGTTTGATGAAGAAATAAATTATGTAAAACCAATTTTTTTGTACAAAAAAACATTAAAAAAAACCAATTGACACACGCGTAAGCGTGTGTTAAGAGGCTAGTGTGTGTGTGTGTGTGTATATAAATATCTAACGGTTGATTTGCATAAATGTGATCGAAAAGTGGATATGACACAAAAATCCTTAATTAGTTCTCATTTTAGTGGCGCTCATTAAAAGAGCTCCCCATTTACATAATAGCAAAAATTACATAAAATTATAATTGGTCTATAATGAAATAAAGTATGAAAATCTTATATACGTCCAAGTGCTTCTAGAAGTCTATTTAAGCAACATCTTGATTTATTTCTCGTATAAAAAAAAAACATCTTGAGTTATTTCCTTATTAGAAAAAGGACTAGTACACCCTTAGAGCATTTTTAGTAAACTCTCTATTTTGGCTCCTTAACTATTTTGGAGAGCATATTTAGCTTTTTATATATTTTAGCAGATGTACCAGACTCCTAAGTGACTCTCTGTTATAACTTTTAGCTATCTCGCTCCTAAATATAGAGAGCGGGATGAAGCTCTCTATAATTTAAAACATTCCTTTTAAGTTATTTTGTGTAATTTATAAATATATTTAAATGATTTAATCTTCATTTAAAAAAAATATAAATTTAAAATTAGCTAAAATAGAGATCACTGATGCAGACGTATTTCTATAATGGCTAGACAAAATGACTTTTTAGCTAGTTTGGCTAAAATTTGACTTTAAAATGGTTAGCATTGATAAAGATGCTCTTATATAAGTGAGATTGAAATGCAATTAACAATGAAATAAACAAGGCCAGTCCTGATTTCAGGGGTTTGGAGCAAAAATTGTAACGAGGTCTTATTAAGTGTGGTATCCATCAAAACATTAAGACAATTGCCCAGTACTATTTGATCTAGTGGCATATATAGTATCCCCTTCGTAAGTGGGAGGTTGTGAGTTTGACTCACGAAAGACTAGTTTTTTTTTTTTTTTTTTGAGAATAAGAGACTTTTTATTAAAATGAAACGAAGTTACAAAACACGGGAATGACCGGTGGTGGACAAGAATTCCCCACTCTCCTCCCTAAAACCTAAACCAGTTACGGGTCCATCACAATAAATGACTTCCATGAGCCGAAGGGGCCCAACCCCTAACCATCCATATAGCCCAATGTCTCGGGCTACCGAGAATCCCAATAATATCGATACCACCTCATAGACAACCGCTAAAACAACCAACGCCCTCTTCCACACCGTGCCCCAAAACTGCAAGACCACGTGCAATGATCGCTCGTCAGCACATTGACCATAAGACAAAACCAACAATAAACCAAATCGTCCCCAGGAGAAACACCACATCCATGGCACCTCAATTTGACCCAACCCTAGCTCAACAGAGTAGGAACATGCTAAAGACCAGAAAAACCTAACCAAAACCCTAATCGAAAACCAAACCAAGAAAACTACTTTAAGCAAAGACATAGACCAGCCGCCGCAATCATCTTCCTTCTCCTCAAACGACCCGCCGGCAGACCACCACCATAAATCAGTCACGTCGGACTCGCAACGTCGGAGAGACGCTATCCACGCAGCAAGCCACTCAAACCTCAACTTTTGTCGGCCAGATCCAAGCTTAAAGCTAGAACCCGACAAACACCCACCGAGTATCAGTAAGAAGCTCGTCGTGCCTTGACGCCCAGCTGCATCCATCCGCTTGATAGTCCGATACCCTTACATTCTCCTCCTATCGACCAATCTCAGAGAGATAATTGGCGCCATACGATCCATGGCATACTGCCGCCACGATCTGGCCTCTGACCTCCTTCTCCAAGCCTGCGCCGATTGCCAACCGTCCATACTGTCCACTTGCGCCGCCACCTAAGAAGAACAAAAAGTCATACCCGACCAAGAAGGACAAATCGGAGACCAAACCTGGAGCCCCGAGACCTCACAATCCCGTCCGGCAACACCCTCCACTCGTCGATGAGGCCGGGACCTATGATCGAAGTTGGGGCGCTGCTGGACAGGCAGCAACCGCTTCTGTGCTTTCTCCAAAACCTAGTTTCTTCCCTCTATTCTCGGAGCTCTCTCGTTAAAAATCAATGCATCATGAGTAGTTGTAACATTTGAGTTGTTTATCTGATAAAAAAAACGTTAAGACAATTTCAATACATATATTAAAATAAGTTTTATAACTTAATAAATGATTGTAAATTATTGGATATATTTGTTGAGTTTCAGTTTTTCTTTGTTGCAGACTTCAGATCTGAATTAACAATTTTCACATCCATTTTGAACACTTTCTTTCGTTTTGAAACTTTGGAGACGTCCACAAGTCCGTTGCCAATCTGTTTTGATCACTTTCTTTCATTGTGAAATTTTTGGAGAGATGTTTTGTTCCACGAATGCCGCATCAAATTCAAAGGCAAAACTACAACCAATGGACGAAAAAATAGTAGAGCGATAAAACTGCATTTCTTTCGTCTTAATTGCTTGCAGGTGTTGGGGTGTACTCTCCTATAAATTGAATGGACGACGATAACAACAATAATAAATGTAGTGTGGGTGGCTTCCATATATAATAACGAGAAGAGGATGTGCCCTCACATTACCAAGACCCCGGTATAACGTCTAGGGTTTTGTGAAGATGGCGATGCATAAGCGGCCACATTGGCGCGTTACTGTACAGCTAAGCATCAACCAATCAAGACGCAAAGATAGTACAACTCGAACAACCAATGAGATTAAGCCTCACGCCCTCTTTGTGTGTGTATATATATATGTATATTATATACTTCGATCTCTTCCCCAAACAAACCCTACCTCTCCGCTGTTACAATCCTTGTGAGCTTCCTAACTTTTCCTCTCGATCTTTCGCACACACATAAAAAGGGAATAGGCCCTAGACTCCTAGAGTTAGATCTCATGCCTGTGATCTTCTTCTTTTTCTGGGTTCAATCTTGATCGATCTGTTCTCTCTCTCTTAAACCTAAGCATTTCTTGGTTCTGATCATTTTCCTTCATCTAATACCATATTTTATCTACTAATCTTGTGTTTTTCTTTTTAAAAAGTGAAATACCAGACTGGGTTTTTCCTCCTGAGTATATCTGTGGGAATCTGATATATATGGGTTCCATACTTGGTCTTTCTTTTGTCGGGATCGATCCTATCTTACAAACTTGATGACCTGCAATATCAAAATCTGTGATTTCTGAACAGAATATATATTTTTATTTTTCTCAAATTATTATTCTCTCTGCGACAATTTTTTAGAGAATAAAATGGGGTACCCTAAAAAAACAGGGGGTCTTTTTTTGTTTTGTTTTGTGTAGTTCAACCTGTTGGATTCTTCTTGGGGTGCCCCTCTCGCGTAATCACTTTACGTTTTAGCCACTGGTAGCAGGCCACGTAAGCTGATTGCTCGTGGACATGGTGCTATTTAATTTCTGTACATGAACCTGAAGTTCCTACTCTACATTTCTTTCAATTTTCTCATCTTTCTTATTTCTCTCGAAATATACTGATCGGTCTCACATAGATCAAGTACTTTCATGGTGCTAAAGACGACAGTCGTTGTTTGCGGCTGTAGCATCATCAAGATTCACACATGCAATTGATGCAACTCAAAACTCCCTCTTTCGTCCAAAGTTGTTTGAAAGTACTGAGAATCTTGATGATGCTGCATCGGCAATAAACCACTATACAGAAGAGGGTTAGACGATTTAGACAAAAAGAGGTGTGCTTTTTCCCTTTCTATTTTTAGCAAATTTTTATTGAAGCATAGCCTGCCATTGTTAGAATACTGTTTGTATGTATGTTCTATGCCACCTCAAGAGCCGTAGGATAGGATCTTATGTAGTACTGTTGAACTGAGGAATTAGCTTTGCTGCTTAGCACTTGTACTTCTGGCAGATCCATGATTGTTCTTGTGTGAGAAACATTTCTTTGGATTACAAGAGTATGTATATCTGATCAGTTTAATCCAGAAAAGGAGGTTTTCATCGATGATGCTCCAAATGAAGGCTACAAAGCATGCATTAAACCGGTCCGTTTCTTCAAATCATTTATCTAGCTCTTCATCTATTTTGAGTGGTGACTTTAATTTCCAGTCAGATCCATCCATTGACCTGCAGATCTTTGACTTTCCATTATGATATATTGATATCTTTGATTTTGTTTTAAGATGTAATTGGTGTTTCTGAGGCTTGTAGCTCCAACCGGGCATTGGGTATTTACTCCCACATTTAAACTCACAGATTGATTCTCTTCCCATTTCGACCTTCTTTCTTATTACCAAGAATGTGTTTGGTTTAAACTTCCATAAGATTTGCTTATCAGAAGCTGAGAAAAACATGTGTGGTTTTGAGTACTTTCACTTGTTTTTCTTTTTCCTGTTAATTTCTTCCCCTCTTTCTCCTTTTCGGAGGGATAGAGGTGTTTTGATTCAAAATTTTAATAATTGTTTTATCAACTATATTCTGCCAAGTGGTTTCTGCTGTGGAATTAGTAGATCATTGAAAATTGGAACTGGGAAGTTTGGAACTTCGATATGCAAAATCATGGTGGGAACTTGTCACATTGTCACTGCCATTCTTGTCTTTGCCTTTACCCTTGTTTGTGGACCAACCATGAGAGTCATCGTCTTCCAACTTGAATATTACTTGGTTCCTTTTAATTCATGCAATGTACATGAAACCTCTCTCTCTCTCTCTCTCTCTCTCTCTCTCTCTCTCTCTCTAGTTATATGCCCTTCTCCTACAGACGTACATAATGTTCACTGTCAACTATTTTTCACCTCTTCAATAATAGTATCAAAAAGTTTTTCAAGAAGATCTAAAAATATTCGATGCCTTCCATTATTGATCATGAAAGTGATTTATAATTCATTCATTTTTTGTCATGGAGATCTGTGTGCCTGGTTCACTATCCATGCCTTGATTATTTCATACATTTTTGGGTCTAATTCTAGTAAATGTATCCATGCCTTGATTATTTCAAATATTTTTGTTTTAAATAAATGTAAGGAACAATATATAAAAATCACCATAACTCACTCGACCATTGATTAAAAGTCTCCAAATTTTTTAGACATATGTCTAATCATTCTCGAACTACATTATTGATCAATTTGAGTTTCTTTCATCCCGTGAAGGATGCGTTGGTTCAAACCTAAAATGTCGGATAATATTAAGCCTAGGACCACCTTTATGTCCTTCTAAGTCGGTGAAATGAAAAATACTCACAGGACCACTTATTTCCAAATCATTTCTGTTGGGTTAGGAGAATTGAGAGAGATCTAGTTAATTTTGAAAGAATTAACCAAAGAATAGAACTAGAGCTTTGCTTCGATATTGTTCCTTCTTTTAGAGATCAATACCATCATTCTTTTAAAATAGCAGTCTATATAGATATCAAACACATTGTACTCATCTTACTTCTACATATTCATTCTTAAACTGTTCAATCATTTTCTCATTAAGCTATGACAAATTTGGTTTTGGTTTCAAATTAATCAAATATTATGATTGATATTTTCTATTATTGGTCTCCTCCTTGTGCTTGCTTATTTTAGCAGGATGGTTTGAAAATTCAACTTCCATTGTTTATTTAAGTTTCTTCTCCAGCTTGAGAGAGATATTATTGCGGAGATCATATGACTTGAGCATATTTTACTATAGCTAGTTTGTTCATGGCTTCGTTTCTTGCTTCATTTGGTAGCTTATTTTACTATAGCTTGTAGTATTTATACTCCAGCTATAAGAAGGTTCTATTCAGAAGCCCCCACATGTTCCTATATCAGATGGTTCCTTCAAAGGGTTGAAACCTTTCTGGAAATCAGATGAGGATCCAACTAATTGCAGAAAACTTCAGTTTCTCTTACAAGGACAAAAATACAAGCCTAGGGTATCTTCTGATAATATCAAGTGATCATGTCATGTTGAATGGCTGACTCGATCATTAAATATTGAGCACGTATAAAACAGGCAGTTTCATGATTTTCTCCTTATTTATGCTGGTTAATAATTATTTGTGAGGTATAATATCCATATTCTGGATTTAATTAATTGAGTTCTATACTTCTATTGGGATGTTGACTTCCTTGTTGTCATGTTTCTTGCTTCTTTCCATCATTATGAGTTATAGTACAATTTGTTGAAGAGAGTATTTGCTAAGAATTTCATGTTTCTTTCTGTTGCCGTCAATCGCAAACCCTATATCACATCGATCTTATATCTGAGAGAGATTATCGTGAATTGATACTCCCCAGATCTATATGACAATAGGGAAGCCGCACTTTGTTCCTTCTTTAGAAAGAAATCTGTAATTTATATAACGAAACACATTGATAGTAGATTACACCATTGAAGTGTTAGACCCACCCTACCTACTAGTCTATCGTTACATTGGGATGGTCATTAATATATCTGTACAAAATTTACATAATGGAGTCAAAAACCATGATCAAGTCTTACACATGTCTCCTGAATATTGTTTGAAGTCTTCGGCCTTAAAATTGCAATAATACTGTTCTCAACCTACTCACCAGGAAGGATTGATTACGATTTATATCATGTGGGTTTTCTTGTCAGTAAGAACTTTTGTATATACAGCTTAGAGGAAATACTGTTGTATAGATAAACACCCTAATTGGTTAAGAAAGCAGATGTAGGACGATCAGTAAGATTCTCAGACCGAAACTTGTTGTTTTGGGCCGGGCGGAGGGTTTTGCAGTCTGCTGGTACTTGTTTCAGAGGAGGGAAGGACCCAAAAGCAGTAGTGGAGTGGTCCCCCTGTCGTACAAGGTGGTCCAAGTGATGCCACCCAGTAGGTGTACATGAATACAAGTGGAGGACCGTGCACTGGTAGATCTCGTTGAAGCGACAGCAAAATCCAACTCTATATATTTTCCCATGGCAGTAAACGTTGTGTACTTATGTTGCCCTACCTATAGTAATAGTAATACATACATGAGGGAAAATGCTCATACACTCATAAAATATTAAAGTATTTCTCATACACCCCACAACTTTTTTTTGTTTTTTTCTCCTTCCCCACAAAATTTATTCCTTTTCTTTCCTAACTACTCAATTCATCTATTATCATACCATTAGGTCTTCTCCAACCTAAAGGGGTAAAAATAGCTCTAAGGTTAAATTTTAGTCCTGAATTCTTTACTATTTATTGATGTGACATTAACTGTTTTCAATCCGTCAAAGCTAAATTATTGCCCTAAAATATATTTTAAAAATTTGAATATGTTATATATATATATATATATGTTCTTATTATTTTATCAAATTCTTACTTATAGTAATTGAAATCATTTTTATGATTAAAAAATATTTTTTTTATTGTACTTTTCAAATTCCATTTGTTTCTTCACAAGCAATGTTATAGATTTCTTATATGATTTTATATATGTGGCATAGGTTATCTTGATGGAATATTTTTAAATTCTTGGATATGACTTCGAGGCCACGTGTTTAGTGTGATTCGTTTGTGAAATTTCGAAATGGATATAAAATAATTTTTGGCATGATCGCATCTTATCAAACTTTCGGCATGGTTACATCTTATCAAACTTTCGGCATGGTTACATCTTATTAAACTTTCGGATATGATTTCGAAATGGAATAAAGCTGTTTTCAGATTGATAGAATCTTATCAAATTTTTAGATAAGATTCTTGAATGACACGTGTTCCGTCTTCATTGGATTATCAAATTTTGTAATGGATTTGATGTCTACGTGGCACTCATTATCTTCAGCAAAATATCTTTATAAACTGAGTGCTTGAACTAGCATAACTCACAAAATCATCTATTTTTCTCCACTCACCTTCATAATTTTTTCTTTTTTATTTAAGCACTTATGCAATAAGTTCTAATTGGTTCGATAAGTGGCAAGAAAGATTATGCGCAGAAGAGGAAGAGGATGAAGAAGACGATGAAGGAGGAAGATGAAGAGATGGAAATGCATGCAACACAAGTTATGACGACGGCAGCTAGTTGGTTGGCAAATGAACAACTATGTCCACAACAGCAATGAGGTGGGTCTGTTCCCGGGTGCAAATACATTTCTCGATTTCATTAGCATGGGAAGGACTATCTACTGCAAAAGTATTTTTGTTGAAAATCTGGTCTACCCACCAGAAATATTCAGACGCTACTACCGAATGAGGCGTGAAGTTTTTTTTCGCCAACTAGACGATGTCCAGTCAGCTAACCCCTGCTTCAGGCAAAAACGTGACAATAAATGGCAACTCGGCTTTTCGCCTCATGTGAAATTGACTTGCGCACTCTGAATGATGGCTTACGGATAAGTGGCAGACTCTCTTGATGAAAACTTCATGATAGTTGAATCTACTGCTATAGAAAACTTCGATTTTGTCGTATGATCATCACCATCTACCAGCAACCATCAACCATATCTTCGAGCACCAAATAGAGAGAATCTGGAAAGGCTCTTACAGAGATCCAAAAGACGAGGTTTTCCTGGAATGATAGGATCGCTCCACTGCATGCATTGGCAGTGGAAGAACTGTCCAACTGGATAACAAGGAAGCTTTAGTGGCAAATCAAGAAAGCCAACCATCTTTCTCGAAACCGTGGCGGATTTTGATACATGGATCTGGCATGCCTTTTTTGGAATTCCTGGTACACAAAATGATATTACAGTCTTCGGGCATTCACCACTATTTGATGCGCTCACTGAAGATCAGTCACCACAATTAATTAGACTACCACATCAATAATCATCGTTATACACATGAATTACTATCTCGTGGCATTCACCACTATTTGATGCGCTCACTGAAGATCAGTCACCACAATTAATTAGACTACCACATCAATAATCATCGTTATAACATGAATTACTATCTCGCTGATGACATCTACTCTAAGTGGGCAAAGCTTGTCCAATCAATCAAACACTCTCAAAATGAAGCTAAAGCATATTTCACCACCAAACAAGAGACTTACTACAAAGACGTTGAAAAGGCATTTTGTGTTCTCTAGGCAAGATGGGCAATCATTAGACAACCTGCAAGAGGGTGGAATTTGAAAAATTTGTCCAATATCATGATGGCATGCATTATCCTTCATTATATAATTGTTGAGGATGAACGTGCCGATTACTACAATGGCGAGTCTGATGATAACGAACCGGATCCAAATAGGTCTAGAAGAGCTCGAGCCCGCATCTTAGACAAAGCGAGAGAAAATTTAGAAAGGGATCCAAGATCCGGAAGAATTATAATGTCGGAATTTATATCTCGATACAGAATGATATGTTCTCCTTTTGGCAACCGATATTTACAAGATGATTTTGTTCAACACCTTTGGATTCTGCGAGGTCAAGCACCATAAATTTGATCTTTGCTATGTGATTGAGTTTTCAAAGCTTTGAATTTGTGATTTTAATAATTGTCAGGGTTGTCACTGACAAATGTTTGCATTTTCATACGTTCTTTTGTTCATTTTTAAATGCTTTTGTCATGAATAAAATAAATATTAAAAATATGACACATGGTTTACTACTTTTATCAAACATTTATTTCATAATAACTTAAAGTTACAAGGAAAATTTATTCAAAAAAAAAATTTACAAGGAAACTTGAATAGATTATGACAATTTATTTAGGCAACATTAATTACTCATCCGAGTCATTGATCGAATGACATTTTCGGGCAGTACTCATTCGATGTCGAACCGGATAACGGAAACAACTTACGGCACCGAATTTTCTCCATTATTTCCTTTTTCTTTCAATCATAATACTCTTTACTCAAAGGAGTAAAATTGATGGTTTGCATTGCTAAAATAGTTTCTTCCCTCTCACGCTTTCTTCTCTCTTCCTTGAGTTGATCTCTTCTTGCCTTTTCCTCCTTTGATTTCTTGAGATCTTCTCTTAGATGATTTAGGTGTGCCACCACTTCTTCTCCAATGACACTTTCGGCCTCTTTTCTCTTGGCAAGTCTTCTTCTCGCTGCATTTCGCCCAATTGGCCTAGGATTTTCGGTTAGAGTAGTTGTTGGACTTGAATAATTGGTGGAACTTATGATGACAGGTTCAACATCATCATCTAATGAGAATGAGGAATATTCTCAATCAATCACATACATTAAGTAAACTCAATCTCAAGTATTCATCATAAATATCACTTTTCTCAAGAACACATATGAAAACCGAAACTCAAACTATTTAATCAAAATCACAATTAAAAAAATCCAATATGAAGCATATACCGTAAATCATAAATCATCAGCAAAACTTTAATCAAAAACTCTTATTGGAAATTAGATAATTCTTGTGAAAAATAATATTTCTTAAATCATGTTTACTCAAAACGTGAATTTCCACCCAAACAAATATCAAACTAAAATCACAAATCAAATATTCCAATCGGAAATTTAATATGAGAATAACTATTTTGGAAAAAATAGAATTGCATGCGATTAACTTAAAATAAACATCCACTCACTAGAATATGACTAATTAAGTTGTCAGTAGGTATTCTCATTGAGCGATGGCTCTACACGTCGCCCTCGAAAATTTTGGGAGCTGAAACTTTCAAGTTTGATTCCAGCAGTGTTTGGTTGAATTTGAAGGTGAGGTTGGTGGTGTTGAGGCCGCAAGGAAGAGGTCTTCCAAGCCTAGGTGGTGGCGCAACTAGAGATGGTCGGAAAACCAAGAATCGATCGGGTCAAGTAAATGGATTTGCTGCCATCAAATTTCTTTGATTTGCTTCCGTCAATGGTAGTTAAAGGAGAACGAGGTTGGGAAGCTTACAGGCTTGAAGAGGTGCTTTGAACGTGATCGGTGAGGCGATATCGGGGTGGCTTGTCGACGGAGAACCTGTCTAGTCACGGGTTTGGGTCGAAGGAGAAAAACGGGTCAAGAAATTCAGTCAATGGGAATATTTTTGAAAGGGAAAATGTTTTTTTTAGGGAGCAATACTTAGGGAAATTTCTTGAAATTTTAACATGTTTTCCTTAGATCATAACTTGCTCGTACGAACTTCAATTTTGATGTTCTTCATGTCAATGGGCTTGATTTAACATAATATAAAACTTTCATGAATGAAACTTTTTTCTTAAAAAACTAAAATTAATAAAAAAACTATCAACTGGTATATGAAGAATTAAATATGTGAATAATATATTTGAACCCGTGGACACACATGTTGAACCCGTGGACATCAATTCTATTAATACATGTAAGATACATAACAATGAACGCGTGATATTCAATTTGATGGCGATTATTAGTCCAATTAATCAATATACTTGATTAATATCCAAAATTCCGCTAGTGAAACAAAACTGTTCTATTCCACATATGCACACTACCATGCCTTTGTCACGTAAAGTGAGGACATGAGGTACTCTACAGCCCGATACTCTGGTTAGCTATTTTCAATGACTCTGGCAATTGGTTTGATAACTTCTGAAAATTTTAACCGTGTCCTCGTTAACGGCAATGGATTGAGATCAGATAGAGGTGTCATCGATTATTCTCCAAATCTCATCGAGTTGGACTTGACACAGTCGATTGAAAGCAACTCTTACTAGTGCCCTCCTTGATGGATAGTGTGAAATTATATGTCGGGCGTGGACAACTCTAGTTTGGGTTTCGCTTTCACCTGGTGGGTTTAGGTTCGTTGCGGGGCCTAATTTTTTTTTTTTTTTTGGAGAATAAGATTAATAAACGAAAAGATTACAATGAATTGGAATAACCAGTTAGGTAGAACACCACAACACATATTCCTACCATGATCATTAGCTACGGGTCCGTCCCCATCTATGAGCCAAAAGAGTCCAACCTTTAAGTAAGTTTTACGCTCATAACTACTGGCTACAATAAAAATTAACCAATCATGAGTATCACGATACGACTTTGCCACTAACATCAAGACGAACCGTTTCACTCTCCTCAACACCGTGTCCCAAAACAGCCAGACCACGTGTAAGGGCAATTCACCATCACGTTGATAACCAGAAAGCACCGCCGATAATTTAACGAATAGTCCTTGGGAAGAACACCATAGAACGAAAATGTTCACCTGGTCAGTTATTGACCAAGAAAATAATGCTCAACTATCCTTGGATGTAAATCCAATGACAGAGAGAATTATTATTAAGTTAAGGTGTTTTGTTTTCCACTCTTGGATGTAAATCTAAGGGTTATTGAGCATAAATTCTTTGGTCAACAACTGATCAGGTGAACACCACTCCACCATAGAAATGGCACAATAAGAATAAGATTCTCAAACCCTAGCTCAAATGAGTAGGGACTTATTACTACACTGTGGGAGTGGTCAAATTCTACTGGGCCTGCAATTAAGGCTATTAACTCCGTAGTTAGTATGGCGTTAAATTTCAGTCATGAATGCTGCGATTATTACGACAATAACTACGCACAATGATTATGATTATAAGTGCACAATGAATGACTATCTTAAATACGCAATGAATGACGGTCGTAAGTACGCAATGATTAACTGTTATTAGTGCAGCAATAAAT
>BDJD01000832.1:173834-185887 GCA_002564525.1 Rosa multiflora | reverse complement strand
TCTCTAACTGTCCTGTGAACAATTCTGAATTCGTAGTCTATCCAATTCATCTTTGTCTAGGCAATGACATATTGCTCCCAACCCAAACCTTAGAAACATGCTCTCTAAGACAGTAATTTACTTGCGTAGGCACCATTATTTCGTTGGAGATTTCCCATAGGGTTGGGTAGTCAATCTAAAACTATGAAAACTAAGACTTCATAACACCTATTGAACTTTGACAACATTGGCCGAAAGGAAATAAAGAGTTGATAACATCTAAGAACAGTCTACACATAACTTGAGCCTGAGATCTTGTATTTATACTACTTATGCAAGGCTGATGAACTTACTTATTTAAATAATAACAAGGCGCTATAAAGTTGGCAGTAATCTGTGGGTTGCCCTCATTTGCACCAGAAAAGCCCCAAGGGCCACTATCTTCCAGTTTAAATGGCAAAGGCTTAGCTCTATCTCTCCTTCCTGTAACCTGCAGAGTGATTTCACCCATAAGCACTATCTTTACTAAAAAATGTGCTCAAATTGTCAAGCAACAATGCTCCTTAGTCTATCAAGTATATTCCCTAGATTGTCCATTTTCAAACAACACAGCCTGATTAGCAAGGTTCAGATCCTATCATTCACATGCAAAACACCATAATCCAGTGCATATGTAATTAATCTTACAGGATATACTAAAATACATACAAATTCAAAGATTGACCCAGACAGATAATCAGTGGAACAGGCACATTTGGTTAATTTAACATTTGGTTAATTTATCCTACCCCCCCCCAAAACACAAAAAAAAAAAGACTAACCTTTGCAATTACCATCATTCATACTACTGATCTCTATATGTTTACAGAGAGAAAGAAAAGGATAAAACATCCAGATATTAGATTCAATCATATACATTGTGATGAGCAAAGTCAATGTGGGAAGGATCAGACACATTTTCCATGAGGGTATCATAGCCATAGAAGAGATCACGCTGAATTGTCACCGTCGAAAACTCAGGTTTGCCAAACTCATCAGGTAGCCTAAACATTAAACAAATACCAGCACGTCATAATCTCATTAAAATATTCAGGGCATAACAAATCCAACTCCCCATATTAAACATTAAAAAACACTTAAACATCATAATCAACAATCCTCATTAAAATATTATCACAATTGAAAGTACAAAACAAAGTCATATATAAAGAATCAATTACATTGGAGGCTTGGAGGCATTGGCTCTTTCCCAACCATTCTCATCAGGCCAGACAAAGAGCAGGCCTTGAGACACCTGAGTAGGAAACCTAGTGGCACATGCTCTTGGAGACCTGACTGCACGAGCTTCAGGACCTTGAGGTGAAGCCTGTGGAATCTTAACACAGGATCCACACCCATCAAATGACCACCCATGGTATGAACACTGCAAGTTTCCACCTTCATCAATCCTCCCTTCCTGCAAAACCAAATAACCCCCAATTCAAATCATTCATAAACCACAGTTGTATGTTGGGTCTCATTCATAAACTTATTTTAGTATCAAAAAAGCAAACTTGGGTTATTTTGTTGCCTTATTCTTACAACTCTAAACCCTAAACCCCTAAAGAATGAAGGAAGAAGCTTACAGATAATGGCGCGAGGCGGTGAGGGCATTTGTCATCTAAAGCCACCCATTCCTGTTTGTTCCTATCGAACCACAAAACTATGTCTCGACCCAGAAGCTGAAATGGGGTAGGCAATTTAGGGTCCAAATCTTCAATCAAAGAAACTGGGTACCAGTGATCTCTCCAATTGAACTTGGTTGCTGAGCTTTCATCCTCAACCTCATCTCCAAGATTGTAACTTTCCCCATCTTGCTCTGTTTTGGTGGGTCGATCTGGGTCTGTGGTCTGAGGTTGGGTTGCTACTCTTAAAGGAAAAAGACTCTTTGCTCTTCCTGAAGGTTTTCGATGTGGGTTAGCGGTGGAGATCAAGAAAGGGAGAGATGGGTTCAGTGGCTTGAGGGATTGGGATGGTGAAGATGTGAAGATTGAAGCAGAAGCAGAGGAAGAGAGCAAGATTGCCATAATGGGTTTGTTTCTGGGTCTTTCAATTCTAGGATGAAAAAGTTTGAGGCTTTAGAAAATGGAGGAGGAGGAGTTTGCGTGCAAGTTTGAAATGGGGTCCTTTTTCTTCTTCGTCTGTCAGATTTTTCTGGTGGGAACTGTGGAGCTCTCTCTGGAGCCCAACGGTAATTTCAGGAGGGAAAGTTGTGTACAACTACTACCAACTGTTTGTTGTTGGTGTCGTGGCGGTAGATTATTGGCTGGGTTTTTTATGGTGTTGACCTTGCCGGCCGTTGGTGAAGGCACAGCCACAATTTTGAAAGGCGGTAAACGACGTTGCTTCTCAGACTCGGAGTCTAGACGTTACTAGAAAAAAACCAATCTCTCGTTTTCAAAAAGAAGTAGCTCGGTTGTAAATAATACAAATTATAGAGTTGCTCGACATTTTATTAATGTAATCACCAGCATATCGACAGACTGCAATTTGAGACGGTTGCATCTTTTTGCTAACTACAGTTTCATCAAGTAAAGATTTCTAATTAGATTCATCATTGATTGGCGCAAATCTGATTGAACTTCAAAATCAATCTGAAGCACAGTTTTTACTTCATACATATACGGAAGCAAGTGACAGGGTATTGTAACAAATGCCGGAATAGGATTTTACATCCAGCTAAGGAAGTAGATTATCAACCTTGTGTTCACAAAAAGAAAAATAATACCCTAGTTTGAGACAAGTCAAAACTATAAATATCCATCCCCATGGTCTGAACTTTATACCAGTATCTTTATTCTTTACATACTCGAGTCTCAGAATGAAATCTCACTACCAGTTAATTTTACACATTCTATATAACATGAGAAGAATTTCAAACCACGAACATCTAGTTATGTGCTGGAACAAAACAGTGCTTAATGCAGGCATGTCCATTCATCTGGAGGAGAAAATTCGAGCCAGATACAACTCAGGCAAAATGCAGGGTTAATGTTTACTGACTCACAAGAGCAGATATCATACCAGATAGATCACTTCTTTGGGTAGGTCTGATGATCAGGTCCAACGTCACGCGAACCAGTGTTTATGTAAGGCCCTCGAAAAGTTGCCTGAGGTGACAGTGGCTTTGTTGGATCGATAACAGGTGTTTTTGATGACCTGAATAGCAGAAGCCTCATTATTCTAATAGGGAAATGAGATTAGGTGTATTCATTATTCATTGAGTTTAAAATCTACTTACGCCATGTAAAAGGGAAATGCCAGCCCCGCAGATGCGAAAACTACCAAGCCAGTAGCAACAATGGCATTCCGTGATAGGGCCATTAAGACTACCAAAGTAGAACTATATATCTGGAAGTAGACAAGAAATATCACTGTCAGGTTCTTGAATGATACTACTTGAAACATGTGATTATGATAGTACTATGCACAATGCCATTTGGAATTACATCCTGTCTTCAATAGTGAGAACAAACATATGCAAAGTTTGAAAAATGGAAATGTATAATTGATCATAAAGCTAGGCAAGAAATGTTCAGTCCACAGGACAAAAGCTAGGCCTTGTATGGGAAAATGCTAGCTTGCTAGAGAGGAATAGCAAACTTTTGTTCTTTTAGAGTTTGCACCTTCCACTAATAGAAAAAAAAATATAAAAAGAGCTGTAGACAAGACGTTCACAGCAGAAAAGAACGAGATCAAATAACACAAGCAAGACAAGAAAGCCTAGGAAACACAAAACCAGAAAACTAAGCTACAGCAGCCTTCCAGTCTTGAATAATGTAACGATAAGAACCTAAGTCTCCCCCAAAGCTCCTCGACCCCCACTCCTTTATAGTCTTCATAGATTCTTATATTCCTCTCCATCCATAAAACGCAAACCATTCCCAAAACACAGTAACCCCAAAGAACTTTGGCCTTCTTCCCTTTACTGAAAGCAGAACAATGACCACATAAGAGACCAGGTAACTCTGTGAAGCAGCCCAGCTCAACCCAGCTTCCATAAACAATCTCTGCCATAACATGCCACAACAGAACAGTGCACAAAAACATGACCTGCTCTCTTTCTCCCTGACTTTAACATAGAAGAGACCAATGGGGGGAGAAACAACTCCTCGGCCTCCTTCATTGAAGTATATCAAAAGTATTCACTTCCCTCATGTGCCGCAAGCAAAGCAAGAATTTTGACTTGGAGGGGAACCTTAGCTTTCCATATTGAACTTGCAGGAGGAAAGAAGGGATGAAAAGAGTTATCAAGTAGGAAATTGTAAACTGACAAAAGCTGCCAGTGCACACAAGCTTGTTGGTTTAGTTTTGCTGGTTTTCACCCCTGATAGCAAACAAGATTGTGAACTGATAGCTTTCCACAAGCCTACTCAAAAATCCACAACAAGGGTAAAAAAATGTGAAACCTTGTCTTAACCCCCTAGCAGCGACAAATTTAACTCTGGGCCGCCCATTTATTATCAGGGAAAAATTTGCTGATCAAAGAATCCACTGATCCAGTTTCTCCATCTAACGCTAAAACCTTCATTTTCCATAACACTATCCAGGAAGACCACTCAACATGATTGAAAGCTTTCTCAAAATAAATTTTCAAGAGTAAACCCCCATCATCCTTCTTCCTCGCCTCATCAACTACAGCCATCTTTCTTCCCCTGATAAAAGCTGCCTGGGCACACAAGATTGTACTCCAGCCAAAAACTCTTATTGCCTTTTTGCAATAAGACAGGTATACATTTGACTTGTCAATTTATTGATGACACCATTTTTACAGAACTGACCCATTACCTCCATCAGCTCTCCTTTTACAACTTCCCAATTTCATTGCAGCACTGCCAAAGAAAACCCATCCGGCCACTGGCAATTTATCAAAAGCAGTCCTTTTAATTTCTTTACCCTCAGAAGGCCTCTCCAACCACTTTGCTTTTCAGTAACTAATTGGATTCCATCTAATCCCCCCATCTTAGGTCTTGCTTGCTTGAATAAAGATCTGCAAAGAAACTGAAAACTTATCACTCTATCAAACTTTCATCATCTACCACAGTACCACTGCTCATCTCCAACTTTTTTCTGTCAAATTCTTTTTTGGGCCTTCTTTTGTCTTCTCCATTTACTATCTTGTCAAAATTCTGAGTTGCTATCACCTTCTATTGCCCTATCTGCTTGGCTCTTTGCCTCCCAAATTAATCTTCTCTAAACGCCAATTTCTCCCATCAATGTCTCAACAGTTACCACTCCCTCTTCTTCTCCTCACTCAGACCTCCTTCCATATCAGTCTCATCCAACTCCATGATTTTGGCTTCATCCTCCCTAATATCCCCAAAAATTATCCTTGCTCTAGGCTATTATTTTCTCCTCTAGACACTTCAGATTTCTCATAAATTTGTACCCCTCCCGGCCCGGGCATGAATTTCACCCCACCCTTTCATGAAGTTTGAGAAGTGCATAACAATTACGATAAAAAGAAAATTTCAAGCAGCCTCCAAACTCTAATTTTAATTCAAACAGTAAATCTTAGGTTTAAATTTTAGTAAACAGAAAAAGAGATAGATCTCAGGTTCTTGTAGGAACATTTCATATGATTCCCTAAGATTGATACTGTAAACCTATTAAAGTGATGACCCCTGAATGGCTTCAGTTTAGGATCGTAGTACGTATATTAACAAAAGTAGATAGAGATTTTCGACTACCTGAGTCAGTTTCCAAATGACGGCGATTGGTCGCCGGAGACTTGGATTTGGGTTTAGGCTGGGGGAGTGCAAAGGCCGCAAATTTGCAACTCTAGCTCCCCGCAGGGAAGGAAGAAGCAAAAAAACTTAACAGCTGGCGTTCAAAAACGCAAAATTAATTATCAAAGACAATAGCGTTAATACATAAAATAAAATATAAATATAAAATAAAATAAAAATAAATTAAATGGCTATGAAGTAAACTTCTCACTACTTTACCATGACTCAATGTTTCTTCCCACTACTTCATACAGTAAAGCCTTTATAAATATGAATAATATTTGGACTAAGGAAAATTATTACTTTAAAGAAAGTTCTATGTTATTTCTAGTTGAATTATATTTTATGTTTTTTGGTCTGACTAGTCTAATCTAATCATGTTGTCTACTGAAGACAATCAAGATCCAGATGACAAGTATGCTATATCAAATATTTTTCGAATGAGACATTTCAAGCGTTGATAACTTTGAATAACTACTTGCTACAAAATGAAAAATAATATAACAAATTTGATGCATGCATTGCAATAAATTAAGGATGAAGTTCAATTTGGTTAAGACACAAGGAAAAAGCAAACGATTATAAAAGGATATTTTAAGAAATTTTTCGGCCTCAGAAGAGAGAATGGCAGATCTTAAAGATGGCGAGATTGATTCATCTGGTGGGGTGCCAAGTGATACAATCTCAAAACTTGTCGTCACTGTCAATGTTCCAGAGCAAAATGTGGTGCAACAGAATTTTGTAGACATGTACATGAAAAGCATGCAGCAATTTACCGAGTCTTTGGCTAAAATGAGGCTTCCTTTGGACCTTTGGACATTGAATCACCAACCAGTTCAGAAAATTTGAGCTCTTATCAGAATTTATCAACACCAACGACAAATGGCTCTCATGTGTTTTATAGGAGTAGGGCTTTCTTCTAAGCTCGTAGTTTGCACTGTTTGCTGATTCAGAAGAAGACTCACAGCTGACTCTAGATGTTAGATTGGAGGCTAGTATTAGTAGTGAAGTGTAATAATGTGTTTTATGTATTGTTGAGAAAATAGAAATTGTAAAAAATTATTTAACTAATATGTTTTTGAATATTATAAACTATTTCTTTTATGTATTTCATCAATCATTGGGGGGGGGGGGGGGGGGTTGCATCGAATGGAGTGTTACTCGGGGCTTGTCAGTTTGTTATGGCTGGGATGGTGAATGGTGGTGGTCTTGCTAACTAATCCAGTGATCGAACCCAGATGGCAGTGACACGAGTCTGGCTCGAGGGCGGTGGGAGGCATGTGGTCCTGGATCGTGGCCATGAGGTTTAGGTCACAAGCGGTGTGATCATGGGGAGGATCAAGGCTGTACGGGTCATGGTGGCGACGATGTGGGGTGCGAGGGCCTGGTTCGAGGTTGGGTGGCGTGGTGTGGCGGCATGGCCTGTGAGGTGCTGTTTTGGGTCGCTGGCAGTGTAATCGTGGGGGTGCAAGTGGCAGCGGCGTGCGGCAGACGAAGAGAGGCTTGGCTTGGTTGGTTCGTACGACAAGGAGGCTGGAAAAGGTGGACTTGGACCAGACCAGACCAGATTGGGTGGGCCTTTGTTTGGTGGTTGTCCTCTATTTGGGCTTTAAGTTTCTGGGCTAGGGTCTTACCCTAGTCCAGTAGATTTCAATTTACGCTAGGGTTTAGGCTCTTGGCCCAACTCTATATTTTTAGTTTTATCTAAATTCAATAATTTCCTTATATTAGGAACCTAGATCTCTAGCGCCTCAAGCGTAGTACCAATGGAGGATCTCCGCTATCTCTACGATCTGAAATGTATAATGAGTAGGTCTATTTCTATGTACCACTGTGGGTACTATCACTACCTTTTTGCATGTCTATGTCATTAAATGACAGCGGAAAGGTATGTAACGGCCTATTCTGGTTTGTGTTGATTATATTACTTCGCCTCGAGGGCTTGATTCAAAAAAAAGATGTCTAGAAAAATTATGTGTTTTTCTATTGGGACCTCCATATTTGCTCATTTGACATCTCATGCTCTTTACACCTCCTATTTGCTTTTTAAAAAGTAAAATTTGCTATATAAAACCTCTTTTGTTAAAGGAAAAACATATTATGTGCCTTCGTTAAAGTAACTGACGAAGAGGGAATCAAGGAATCAGTGATTACCAATCAATTAGCATAAAAGATAGATCAATCAGTATTTAATATCATAATTGTAAACAATATTTCCGTTGTAATTTCTTCCCTATATAAAGGGACTATGAAATGAAATGAGTAGACCATTCCAATCACCATTTTACTTTTACACGTTATCAGCACGCTCAGAGCAAATAGCCAAAAAAAAAAAAAACCCTAAAAAAGAAAAAGCTTTTCTTCTTTTCTGCCGCCGATAAAAAAAAAAAAAAAAATTGCAGCAGCCTCCACGGCCATCCCTCCGCGCGCACAGCCCAGCCCAGCCTCAGCTCCCTTCCACTGACCGGCCAGCCAATTGCTCCCCACACCCAACCCAGAGCACCGCAAATCATCGTCCAGACCGGCTGCCCGATCCTCCTCCGGACAGCAGCAGCGCACATCTACCTTGCAGCCCAGCCTGTGCGCATCTGCCTGCACGTTCTCCAAGCGGCGCCGTCCTTCATCAGACCCAGATCGGATTCATCGCTGTTCATCATCCTAGCCCCTCCCTCGCAGCACCCTTGCATCCCCGTCTGCAGCCCAGTCGCAGACCATCTTGCAGCAGCCCGCCTTCACTGCACAACCCATCTGCCACAGCGCCTCCTAACCCGCGATCTGCACCAACCCAGCACTTTTGCAGCCTCCAGCATCCCATCTCTGCGCTTCCAGTCCACCGTCGCTCCCCACTGTCGCCGCAACCACCGATCGCAAACGACGTAACAGCCCCGCTCCTACACCAGAAGGAAGGAAAGCCGGAGAAAGAAGAAGAAAAAAAAAAAAAAAAAAGGGGGCAACTCGGGCCGAAGTAAGGACCCGGCCCTGAAAAAAAAAAAAAAAAAGGGAGCAGGCCCAAAAACAAAAAAAAAACAGAAAGCTCAGAAAACAGAAGGCCCAGAGAGAAAAAAAAAAAAAAACAGAAACAGAAAAAAAAAAAAAAATTTGACCCAAAGTAAAGGGGCCAGTCCAGAGAGCAGAGCCCAGACTGAAAAAAAAAACAGGCCTTGAGGCCCAGAAAAACAAAAAAAGAAAAAAAACAAGGCTCAAAAGAAAGAGGAAGCGGCCCAGTTTTTCTCAAGCATACAAACATCGCACGCTTGCATCAACACGCGCGTGCGTTAGGATTGTTTTTCTCGAAACCAAGTATGTTCTCTTTTATTTTCATACCATGATATATTTAATTATTTATAATTAGATTTTTTTTTTTTTTTTGAGCATGCTATTTTATTGCTTGTTATATATGTGATATATATTCGTGGAATCTAAAGTATGTGAAATTTATTTATTTTTACGCATGTTTTATACCTTATTGTTTATGCCTTTATTATATTTTGTTATTAAGCATGTTTAATTAGATAATTTTAAGGGCTAATTAGTGTTTAGTACCCTGTGGTTTTAGTCCAACATCAATTCAATCCCTCGACTTTCAATTTCATCAAAAACACCCCTGCAATATCATTTTCTCGTCCAATAGGTCCCTCCGTCGGGATTCCGTCAATTTCAGCTGTTAACTGCTGACGTAGCAGTCCAACTCAGCAAAAGTGGGACCCACATGAAAGTCAAATACCGAAAATGACCCTGGCCAACCAAATATGGAAAAATCCAAAATAATCCCTAAATTTTGAGGTCAGGGAGATTCGAACCCAAACCACCACCATGCAAAGCAAAGCCCCAACCACCATGCCACTTGCGCGACATCAATATATGTCAAACAACATAATATATATATCTGTATTCCCAACCAGATATGGAAATATCCAAAATAAGCCCCAAAATATGAGGTTAGAGAGATTTGAACCCAGACCACCGTGCATGCAAATCAAAACCCCAACCACCACGCCAGTTGCACGACATTGATATATGTCAAACAACATAATATATATATATATATATATATATATATACCCAACAAAATCTAGGAAAATCCAAAATAAACCCCAAATTTTGCGGTTAGGGAGATTCGAACCCAGACTACTATGCATGCTAAGCAAAGCCCCAACCACCATGCCACTTGCACGACATTGAGATATGTCAAACAACATAATATATATATCTGTATATGTCAACAAAATCTGGGATTTATTTTATATATTATGTCAACATAATATATATATATATATATAATATATATATATATATATTAATTATATATATTATATAAATATTATATTAATTATATAATATATATATTATAATTAATATAATATATTATATTATATTATATTAATTACATAATATTTTGGACCACATGCATGTTTCTAATATTTTCCCACAAAATTAATATATATTTATATGGATTGACCATATCCGGTTGGATATACAAATATATATTAATTTTGTGGGAATATATCTACACCATGCATGTGGTCCGGTGGTTAGGCCTTTCACTTTCACACCCACATGCGTGGGTTCGAGTCTCCCCAAACACAAAATGTTGATTTATTTTGGATTTAATCCATATCCGGTTGGGTATACAAATATATATTAATGTTGTGGGAAAATATTAGAAACAAGCATGTGGTCCGGTGGTTGGGCCTTTCACTTTTACACGCCCTTGCGTGGGTTTGATTCTCTCCAAACGCAAATTGTTGATTTATTTTGGATTTAATCCATATCCGGTTGGGTATATAAATATATATTAAATTTGTGGGTATATATTAGAACCATGCATGTGGTCCAGTGGTTGGGCCTTTCACTTCTACACGGACTTGCGTGGGTTCGATTCTCTCCAAATGCAAATTGTTGATTTATTTTGGATTTAATCCATATCCGGTTGGGTATACAAATATATATTAAATTTGTGGGTATACATCAGAACCATGCATGTGGTTTGTTGGTTGGGGCTTTCACTTTCACACCCACTTGTGTGGGTTCGAGTCTCCCCAAACGCAAAGTGTTGATTTGTTTTAGATTTTTTCATTTCAGATTGGCCAGGGTCATTTTAGGAATTTCACTTCCATGTGGGGCCACATGTGCTGAGTTGGATCGCCACGTCAGCAGCTAACGGCAGAAATTAACGGAATCATAACGGATTGACCTATTGGACGAGAAAATGATAGTGTGGGGGTGTTTTTGATGAAATTGAAAGTCGAGGGACTGAATTGATATGAGGTCCATACCACAGGGTGGTAAACAGTATTTAGCCCTAATTTTAATCATTTTCAGCATGCCTTGTTTTTATGTTTTATATAATTACCTTTAAGCATGATTTATCCTTATATAAATTATTCATAAGCATGCCTTTATATTATGCTCTCATTTGTATTTTATGTTATGCATGATATATTCTTGCTATTGTTATATGTAGTATATAATTTATTGTATATTTGTAAAATCTTGAACAAGCCATGTCATTTATTTTTGTATATACTATGTTTTATTATTAAATGTGTTATAGTTATTTTTGTAATACAACATATAAAATTATGCTTTGCCATGATAATGAAAATTCATGCGCATTTATACACACAACATTACTGTGATAAAGTATTTTCACATAGCATCGAAAAAAATGTGTGACCATTGCGAATGTTGGTCTTGAAATCTAATTCATATTGTTTGGAAAATAATACACGTGGATGTCTTTTATGACTGCGTAATTTATATCTTCTCTCTTATTGATGTAGATGGCTGATCCAACTCGACCTGAATTTGACATTTTGGACTCAGAAGGACTTGAGTACCACCGTTGGGTTTCCGATGTAGAAACCGCATTTGTGGCAAAAGAATACACTGCCACCATCAAAACTACCACTGACCCCAAAGACGATGGACTGTCTGATAAGGTAAAAGCAAATGCCTTAATGTTTTTAAGGCGACATATTGATCCTAGCCTACGCTGGGAATACCTCCAGTTGAAGACACCCAAAGAATTGTGGGATGCCCTTAAGGGACGTTTTGGGAACATTCATGACACCTTGCTCCCAGAATTGACTGTTCAGTGGAATGAAATCCGCTTGCTTGACTACAAAAGGGTCAATGACTTCAACAAAGACATGTTACACCTAAAGGCACGTCTAAATTTCTGTGGAAAGGAACTCACAGAAGATGATATAATCCAAAAGACTCTTTCCACCTTTCCTACTTCAGCAATTATACTAGCGAACCAGTATAGGCTGGAGTATGATAAACTAATCAACCTTCAATAAA
>BDJD01000832.1:133680-169325 GCA_002564525.1 Rosa multiflora | reverse complement strand
AATCAGTGATTACCAATCAATTAGCATAAAAGATAGATCAATCAGTATTTAATATCATAATTGTAAACAATATTTCCGTTGAAATTTCTTCCCTATATAAAGGGACTATGAAATGAAATGAGTAGACCATTCCAATCACCATTTTACTTTTACATCTTTCAAATACCTAACTTCCGAGCATTAAAGATGAGTTTTAATGCTCCCATAATTGTTTGTTTACCAAAAAAAAAAACTGAAATAAGTATTGAAAAAGTGTCATAGCTTTGTAACTAATTACAAAATATAACTTATTTAAAAAAAAAATTAAAATATTACCATAATTGTTTCAAGCCTAATGTTTCATATTTTATAGTTGCTACCGTTTTAGCTAGATTATAATATTAAATTTGCTCATTCTATTATTTTTATTTAGCTTTATCTTTTATGCTGCTTCACTTAGAGACTTTGGTTTATATTTGAAATGTTTGTTTGTACACATGTCAACTTCTTATTGGAAATTGGCAGCCTTGGATGCCCAACCATAGGTAGCCAAGTACCATTCCTTTACAAGTCTTGTCAATAGTGCCAAATACACCAGATGGCATGAGTCGTTTCCATTTCCGTCATCTCTTAAGCGCTCATTACTTTGCAAACAGGTCTTACTCTCCATAGTCTCAATTGCACTTCAAATTACGCCCAAAACTCTCTCTCTTCACACTTCTTCGTCTTCTTCTTCACCTTCATAGAGCTCCTTTGCATTTCAAGCTTTCATTAAGGTAAACAAACCTCCTTTATAGCCAGGAACATATAGCAAACCTTAGTTTTACTATGTTTATTACCAAATGTGGCTTCGTTATTATTATTATTATTTTTTTGCCAATAGTCTGCTTGGGACAAGCGGAGCTTGGAGTTATAGAGAAATGATACTCAATTTCTTTCTACTTGAGCTTCGTACTCCTTCATTTTATTTTGGCCCTTTTTTAGTTTTTGATTCACTGTTCATTTCCAATTTAATGACTTGTGGTGCTTGATAGAGCTTAAATTAGATTAAAGAATCAATTTGAAGAGTTGTTCCTAGTCTATTGGGAATTATGGTAGTGGAGTTAAATATTGGGATAGTACATTTTCTTAACAGTATAAAGATTGCTCTTTTCTTAGAGTTTCGATCTTTGTGTAATTTGTGAGGATATATGTAATAATATTCAATTAAGGCTTCCAAATGGGCTTGTTAGCTCCCTCATTTGGTCCATTTTGAGGCTTTATTGGAGGCATCCTCCTTGCAGGTAACTTGTCCTTCTTCATATGACTAATTTTAGGATCACTGAACATATTTAAATAAGCTGGTATCGATGAGGTACCTAGAGGCTGTGAATGTGATTGGACTTGAATTGGGGACTGGTGCTCTAAATCACTAACATGTTGAATGAGCATGACCCTTATTTCTTGCTTCAAACTAAAATACATTTGCCTCACAATATTATTAATATCATAATAATGCATAACTATCAACTACATAAGCAATAAATAACATTTTCAAATGCACTGTGTTTTGTTTTGGAGTGTTGTTACTTGTACGTTGTGTTGGACCCTTAAAATGCACATCGACATTGAAGGAATCATCTGCTACTTGAACATCTCCATTTTGCAGTGATAATTGTTGCAATGAATTCTCTGTGCTCTCTTATTTAGCTTTGACATTACCATCCCTATTTAAATTTTCAATTATCACATTTTCATCTAAAATGTCATTTTGAACATGGGCGGGCAATTAAATGGTATCAACACAACACAATATAACTACTTACATACAAATATAGCTTAGCATAAATATACCACCCAAAAAATAATCGCTAGATATGAGAACTCATCAAATTTCTCATGTAATGAATCACTAGCTGGCTTATGTATTGTATATCAATCATACAATATACAGTAAATTGTATTGATGTTGATGTTGGTATTATATAAACTAACTTCAGTCTCGTCTTTACTATCCTGGTGTCTTCACCTTCACTATTTGATACACCTCTTGCTAGTCCCATAACTTAAAATTCTTTCACATTTCGTGGATCACCATCAATATTTCTTGAAATATCACAAAGTCATATTCTTCATGGAGTTCATAGTCACTATCCATAACCAGTTTGAAGGTTAGATCTTCTGCACTATCCTCTCAGTTGACCATTCATGGGCTGCATAACTTGTTTCATCCATAGATCTTGTCTCATACGTCTTTTTGAGTTTTGTCTGTGTCTTTCTCTTAAGCTTTTGGGCAACAGTACTTAGACTACTTGGACATCCCTCGAACACCTTTTGCTTTTCTTTATCTACTTGTTTTATAGCCTTAGATGGTCTGCTACTCTTGTGTTTTAGGTTACTAGTCAGGCTTGACCTTGGGACTAGGCGAACTAGACCCAGGCCTATGGTCCCCAATTCTATGGGCCTAGAAAAAAAGTTATGTTATATATAGCCCACAAAAAAATGTAAGAAAAATAAAAAAGAATAGATATATGGGCCTTTTTTAAGATTTGTTTCTATTCATTGATCTTGTATGGGCTTGTCACTTTAGTGGGCTTTTTAGGCATTTTTTCTAATTAAATCTCACTTAGTTTATTTCTAATAAAAAAAAATTGGCGGTTATAATTTTTTTTTTAAGTGCAGCAGCTTCCTAACAAAAAAATAAAAATAAAAAAATTTCACTTTATTTCTCTCTTCCCCCACGAACTCACTCCTCTTTTCTTCTCTTCTGCATTTTTTCTCTTCCTCTTCTACTCTTGAACACCCAACACCTTAAGCCTTCAATTTCTATCCAAAATCTTTCAATTTTCTTGGTTTGTGAGTGATTTTTCGTGCTTCTCTTGCTTCTTGGTAAAGTTGAATTGCATTTTGACGTTTTTGGCTCTCTTCAAGTGGTATGGATTTCATTTTTTTCTTCTTCAATTTTTGTGATTTTGGTGTTAATTCTAGGATTTTTGTTTCGTTTTCCTTCTATTCTAGTTTGTAAGAGTCATGGGTTGTTTGATTTTGGTTGTAATTTGAAGAAATTTGATGGATTTTGTGTTAGGCATCATGACAAACATTCAAACCCGAAAATTTTCAGCTTTTTGAATTGATATTATCAGTTATTTTTGCTATCGAAGTTTAGTTTTGAGGTTGTGGCACTATGGGTAATCAGATTGCTATCTTAATTTGGCTTCATTTCACTACCACCATCAATTTCATCAAATTATACCTTAGTTGTTCTTGTTCTTGTGAGTACTTTGTGTTTCAATTTACATTTAATCACTTTGGTTGATTGTTTAATTTGATTTGGATAATAAATCCAATTCCATAATTTTCTGTTTTGAAATCTTCCTACTTGTTTGGCCGAACGATGAAGGGAGTGAAATTTGTCCAGAAGGTCATCGACCATTCGGTCGGCTAGCCAACTGGTTGTCCAAACTTTAAAAAAAAAAAAAAAAAAATTAAAAATATATATTTTTAGCTTTTAGTTGTTTCTAGTTTTTGTGTGTTTGTTTGTGTTTAGTTCCTTCCAACTCTTATGATGAAACTTGAACTTAATTTGTAAAGGGCTAGAAATCATGTTTATGTCATGTGAACTCAATTTTTCAAATAAAGATTACGAGACTTATGTTTAACTTCATTGTTACCTTTGATTGTCAAGTTGATGCATTGAGATATGGTTGGCATGATGAGATTTGTGAGAACTATTTGCCCCACAAATGTGAGTTTTAAGACTAATGAAAGTGCATCCAATAGCTCTTAACACTTTATTCTTCATGTGTGATCAATCTCTTGTGAATTGCGTCTCTAGAACTTGATTTATATCTCTAAAAACTTTTGTCAAGCATGAATACATCACGGAAATGATTTAGGCAATAGGATTCCACCATAGCCAAACAAGCTCTTGTCCTAAAAAAAATGAATACACTTAGTGTTTGGCTCCAATTTTGTTGCAGCTAGTCAACAGTTTATTTTCAGCGCGGACATGCCAGCACAGTTCGGGTGCGGTCGTCGGGGGTGTCCCTTGACCTGACTTCTTTCGAGCAATTGTGGACGAGGAGCGCACCAACCTCGTCGCGGGATTCTTTGTGCCTCGTGGTGAGAACTTTTGCTAAGCTTCTTCAAAATCACACAATCTATACTCGACGTCGTAGATCGAGCAGAGCAAAAATCACTGGGAAGTGGGGAGAACTTGCTAAAGCGTGGCTTTAGCTTGGCTGGTTTGCGATGGCGTTACCCTTGCTTGGCTGGTTCTGTAACCATTGTGGTCCGTTACTACAGTCGGCCCTCGACGAGACTAGGACCAAAGCACGTTGACAGAGGGTTTGGTGGCGCTGACAGTCGACTCCTGAGGTTATGGGACTAGAGTGTGGTCACCGGTAAGAGAATGAGAAGGTTTGCTCTGGAGAGGCTTGGATAATCATAGAGATTAATTGATGAATTGTGTGTCTTGTTACTTCGTCGTAGCCTCCATATATAGGCTATCAGACCATAGTGGTTGGTTTTAAATAAATCATGATGGGTTAAGCACTTAAGCACTAATGGAATCATGATGGGTTAAGCACTTGAGCACTAATTGAATCATGATGAGTTAAACATTTAAGCACTAATGGAATCATGATGACATATTCCCTATTGGTCACCATGAAATGTAGTTGAATGCTTCCCCACGTGCATACCATATTCCTTAATTGAATGGAGTATGAATATTCGCATGAGCGTACCTTTTCTTGCAGCTTGCATAATCTTCCATAATTCTGCAGGTAGGCTTTATTTAGCCTCTAAATAATATATTTCGATCTTTTTGACAATATATAGCTTGAGCCACTGACATTGGCTCAATTTCTCTAAAACACGCCTTGTCAGGTCAAAATGCTCATTTTGGGTTCAAACACTTAGATTGCCAATTTGTGCCTTTTGTTAGCTTTTCATTTCTTTGCACCACAAATGTCTTCCCTTCCAGCTTAAACACTAGCCTTAACCTTTCCAAGTTTTCTTAAGGAGCAATGTGAGATTTTGGATGTCAAGATGCTTCAAAAAAAAAAAAAAATTGGGGGTACTTGAAAAGAAATAAGTGTGGGGAGTATTTTGTTTGTTGTGCAATTATAATTTGTCTTTACATTTCAAGAAAGTCAAGAAAGAAAATTTCAAAGAAAAAAAAAGAAGAAAGAAAGAAAGAAAGAAAAAGAAAGTTTCTCTAATTCAATAAATAGTTTTTAGTTTAAAGTTTGGGGGAGTAGCTAAGAGAGTGAATAATATGAAGAATCTTAGGTTCTTAAGTTCGTGAAATCTCATCAAGGGAGTTGCTTGGAATTTGTGATTTCCTATCCACTTCATTTCTCTAACTCCTCACCCTAAGCCTCATTACAACCTAATAAAAGTCCTTTTTGATCCAAGATGGTTTGTGCATGACCTGTGGAGATGAGATTGAAAAGCAAACATATGGCGACATTTGCATGAGATTGTTTGAGTGATAGTGTAGCTAACCTATAAACACTTGTGTGAAAATTAGAGTGAAAATCTAGTGAGTTTATGGTTAGCGCGGTTTTGTTGTACAAGCTTGGTTTTGGTGCATCAAAGTGACAATCATGGCATGACATACATTTTACTCTAGCATTTGTCTCATGGCTGCATAAACTTTTGAGACATGACTTGATTTTCTTGCCTTGAGCAAATTGTGTTCTTTGAGGGTAATGTTGGAAGGATTAGGTTGTGTTAGTTTTGTTATGTTTCAATTTGGGTTAATATTTTTGCTTGAGGACAAGCAATATTCAAGTTTGGGGGTGTTTGTTGAGTCACAAATTACTTATGGAATTGTGCCCCATAACTATGAAAATTGATTTGTCTTTCATGCTATTTTACCATTTTAAATCCATTTTCTTTTATTTGCAGGAAACCTTGCATTGAGAATAAAATGACCATTTGAGGCTTGAAATGCGGAGATTTGAAGTTAGGAGAAGAAGACACGGAGATTGGAAGAAAATTGCAAATCGACTTTTTCGGCAACTTTTCTGGCGAGCCGCCACTCATGGAGGGTCCTTTCTCCAGCAAAAGAGGATCATGGTTTTGAGAATCTCCCATCACTTGAAATTCAAATATCTCCCTGCACCCCGTCCTTTTGTCACCTTGCCAATTTGGGACCATTTAAGGGACAATGGTGTAAGAACATCACTTGCACATCTTGAGACTAAGAGGACATACATAGCTGATCAAATAGAGGTTAAAGACTGATCTTCAGCATTCTTGACTCCATTCCATCATCTTCATCCTATTCAAGATCCATTTTCTCTCTAGAGAAGACACCACCATCCACCACTATAATCCCCATTTTCCTCCACCACTCAACACCACAACTCACTTTAGAGATTCTAAATTTCACCATTCTTACTAATATCAAGAGCTTGGAGCAAGGAGAAGGAGATGACTAGCTACCACCACATCATGTTCTTGGAGATCCATCTCCACCACCTCTTCCGGCATCGTCAATAGTCACCCTTTACTCCCTATCTCTTTTATGTATTTGATGTTTAATAGAATGTTGAAAATTGTGTATCTAGCTATGTGTGAGTAGTGAACTAGTTGGGGGGTTGAAAGCCCTAGCCAAACTTGCTTGTATTGATGCTTTTGTTTATAAATTGAAGCAAATTCATGTTGTCATTCTCACATGCTAAGTCAATAGTTGAATGCATTACTTGGACCTAATCAATTTGAGTTATGTGTTTGCCATGACATGAAGTTTTTCCTAGAGATTGATTGCCTTTAGGCAAAAAGGGAGTATGAAAGCACACCATGTGTGCAAGTGAGGGTAGTGAGCTAAAATCACCTAGAGATAGGATTGGTTTGCTTGCTTTGTTACCTTTACTCTAAGCTTTATGCATTTAGGGGCAAAAGATTGATGCCTATCCGATAATTGAATTTGTCTCTAGGTAGTTAGCTCTAGACTTTTCATTTTAGAGTTAATAAAATGAAAGGGGTTTAAGCCTTAATAGTCCTATCCGGATGCTAAGAGGGTAGTTGGACAATTAGCTTTGCATAATTCATATTCAATTGCTTTGATGCTTGCAAAAGAGGCAAAATGTGAGGCCCGATGCCCTAACTCCCATCCATTTGATAGCAACTTGTTTAGTTTAGCTTAGTTTATATTACTTGCTTTCGTTGTTTCAATTTGAATCGAAACCAATCTCAAAATCAAAATCAAATCTCTACACACCATCTTGCACATACTCACAATGAACTTTGGTTCACTTGTGAGCCTTTGTTTGTGATTGTACATTTGCATATTCTTCTAGTCTTCCTTTAGGTTTTCCCTAACTAAGAAATGATTTACCAATCCTCATGGGTTCGACATCCTTATTTAATCCCATATTCTATAACTTGTACCTCTTGCACTTGAGGGTGGCTTCAATGCTAACACAACTCCTCTTGACTAGAATTGCAATTGGAGAAAGGAAAACAGTTTATCACACAAAAAATTGTTTAATTAAAAATTATTAAAAAATAGAAAGTAAATCTAACATGAACTAATCAAGAGGCTGGTAAATAAATAAGGGGTTGTGCCCGTTTGCCCAAAAACTCATGGTATTTTGCCCAATCAATCCATCATCCATGTATTTTGCCCATTTACAGAACTTTTAGGTGAAAAGACTCATAAGGGTAATCCTTTCTAAAGTAGTGCCTAGTGTATCCTATGCTGACTTTTGGGTCCAAAATTCACTTTTTTCTTAGAAAACCCCGTTCCAACTTCTGAGAAAAACAAAACTAGCCTTCAATATGCCCAAGTTTTTCACCTAACGACCTCCTGCCTAACGGTTACTTTAACAGGCGGAATCACTGCTGCTTGTTTCTATCCTAAGCTATTGCAAATTTTTATAATAACCAGAAACTCTGAACTTAAAGAAATTATAAGATACTGGCTGAACATGATTAAGATAAAAGAAACATAACAGAAACTTAACTTGCGAAATTAAAATTTGATGAAGCGGGTGAACACACTGAAATTATTCATATAAACATAATTACAAGCTAGAAATTCATAGCCTCATTCTCACGTAAACAGCTAAGAAGCTGTTTAGCTATCTAGAAGAATGATTACAGTACTTACTTGAAATGAAAGCACACTTCTTCACACTAGACTGGAAGGAATAGCACACTGCTACTATCTCCTAGAATTTTTTCGAATCTAGAATTGATATGGAAATTTTCGAATGCCTTCTAAGTGAGCTAAAGCTCCTTATATAGGGAGCGGAACTCAAATTACAATTCAAACTAACAAAATGTACAGAACGACTCCGTGATTTTCTGCTTTCCTGAGTGCTCCTGCTGGTGGAGGTCGGACGGGGAAAAGCAGATTCTTTTAGGTGAAATGTTTTTCACCTGTCTTTTTGAAAAGCAAAAGTAGCTTTTGGGAAAGTTCCAAAAGTACTTTCGGTGCTTTCTACACCTGCTGCTTCACATGTTCTCGTTGGTTTCTGAGTTGTGACCAAGGACAGATGAGTCGTTGCCTGCCTGGGCCATTCGAGCAGTTGTTGCATTGTCTTCGACATCTGTATCAACATACATCTTGTAGTGGTTGTCTGTTTCAAGTCTTTCCACCCACTATAAGCATGCTAGTGTCGAATCTATCTCTTTTCTGGTAAGAGATAGGAATAGGTCACTGCTGATTACGTCAGTATGATCGTAAGCAGTGATAGTAGTTTTTTCTCCTGTTGCCAGGAAGGTATTATTGGTATCTTCAGAGATGATCTTCTTGATGTATTCTAGAGCCATGGCTTTCATCTATGGGATGCTTGAGTTAGGTTGGCCATTGTAACCAACACAGGTAGGTTGCAGATATTTTCTTTGAATAATTCTCACATAATGATATGGAGAAATATACTCAACCTCACCGTTTGCCTTCTAGTACCGTTCTGGAGGAGTGGATCTGAACTTCAGACGAAGCATACAGTCATTTTTTCTAATGTTTTTGACTGTGTTGACAATGATAGGTGGCAAACCTTTAAGATCATCATTTGTTTTAGTCCATAGATTATGGACAAAACCATTTTCAACAAGCCAGAGCTTGTGTTCTTGAGGATGTTCACTCTGAACATTGACTAAGTATCTTCCAACATATGGTCCTGCGACTATAAAGAGAGTTGGAGGAACTAGGTCTTCAGGATTATGCCTTCCTATCAGATTGTGGAATTCATGCCAATCTGATTCATTGAGTGCCATGATCGGGATCCTAGCACTTTCTGGATTTTCGAGGAAGTGAATTTTTTCTTTTCTGACAGCACTCTGCTGTGTATGAATTTCTTCAAACTGTGGTCTACCATTTTTGTAGAGTTCTTCAGCTAATGCAAAGAGAGCTGGGAACATCAGACCACTGCTTCTTTTTTGAAAGGCAAATAAAAGATTATCCAGGATTGCCTTCTGGTGATAAGCTAGTCTCTTGCCAGTTCTGAACACAGGAGTATCAAAAATTCTTAATTCATAATTAAAAACATTTATAACTCCAGTTGGAGTTGGTCTGCTTTTTGGCAAAGCAGCAGCCATCAACGGTCTTGATGAGCCTTTACCGTCTGCCGTTTGAGACGGGCTAGCCAATCCTTTACCCTGGGATTGATCAGTTGAGGCCAAGCCTTTCGAGCTTAGCAAGAATCTCTTGAGGATTTTTTCTTTAGGATCCTCATTAGTTTCATGTTCTTTCCCAGTTCTTCTGCTCCTGGGATTGTGACCTTCGTCGTCATCTCTTTGGCTGAACATTGCCAGTTCTCTAGTTAAGGCGTCTGGAAGATGGTTCTTGTTTCCTGCAATTAATTCAACAACATAATCATATTGGTTAAGAAATAATTGCCAGTTTGCTAATCTTCCTCTATCAGCAGCTTTATCAGGTTTAAAATTTTTGAAATTCTTTACTCTAGCACAATCGGTGCGTACAGTAAAGGGTTTTCCAAGAAAAGCTGGAGAATTTAGAATCGTTTTCTTGACAGCCAAAATTTCTTTTTCCCCTGTGGGATAATTCAGTTATGCAGGGCTGAACTTGCCACTACAAAATTTGCAGATCTTTTCAATGTTAGTTCTAGGCGTCTTTGCCAGAACCACATCGGACCAATAATAATCGCTCGCATCTGTTTGGAGCATAATTTCATCATTCTCTTCTGGTTGTTGAAGAGGAGGGAGGTTTTTGCAGAGATTTTTTATCTGCTTCACAATTTTTTCATCATCTTCTGTGAAGTTCCATTTTCTTTTGGAACTTGTTTTAGGAGATAACATTGCTGTTAACCCTGAGATTTTGGGAATGAAATCTCTCCCATAATTTATGACACCAAGAAATCTCTCTAGACTCTGAGCATCAGGAATTCTATCTGGAAACTTCCAGATCTTCTCAAGGATATGAGGCTGGAGATTTATGACTCCATTCTTGATGTTTATTCATAGGAAATCAACTTCATCGAGGATAAAAAAGATTTTCTTTTCACTCCATTCTTGATGTTTATTCCTAGGAAATCAACTTCATCGAGGATAAAGAAGATTTTCTTTTCTCCTAGGATAATTCCATGCTGAACTATCAGCTTTACTACCTCATGGAGGTGTTTCATGTGTTCTTCTCTAGTTTTGGAGAAGACTAGGATGTCATCTATGTAGACGACGCAGAACTCCGCGACATGCTTGAAGATGTTGTCCATCTTTCTTTGGAATATTGAAGGAGCTTGCTTAAGACCAAAAGGCATTACCAACCATTCGTAATGTCCTTGTGGTGTTCCAAATGCAGTGAGAGGTACACTCTCAGGATGCATCTTGACCTGCCAGAAACCCGACTTTGCATCGAATTTCGAAAAGACTTTAGCTCCTTTGAGCTGGTTAATCAGTACTCTTACTTGAGCAATTTGATAACCGTCTTTGACAGTCTTCTTATTATCACCATTCTAGCTTTTCCTCGTAGATTTTCTGCA
Source organism: Rosa multiflora (assembly GCA_002564525.1). Lineage (NCBI taxonomy): Eukaryota > Viridiplantae > Streptophyta > Magnoliopsida > Rosales > Rosaceae > Rosa > Rosa multiflora. The sequence continues at coordinate 158,409 of BDJD01000832.1, read as the reverse complement.
TGATTTCTCACGTAGAATGCTGGAGCATGATGAGGGCTAGTGGAAGGTTGAATTAATCTCTTGTTCAGGAGATCTTCAATATCTTTTCTGAATTCTTTTTGATCTTCCTCTTTATACTGAGGAATGGCTTTGACATGGCAGATAGCATTCATGTCATGCAATCTTAATTCACAGACCACTGGGTCTTTTTCCCAAATCTTCTGTGGGTCTACATCGATATTCTGTTCGAGTAGTTTCTTGATTTTTTCAAGAGTGGGAGCTTTCCGAGACTCAAGCTTGTTCTGAAAGTGCTTGAGGTTATGCTCATGGATGAAACTAGCTTCTTCATCTTCACTAGTTTCTTCTTCTTCTTCTTCTTCTTCTTCTTCTTCTTCTTCTTCTTCAGAAGTTTCTCCAACAAGCAATTCTTCTTGTTGTTTGATTTGGAGTATAGGCTCAAATTTGGGTTTGTAGGGGGTAAAATCACCACTATTCTGTTGCGATCTCTGATACTGCATAGTGAAACCAGGACCTACTACACTTTTTGCTTGTGTAAGTCGGTCTGCCCAAAACACCCTTTCTCCCTTCCTGAAGCTTATCGCTTCTTCATCCTGAATAAATCTCTGTTGGAGAATAAAATCATTTCCCAACAAGAAATCTGAGCCTTGGCCTTCAGATTGCCAAACATTATGGATGATAAATGTTCCTCCACCTATGGTGATATAAACATTTTTTGCTACTTTTTTCATGGTGAGATGGCTTCCATCAAATGTAACACCAGTAGCGGATTTTTTCTTATCTTCTTTCCAGAGTTCATCTAGAATTGCAAATCTCTTTGCAACGGTAAATCCTGATCCATTATCTACAAAGGCATGTAGATGGTATTTTTTGTGATCAGGGAATTTTTGTCTGATCTCTATGTAGTTGTTGTATCTACTAGTAGAGACGACCTTCGATTGTTGAAGCTCATTTTCTTGAGCTTGTTCCTTTGGAATGAATGGTTTACATTCTTCTGGAACAATTTCTGGTGGTTCAACCAGTTCAATATTTTCATCGATCTTTTCTTCATCGATGATTTCTTCCTTCATTTTTGAGGAAGATGGAGGAGAAGGTTCCATAATTCTTTGGAATAGAGTTTCTACCTCTTTTTCTTCTTCTTTCTCTTTTTGTTCAGAGAAATATTCTTCATATTCTTGTTCAACCAATTGGCTAACCTTGCCATTCTTGGTTTTTCTTCTTGCTTCAGCTATGAAGCATTCTTTGTGATAAGTCTTTTTTGACTCTTCACAAAACATAGGGAGACCATTCTTTTCGTGACATAAGCAGTAGTCACAAACGAATGTACCAGGGTTCACCTGATAAGAAGACATTAAACATTCTGTCTTGCTTTCCTCCCAGTTTTTGATTCTTAGAACATTCATCTGTCTTGATTCGAAGTACTCTACTTCAGAATTTGACTCAAATTCGGATGAATCTTCTTCCTCAGTCCAGGGAGAATAAACTGTCCTGTCGTCTTCTTCATCATCAGAATAGGCTATTTCGTAGCCTTTCATATTTGCTGTTTCTACTATTTGCTCATATTCTTCAAAGAGAGCTTTAGTAGATCTTTTACCATTTTCCGGGCATTCATTGGCATAGTGCCCTTCAGCTTTACATAACCAACATCTGCAAGATTTCTTGCTTGGTTGTTTATGCTGATAATTATTATTCTTTTTCTTGAAAAATTTCTTTTTAGGATCTTCATCCTGTTGTTTCTTGTAATTGGAACTTCTCTTGAATTTCCAATCTTTCTTCTGATTACTCATTTTGAATTTTTTAGAGTAATATTTTTCTTTCTTTTTTCTGTGGAACTTGGACTCATGACATCCCCAGTTGATTGGCATATCCAGTATTCCATAGCAGAAATTCTCAACTCCTTTGAGTTGTTTCTTAGCCATTTTAGCTCTAAGATTGGCTTTGCATTGCTCTTTTAGTAATTGCCGGATTCTGTCGGCAATTCCTCCAACTGAAAATCTTTCAATTGGTTTTTCGGCTATGCTTTCTCGCACAGCTGTTCTCCATGGTTCAGGGAGTTTCTGTGCAACAAGTTGACTAGATCAGTATTCTCTAGTTCACCAATTGTACAGTAATATTCTTGAAATTCATTCAAGTATTCTTCAAAATATCTCATGTCACAAATTTTGAGAGCATAGATATTTGATTTTGCCGTTTCTTTGGCTTTTTCACTCAGATTTGAGAGATCTCCACAGAACTGATAGTACAGGGGTACTGCAAAATCATATGGAGATTTTGAATTTTTGATTTCTTCAAGCTAGTCTCTTCCTCTAGCAGTTTCTTTGAAAGACAGATAGTACTTTTTTGCTACTCCAGTAAGAGTAGTTTCATTGTACACCTGCAAATCTGGTGCTTCAAATTTTCCAAGGGTAAGTGCAGAAGCCATTATCAGGCTATCTACCCATTGGTCAATGGTTTTTCTTTTATCTAGACTTTTGTCTAGATCTAACCAGATGCCATAGTTCGTGATTGGAACTCTGGGCATATTGTCCTCTGGGACAAATCTTTGGGAATTTCTTTCCCCTTTTTTACCCTTGGGGGCTTTCTGAGCTGGGAATTTTATTTTCCCTTTTTCTCTACTAATGAAAGTTCTGGAGCTATCTCCTTCTTCCATTTCAACATCTTGGTAAGGAAAGACTTTTCTCGTCTTTCTGATTTTGAATTCTTTCATTTCTTCGATTAGTTTTTCTAATCATTCGGGATCTTCGCAATTCTCAGCTTCTTCATAAAGATCATAGAGCTTTTGTGCTCTAAGCATGTTTACTGATCTGTTCAGATCAGCTTATAATTCTTCTTCAGATATTGGCTCTTCTATAGTGGATTTTGTACCACTAATACTAGCCTCTCTAGTGCTGTAGCTTCTTCTGAGAAGATTCCTGTTGACCCTGAGGTTCTCAGGACAGACATCACTTTTTCTGTGATTGTCAAAATTGAGACTGATTTCTCCAATCTTTATACTTTCATAAATTTTTGCTTTCGCTCTTTCCGGTGACTTTTTTGGACCGAATAATTTCCATTCAAGAGGAAAAGTCACTTTTCATTCCAAGTAACTTTGTGGATCTGTTGTGAATGGTTCTTCTGATTGGTGAGGAATCCAGTAGTAAGACCTGGAATATTTGTTATTCTGGTCTTGGGGGCTATTGTAGTGCTCATCAATTTATAGTATATTCTATATACTATTGCGAGTTCTTGCATATCTTCTTTCATAGATATGCCATCTGTCTTGACTCTCAACCGTAGACAGTGAGCTGTATCTTTCAAGCTGGTTGTGAAATTTGGGAAGCAGTTGAAATACGCCACTTGATCACATAAAGCTGCTTCAAGTGTTCCCAATAGACTAGCTTGGAAGTCTGTTAACCTGTTGTCCTGTTGAACACATAGGACTGAACAGTTTATGCCTTCACGAGCAAGCAGATTTATACCTACTTGGACTGCTCCAATATGCATAAATTGATATTTTTTTGCTTGAGCTCTGGCAACTTCTGAAGGAGTGATTAGTAGAAGATCAGTCTCTCCTCCTGCTGTAGCGGGGGTTGTAATTTCCAGTAGTTTAAAATAATGGCTATCCATTAGATCAAACTTTCCCCTCTTGTAGATTTGTTTAAAATCTAACTTTGGGATTGAGGAGTTTTTTACCTCCTATTCAATTTCGTTGAATTCGAACTCTTCAGTATTTAGGAGCTGTACTCCTTTCTTCTTTCCAAAGATGCTTAACATCTTGATATCTTTTTTTTCCAAGTTTTCATACCGGATACTAGTCTGACTAGTAGATGGTTCCAGAAAAATCATGTTTGGAACAGGATTCCTTTCTGGTTTTTCTAATGGTTTGAATCCATTAGCTTTCTTTGTTTTTATTGTAGGCACTTTCTTGTCCTTCAGTATAGTTTTCATAAAATCCAGCGTTTTTTGCTGTTCATTGATTTTTCTACTGACGACTGTCAGCTTTTCTTCTTCCGTTTTTTGAAGTTCCTTGATATAATCCAGTTTGTTTTCCAATCTTTCCAATTGGTGGATTATAGCAGGTAATTTTTCTAGATGAGTTTGACATCTAGATAATTCTAGTAACAGCCTCTGATATTTCTCATCAGAGGAATTTAATAGAGAATTTATTTTCTCTCTAATAGCAATTCTGACACTGTCCCCATTAGGGGGGATTCCCCTTTGAGCTATTTTTACAAGCTCTGATACCAGTGATGTGCGGATCTAACCAATGCTCAAATAGTCAAGAGGTTTTTGTTCTTCTTCTAGAACATATAAGAGATTATCAATATCTTCTTCTAATTTATAGATCCTAGTTTGGAGTCTATAAATAATATCCCAGTAGTTGGGGAGATTCTCTGTTAAGACTATCTCTATAGTCTTTCAGTTTTTTCAATTTTTCTCTTTCTTTTTTCAACTCTTTGCTAGTATTTTTACAAATAGCAACTAATTCAAGTCTATCGACGATCGAAATTATGAATAGTAAAGTTTAACTGTTTACCGTCGAGTAGAGGATGCAATTCTTCAGCTGCAATTATATCTAGACAAATAAATTTAAGATGGGCCCACCACATTTCATCAAAAGAAAATAAAAGAATAGTAAAAGCAAGAGAGAGAGATATTAATGGGATAAGCATTAAATGAAAGGAATAGTTGGGAGAAAAAGAGAAAACTTTTATGTGAGTGGGGTTGAAAATAAGTTGGTAGAGTGTATGGGGTTGTATTTGGTATTCTATGGATAAGTGGTCATTATCCGAATAAATAAAGCAAGTGTGGACAAAAGCCACAACACCTCGTGGAAAGCTGTAATTTCCTCAAAAATGGGTTCACCCATCTCCCGCCCTCTCAAATAACCCGAAACTCTTCCCCACTTTATTTCCCGCCTTCCAAAACCCTCTTGCTTCTGGAGTCCCAGAATATACGAATCGCATTCTTACCCAAAAACCCTAATTTCCGAGAAACCCCCCTACTTTCTTGATTCTTGATCTGCTACTCCGTTAGGGTTTCGCGAACCAATCCAGCGGAGCCCTAGGTTTTCAAAGTATGACGGAACTGAACGCCAAGCACCACACTCTGATTCAAGCTCTGCTTTCTCGCGGCCCACTTAAAGAGGACCAGTTCCACCGCATGTTCTCGGAACTCACCGGAGAAAACCCAGGTCTCCGGTCTTCAATTTTTTTTTGCTGTATTCCATTGTTTATATGAAAAACTGAAGTTCAATTACTCAATGTTTCTATGGATAAGCTGATCCATGCCTTTGAATCTGTTTGATTGTGTCCAAATTGAAAGGAAATTAGGTAACTTTGCTTGAAAGGTAACATTTTTATGTGATTGTTTGGTGCCATTGAGTTTGTTAAGTTGGGGGTTTCACACTTGATAGCATTTACGTTGTTGAGTTGAAACTAGAGGCAGCAATTTGTTGATATTTGATGATGGGACAGGTGTTCGTCGGAAGGCGTTTGATGATTATCTTCTGAGGATAAACAAGGCCCTTTCTTATGTTCAGTTCGAGCTGCGGGGATGCAGGAATCAATATGATGGTCAAGTTTATTATGGAGTTGTCAATAATGTCTCTGATGAAGAATCGAAGCTGGGAACGACTTATTCGGTTGCTCAGATTGCTTTCTATAAGGCTATTGTAAGTCCGAAATCTTTTTACAGCTTTGAAAAATTAACTAACTGCCTGTGTTTATCTTGCTTGTCGTACAATAAGACTTTGATTCTTTAAGATTATCTTTAGTGAATCAGCTATACCCTGACTGTGAGTTTCAGAAAAGTTAGGGCTTCTTGTCATTATTTAACTATTAGGGAATGACTCAACATTATAATCGATGCTTGTGATTAAATTGATGGGGTTGGATAAAATAGCATGGGTGATCTTGTGTATTGACAGCATACTATGGTTATCAAAGGATAAGATGTTGAGACAAGAGATTGAGGTATAGAAGTGTGCATTGAGTTTGAAAGGCTCTGAATAGCAGTATCTTGGAGTAGGTGGACGGTATTTTATTACTGTCAATACTACAAGAGATTGAGCTTAGGAAATAGTTAAACGTGTTGGTGTACTGAGAGTAAACTACTTCAGGTGTTTAATATTTTGGGACTGATAGCACTTGTTTGGAGAATTGTTAAAGTGGAACAATGAATAGATGCTGTGCTAGTGGTGGTGATCACGTGCACATGTTGAATCAAGGAGAATAATGCTGAGATGTTGTTTCTCTATTGGAAATGGGAAGTATGGTCCTCCTTGAGGTTTTGAAACGCCTCCTTTCCTTTGCCACTACTGGCTTAGTGCAGCATTGTAATTGATCAGAGGAAATAGTTGATTGACAAGCTAGCAAGAGCCAAGGGGAGTAGGCAGGTTAACAGTTGCATTATTTATTGGAAATCTGGAGGACTTCTTAGAGTTGGAGGGTTATGTATTGGCTAAAACTTCAACCTCAATTCCTTTCTTATGGAGTTTGAGGAAGGGGGTGTGGCTCCTTTCTCCATCCTGGGTTCAGGTATTGGTTTGGTCTGAAGTCACCTTCTTTCTACAGCAGGTTGACCAAAATCTGAAGTTGATAATCTTAATGGGAGTTCATTATTCCTCAGGTGATGTGTTATGAAAAGTTGAATAGGAAAAAGATTGTTATCTTCTGCTTTACATTTTCTATTTTTTGGGTGATTGTTAGATTTAGCTTTGTCAAGATTGCACTTGTTTAAAATTTTGTAGTCCCCCACTCTATTTCTTTCTCTATAAGTTGGATGGACAAGTCCAGTGACGAGAATTTGTAGCTGGATTTGGTAATATATTATTTGAATGTATTTGCTAATGCTGTGTGACACAGGACTAATTTGATGAGTACTTGGACAATTATGGACTGTTTGAAATATTAGAGTGATTGGGATTTCATAATTGAAAATTGATGTATAGACTACTAAGATATCAAAATGTTAGTCATTTTTATAAATTTTGATTCTGCTAGTCCATGCAACTTCTAAATTGATATGTGACCCCTAAGTTCTAGTGACTTGGTTCTATTGGCATTTGACTCATCTCAGTCTGCAAGTTGCATTTGAGGGTGCAGAAATTAGTCCTGAAATCTTACTCTTGTATTTTATAACCTGTTTCTGATTTGACCATGATATTAATAGCATATGAATCTACTAGACTTTATTATCAAAATTTGTGTCTATTAGCTGATGCAAGGACAAAGGCTCTCTTGGCTTATCAATTATCATCTTAGGAGCGTCGTTGACCACTATTTTATGCTAAATCTGTGATCCCTGCTATGATTTATTTCCTTACCTGACCCAATATTGGTGGGACTCAGGCTCTTTTGGGTCCTACTTTCTTTTGTGTCCGTACACTTACTGCTTTGTTTGTGTTATTAACTTATTATTGATTCATCCGTTGATGCATTTGATATGCCTACCTATAGACTCCCCTTTGATTCTTTCTTCTTGATTTTCTTATACCTTCCATTTTGTTTGTTTGATTATAAGTATTTTCCCAAGCCAATCCACTTTATTTGTCAGTTTGTGTGTCTCCTATAGAGAAATCTTTATCCTCCAAAAGGTCATGTATGATACTTTGGACAAATGGTGAATTAGTTGAATTTATAAAGATTCTTCACCTGTGTTTCTGAAGCAAGATATATACCTATTCCTCCAGCTCATGCTTTACAAAGAAGTTTTGAAGCCAAAGTTAAACAAAAAGGATACCAGTGATTAGAATGTCCATGTACTTCTCTCATAGACTGTTGCAGTTGGTTGGAATTGGGTTTCTGCTATAATCACTCCCTCCAAACACAAAGTTATCTTAGTTTAGTGTCTTCAGTTTTATCTTTGTATGTGTGGGTTGTGTAATCATATGCAATTGTGCATTGTGTGCACGCTGGAACGTAATCCTCATCTACAGATGTGTATGTAATGAACAGTACAAGTTTTAAGTATAGGGCTTAATGAGTATTTCTTTTTTCTTTTTTTGAAATTGTATGTGGCTTAATGTTTTTGTTGTGTTTTATTTTGATATTTGTTTATTCATTTATATTTTCTGGTCTATTCGTTTGATATTATCAGATAGAAGCAATAGTGCAAGAAGCTGCTCAAGGAACCATATCTAGCAGTGATGCTCTTAATCTACGATTAGAGAATCAGGTGTGAAAATTTTTGCTCACTAACTCTAATTTCCAGCAAGCTTTGTCTTTGCATTGCATTAATTTTTGTATAAAAATTTAAGTTGATAAAGCAGGTCTTGTTTTTTTTTTCTTTCAAAAAAGTGAGGATGAAATAGATAGGAAATTATTTGCCTGCCTGGCTGCCTGTTTTCCAGCTTTACAAACTCAAAATAGGAGAAGTACATTTAAGATGACTGTAGTTAGTTGAGCAGGGACTTATCCAATAAGGAAGTTCTCAAAATGGATTATTGGTGGTTTAGATATTTATAAAAAGCTCTTGATAGAAACTGAACGCTAGAACTCTAGGTATATATCCACCTTCTGCTCAACTACGAACTTGTACGGGTGTCAGATGTGGTCTCCCTCATTCCGAAAGAAAAAAAGGGGTTGATTTGGCCTCCTTAGCTAATTACTCTGATCAAGTTAACCTGAATGATTAGGTATAATATGGTGTCTGACATGTATATAACGTATGAGACCAAAATGCAGCACACAACCCAACAGCTGTCTCTTTGATTGAGGACTAGTAGACTCGTAACCCATATATAATGTAAAAAGGTCTTGTTTATCCGAACAAAGATTAATATAATGTGCCACTCTCTAGGATTAATGAGGCTGCCATTTCAAAAAAGAAAAAAGAAAAAAAAAGAGGCTGCAGAACTAAAGAAAGGCCAAAAATAAACCTGAATTTGAGACTTAAGGAATCAGATTAAAATCAGAGGGATGCACTATTTAATACACAAAGGTTATTAATCTTGTACATGCATGCTTGATAACTCTGGTGGTCTTTCTTTAGGTTAACAGTGGTACATCATCACAATCACAAGGAGGTCCAGTTCCTATCCCTACTGCATTGAAGAACTTCTCAATGTCCCAGAAGGAAAAAACTCTTGATGAATTTGTACGGGATAAATGGCTTTCCTTCACTGCTGAGGGTCATGTTGGACTTGGTGTCAGATCCTTCCTTGATCTGCGAAGTTGGTTTCGCAATAATGATGTTCCTTCATGCGAAGTGTGCAACGAAGCTGGCGTGAAGGTTGTCTCTTGCTTTGTCTCACAATTGTTCAATTCATAATTTGTGATTTTTGACTGCTCGAAATTAAATAATTCAAGTTACAGCTTTGCTCTTATGCTTCTTTCTTCCTTCTTAACCATTTTAATTCCAGGATAATTATTACTAGTGCAACTTGCCAATAGTTTACTGATGCTGTCGTATATGACAATTTGGTGGTGTATTATGTCTGACAGGCAGTGTTATGCCAGAAAGAGGGTTGTTCAGTTCGAATTCATCAGTACTGCCTAGGAAAACTGTTTGCTAAGAAAAAGGTATATTATATTGATAGGGCAGTAGTTTTTGCACTCCACATTTAAATAGATCTTAACATTGCCAAACTCTTCACTGATATTGATTAGCTTATTGACTCCCCTATTGATTGACTTATTTGCTAGTAAAGAACAAAAGAGCTCTAGTGCTTAATCAATCTGCTGCTTGATGAATTTCAGGGTGAAAGAGTTTGTCCAAGTTGTGGTACTCAATGGCAATATACCGGACCAAAAGCAGAAGCTGTAGAAGATGATGAGCCAGATTGTGCTACTCAGAGCCAACCACCTGTGGAACCCAAGAGAAAGAAGCTGAGAACAAGCCGAATTGGTGATGGAGATATAGTTGAATCTAGTTCCTCTCAGTCTTCCTTACCTGCTCGTAATCTGAGAAGATCAACTCGAAATTCCACCCGCCTCTAATAACTTGATTTCATATGCCCTCTTGCAAGTACCTTGGAATATATATTGTATATTTTGTTCCAAACACTTGCATTCCTGAAAAGTAGATTGGATGAGAAGATTAGGGAATGATGTCAAACTATTGCCTTTTGGATGCTCACTGGTCGGTAAAGTTGTGAGTAGCATTGTTTATATAGTAATTATATTATTATGGCTACTGTTATTTTAAAATTTTCACATTGTGATGCTTTGAACTCTTGTTACTGTTTTTATTTTATTTTTTTGGTTTAACGGTCCTAGGTACTTTTATCAAGTATGGAACACAGGAGCGAAGCCATGGCATTACTACTTTGATCAATTCAGCCATGAGATCTCGAACACTCCAATGAGAGTTGAGGAGCACCGAGTAATGGGTCATTATGGATCAAAATTGGTGACATCCTAAAAACGAAAGGAAAAAAAAATAAAAAAATAAAAGAACGTTGCTTGCTTAATGAAGCTTTTTGTTGGTTTAGGGTCCCTTCTTCTTCTTTTTTCCTTCCCCCTTTTCTGTTGGTTTAGGTTCTTTGGTGTGGAAGTGAGATGATGAAAATTCATCAGAATCAGAGTTAGGAGGTTTAACTCATGATTTCTAAATACAATTGAATTTCTGAAGAAGCAAGAGAACTAGCCTACATGCTTGACACTAGAGCAACAGACTCTAGTACCTATCGATATGATGAGTTGCTTGAGGGGGGAGGATAATTAAAGCACACCAGAATCACCATTCATCTGTATTTATTAAGAGACTCATCAGCCATATTGCTTTCTGGATCGATATGATGAAGCACAACATATTCAAAGCAGCAAAGCAGGTGCTTGCTGCTGTTATTCAGAGAACCTTTATGCTGTGTGTAACTGAAGAGAGCAGTTCAACAGGTTAATTAACACAGCTCCCCATCATCTCAGTTTTAGAATGCGCACATTACCATACAGTAGAGTGACTCAGCACAACATACACAGCCACACAGAGTCATAAGGTATCAGGAAATTAGCATCGAAAACTTGCTTATTTCTCGACTTCCATATATGACAACAAATGCACGGAATAAACCACACCATTCAACTTTTCAAGCCATTATAGCAGCCACTTGTGCAGTGAATATTAGCAGTGAGCCAGCAAATCCTATCCATTTGAGAAGTTTTTCTAAGAGGGCCAGGAAAAAGCTGTCCACATCGCCATTGATCTGGGGCATTCTCTTAATATGTGAAGTATGGTGTCTATATCATCAGTACGTTCTGACTCTGCACATTTGTCAACTTCCCTCGAGTAACAAACTACCAAAAAGTTATCAGTTTAGGAAGGATATCGAATGTGGATTTGACAGTAAGCAAATAATTAGAAGTGCCTCCCCAAACTTGAACATCAGAACCACAACCTTCAAAATCAGGGGCCAATATACAAAGGACCCTACTGAATGGTATCAGGGGGAAAAAACCATTGAGTTTATTAATGTCTGAGCCATGCTCATTCCAAAAATCATGAACAAGCTCAAAGGGTTTTGAAGGCCAAAAACAAACCTCCATATGAGCTCATCACTGGGAAAGTTAGCACCATGCATGAAAAATAATTTTCCAAGTGCTAGAGCTGAAGAATAGACATCCATGTACCAGAAACATTTTATGAAATTCGAACCAGCTACGTTTCAGCAGTATTATGAAATTCACCCCAAGACCTCCCTTATCCTTGGGATTCCAAACCATGTCCCAGTTGACAAAGTAAACTGTCCTTTTATTTTCCAAATCACCCCACAGAAAATGTCTATTTAGTCTATCAAGATTATTGCTAAGCTGACTAGGGAGCTCAGTCCTTTGCATGGATGGCATAAGTGGGAATAGAAGAAGTAACTGACTTTCAGAGTAGGGCAATGCTGGGGACTTACTTTTCCAGCTAGCAAGTCTACATTGGACTTTATAACAAATACCAGCACAAGTGTATTCAGTAATTCTAGAGTGGAGGAGAGGCATACCTAAACATTTCCAAGATTAGCAGTGAGAGGTGAACCACATACGTGATCGATGACAGTAGCAGTGCTTCTTCTCGTGTTAGGAAGGGAGTAACTCATCATGGCTTGGCCAGAGCGATTGTAGAAGAAGCATTTCTCAAGTATAGTTGCCTGATTACAAGTAGGTTCAGCATCAAGTCATTAAAAAAGAAACTGTGTAAAGCACTAGGCCATATTGGACATTGACCTCATCTAGCAGAATGGATTTGAAGGAATAATGCAAAGAAAAAAAAATCTTTGATACCTGTTCTTGAGCTCTATTCAAACAAATCTGAAACGAGGTGGAGGTAATGATGATGGTGTGAATCCATTTACCATCTGTGCGATCTTTTATGGAGGAGAAATTGAAAAATAAAAAAGTGTAGGTCCGATTGGCAGGGTCTAGCGGGCCATGGTGGATCCGGGAGGCACCGACCCGTTATCCTTCCACTGCAAGGAGCGGGAGGTAGTCGCTGCTCTGTGAAACCAGCCTCACGCAGTGCCCTCCACTCTAAGGACCACAAGACCCAGAGCCTTCGCCCAAGCCACATAGCCCAACTCTCCGCTTGGAACGGGCGGGCCAGTATGAAGCCAAACCGAACCCGACACGCTAGCGCAAAGCCAATGTTCGAACACTTTAATGCCCCCACTCGGGTTATAAGCTAGCGTTACCAAGCTCGACGGTGCTTGTTGTACGCTAGACATATATAAAGCGCTCTCATAGCTTCTGACTTTCGATGTGGGACTTTGTTCTCTTATACGTTTCGCTCAGGCAGGAACTCAACTTTTAAGGTCTATTGTCCTATAAAATTTCGTTCATAATTTGATGGATTCTTATTTTTCATTTACCAATGTAGGGAGTAGAGCTTACAGTGTTGAATGAGAGCCACTGAAAATGGCTAAATCAAGACTCTGAAGCCTCTTATGCCACCATCTAATCGTGCAATGTCCGAATGATTTGAACTAAATGCCTCTCCAATCTTGCTTGATGCTTCATTCCTCAGAAACACTTGTAGCTGTACTGAAAGTGCAAGTGAGCAATTGAAGTTCGAGCCAGAGCATTAAGAAATGAGATTACTGAAACTAACAGGCTATTTACTTAATAAGAGAAGCAAAGTAAGATTTCATTACCAGAGGAGGTCCAGAACAATAAATTGATTGCTTCAGATCTTTTCTTTGAGGATCATGGAACTATAAATTGAATAATCATACACAAAAACATAGAGATACTCAGATACAGGATACGATCATCAAGATATGAGGCAATAGTCCTAATACAATCTTGATGCTAATGAAATAACTAAATTTAGGCAAAAAGTCCTAATACATATTTCACCAGGATTCATAAAAATTCTTTTAGGCTTGTTACTGTAAGTAAGTTATACATGAATGATTATTAGTTCACTGTTGTTTTTTAACTTTATGATGTGTCCAAGTCCAAATCAAAATATTGATATTCAAAAACCCAACAAACCACACAATTCCGATTCCGATCCACCAGCTCATTCCTGACTCCTTCATTTGGGTACTACTTCCATTCTCTCATTCCTGACTCCTTCATTGGGTACTAAAAGAGTTCTAATTGGGTGTGTGGTTTGTTGGGTTAATGTGTGCTCCTTAACTCCGGGGTATTAGACCGTGCCTCCAAGTCTCTACCTTTACCAAGAAGCATACCAGAACTGTACAAAGAGAAGGAGCAGAATTTAGTTATGTTACAGAAATTGATTGTATCATATTTTGAGTTGATAAAATTTGACGTCTTATTCAAGTGATGTTTACAGCTTGTTCATTTATTTAAATTTTCAGATTGCTGTTTCTTTTATCTGTTCTTTTGTCAGGTGGATTATTATATGCATATTCAGTTTAGAAGCAAACTTGTATTCCACTGGTGATTTAGTTAAATATGTTTGCATTGTGATTTTGATAGTCAAAATTATTAGGTTGGGACAGCAATATCTGCGGAATGATATATGTTTTGTTGCTTGATTGTATCACATCAAGAATTATATAGTTCATGTGAAATGCAGGGTCTGTTACATGTGGTCTTGAACGAGTTGTTCACTTGAATATGCTTATTTCTGGATTCTGTAATGGATATCTGGAATGTTACTTTTGTGCTTAGACATTGATGGTTGTATTCCAAGTGGGAGAATGTAAAACTATAAGTGGACCTATCATTATCTAAGCTTGAGAAACAATTCTGATCAAAACAATATTCTAGTTAATAGGAGATGTCAACACCTAGAGACCAAATAAGCTAAGTATATCAAGCTTATTGGTTTGGAGTCCATTACTTAGGTTACAAGGTAATCTGGAAATTAGTGATGCATTAGGATACTTATTACGGTGAATTGATTCTCAAGAAAATCCTTCATGGGAGGATTATCCAATAAAGTGCTTGGGGTCCCTGTTCTCTCTGCAACAAAAAGCATTCAGTCCTGCCCCATTGAAGGAGCTTGAAATCAGATAAGAGCAGAAGACCTTGACTTAGAAGCTGTACGAGATTGTTCAAGAAGCAGTGCAAGATGTCTTCAATTCAAGAGTCAGGTGATTAACTTTAAGCCATATAGTACTAGTTCATGTTGATTGGTTCATGTATGTGTGTTTATGTTATTGTGAATTGATCCTTATGTTTGGACTTGCTCATTAAGTTAACATATAGCAAATTCCAGTGCTTTTAATTAAAACGTGCAGGGAACCCCTGGAGTACACAGCACTTTTTACATTCGTCCACAGAAACAGGACTAAAGATGGGTGAGATCAGGGGTTAAATGGGATTTGAATTGTGACATCATTCTGAGGTTATACAGAAAACAGCTTTTGAAAAATTTGAACAGCTATGCAATTTCATGGAAATTTAACAGACAAGCCAAAATTTTAAAACAAGAAAACAAGTCGTGCTCGATTGCAATTAACCCGGCCCATCACCAATACCTTTGTTTGATTAGTGATAATCAAGGAATTTTAAGCTCCGTGTTTATCATACGAGCTATCAAATCATGATAAAATGAAACATCCAACAAGAACAGCTTACAGAATGTAATTATGTGCCGTCTGTCATTATACATGTGAAAGAAGTGAACTAAGAACCATGCATGAAATAAATTAAAGACGTGAGCTAGCTTAGACATGCGTATCGATATAACAGTCCTAAACATCTTCATCATCAGTCATATGATGGAAATTATCTCAGTAATTCCAAGTATGAGCAAACCAACCACAACTTGTTTTCACCTAAAACTGTTGGGACATTATGCTTTCAGTACATTTTGGTAGGGAGTTGCAGGGACATTATGAGCGTAAACTCTTCAGCACCATCACAGTACGTATGTGAACTTCTCTGCCGTTGAAACATTATAGATCATTTTCATTTTGAAAATCTGAATCCATGTTTCAATAAAAATATCATCGACTACTAGAAAGGCAAAAGGCAGTTCACCATTTTTAAGTTCCAACATCAAATTCCAGAATTTGATCGACTATAGTGACAGCGTCTCTGATAAGTTCCAGACTAGTTTTTTAATTTAGGTTGGGTATTTTATCCCTTGAAGTACTGCATAAGCCTCTATGAATCTATGTTTCTGCATTTTAGAAAATATATACAGTTGAGTACATAATACCCAACATATATAGGGCTAGAAGCCAACCGTCTGATTTAGATACACTAACGAGAAAGACATGAGCATAAGCGATCGCCTCACAAGTTTGAACACATTCTATTGCTACTCAAAACAGGAAGCATTGTGATTTCACTAGTTAAACTACACGTGTTGTTCTCATGAACTCAACTACAATTTTCTGAGGGCAAACAAATCAAATATAGCAAAACAATAACACAGAAGCACTAAGAAGGTCATGATCACCGATGCAAACCTTACCTTTTAGTACCAGAAAAACTGTCAGTGAAGCGAATATTGTACCTCCTAGCAGAAATAGCAGCTAGGTTAGCTATAAGAAGACACCGGCCAGTTTCTACAATCGAGTTTGCCCTTTGTTGGGAGAGATCAGGAACTTGATCATCAGATGTAGATAGGTTTGGGGTTGCTTCACAAAAACAGACGTCTGAATGCTGTTGAATAAATTGCTTGTACCATTATATTGACGAAGAAGAAACATGAGTTGCCACATTTTTTATTCAAAACTTCTCCCTTGATATCTAGAGCATAAAATTTCTCCCTCTTACTCAAAACTTGTCATTCTCAGTTGCATTCATTTACAAAATCAGGCAAGGTTGTTGGTTTCTGAAATAAAGATAAGATCCATTTTAGTTTCCAGGATAATAAGAAGTTTTTATAAGCATAAAGAGAGTGAGAACTTAATTACCATTGATCCGGGATAGCAGGGGAGACTAAAGGTTCTTTTTATGCTTCATGTTCAGAAACATCCGAGAATCTCTCAAGTTAGATGAAAAAACTGAATGTTTTGCTAGGCATACCAAAAGATCATAACAGATTCCTACCCAATGGTTACATAAAAATTTGATTCTTCTCAGCCAAAAGAGAAAAGAAAAAAAAGAAAGAGGGGAAATTAAAAAAAAAAAAATGAAGGTCCAATTGGTTGAGTCTAGCAGGCCATGATGGATCTAGGAGGCACCATCAGTTTGATTCATGATATGTAACTCTTGAACATATAAAGCCAACTCACATTAAGTGGAGGAGACAGATGTAGGACGAGATTTTAGCCAATTTCAACAAAAAAATCTTGAAAAGAAAGAAGCGTCTTCACATTAAGAATAATATTTTGAATATTAGAAATTGGTATTCAAATAGGCTTCTTAATGATGAAATTAATCATAAATTACTCTTTTGGATATATTAGGATTTTCGAGTGGGAATCCAACCGTAATATTATTTAGAATTTAGGATTTGTTCAAGTAAACCCTAATTTGTGTTTGGCCCAAACTCTAGGTTACTTGCTCTAGTGGTAATATGGTTAAATTAGAAGGATCTAGATTCCTATTCAATGTACGATTATTTTCCTTGTATGATTGAGATTCTATGCATTGTAATCCTCTATATAAAGAGGCCCCTATTATTAATGAGAATACACAGCAAATTCCTTTCAATTCTCGTTTCCCTAAAACACGTTATCAGCATGAAGCCCTAACCCTGAATCCCTAAATTCGTAACCTTCAAATTCCAGATACCACCGTCGTTTACCTTGAAGATCCAAGTTCCAAAAAGCCAGAACCGGCGATGCAACCTCTAGAACAGGCCAGCAAACACTTGAACCGGCCCTTAGAAATCCCAGAAAACTTTCTGCCCTGTTCGAAGCTTTTCTCCCCGCCCACTGCTGCCATACTCCACCACCGGAAGATCCTTGGACCCAGAACCCCGGAACCTGCCGATTGACACCAGAATCGGCCTTCAAAAGATCAGCACCACTGAACCGCCAGCGACCTGCATCTCATTCCTTTGCTTCAGTCAACCAAGCCCAGAAGCAGAAACGGATCCACCAAGCCTAAAAGCCCAGTAGCCTGAAGCCCGCTAACGTCAGCCCTGCGTCATCAGCCACGTCAACATCCAGTCAGCCTGCCACGTCAGCATTAGAACGCCACATCATCAACCGACTACCACGTCAGCACATGCGGTCAACGACCTGTCAACGCCAGTCAACCTTTTTCCACGCGACTTCGGGCCACTTTTCTGGTCAAGATTTCCGGCAATTTTTCAAGGTAAAATTTTCTAAAAGTTCCCGTTTATTGAAGTTTTATTACTTTCCTCTTGTTTTTCTCGGGACTTCCAACATCCCTTCTTCTACCCCCCCCCCCTTTTCATCATATGGGAGACCAAATTAAGCCGAACTGTGGGGGTTCGTGCTCACTCCAAGCTTGGAGCTTGTAGAGTCCTCCAAACTTAGAGTTTGTTGAGATAAAATGATCGACCGCAAACATCATTGTTTCGATCTAATCCAACCCCTCTCGGAATTGAAATTTTTTGGAAGCGACTACGCTCAGAAATTTTTTATCCTTTTCATGGTAGCCTTTTTCGCTCCGAAACTAACCCTAATCTTTTGTTGTTTTTCAGGATGAGTAACCTGAACAAGTTGAGCTTCACTCCACTAGAGACAACAGGTGCAAGATACCACAAGTGGGTCAGTGATGGTCGCCAACATCTTAAGGCTGATGGGATCCTGAGTACGATCCATGAGCCAAGTCAGAACGTGCTTACTCCTCAACAAGCTACCGCTTTTGAAGCGAATAGAGCTACGAGAGAGGCCAATGAAGCTAAATCCATAATTCTCATGACAAGGCATATGAATGACGCGCTCCAAAATGAGTACCTCAATGAGGAAGACCCCAGAAAACTATGGGTAGAACTCGAGCAGCGTTTTGGCAACGTTCATGACTCCCTGCTTCCTGATTTAGAAGTGAGATGGCATAGCCTCTGCTTTTGTGATTTCAAGTCTGTACTTGACTACAATTCGGAAGCACTTCGTATCAAGTCTTTGATGGATTTCTGTGGGCAGAAAATCACTGATACGATGTTGATGGAGAAGAATCTCTCTACCTTCCCCGTCTCTGCATTGATGATAGCCAAGAACTATCGGATTGATGTCAATGCTGGACGCATCACAAAATTTCATGAGCTTATTGGAACCATGAACATAGCTAAAAAACACGACAACATACTTGTGAAGAACTACACCTCTAGATCCGTGGGAGAAAAGCCAATTCCGAAGTCTAATTATAATCGCGCCCCTAAGGGAGGGCGCCAAGAGCGAAACCCTAAGGAAAGGGATTATTCTGGACGTTCTGGTCCATATTCTAGCCCCAAAGAGGAAGGAAATCGCCAAGATAGGCGTGCACGGAACCATAGAGGTCAACGTGTGAAGAGAGAGAGAGGTAGAGCCTCCGGCTATGGTGGTGGCGCCACCAAGGATCATAGCAGTCCTCAACGCACCCTAGGCTCACCTCGATCAAGGGAGCCTGACCATGATGATGCTTGTCTTCGGTGTGGAGCGTCCGGACATTGGGCTAAAGCATGCAATTCACCCCAGAATGTTGCTAATGCTTACAAGACGTATCGTGAAGCAAAGGAAGAAAATTACATGGAGCAAGAAGATCAAGATGACGATCTCGCTCTAAGGGTTGAAGACTTCAAAGGCCAAGATCCAGAGACTGGCGATTTTGATTAAGTCTTTTATTTTCCAAGAGATGTAATAGGCAATTGCCATATATTTTTGTAGTAGATGCCAATGGTTTAGTATTTCTTCAAAGTAGGCTCACCCAAAGTAAGTGTGATGTCTAGGAAGGTTATGAGATTAGTGGTACTTAAGCGAGCCTGGCTCCACCGACATCTCTCTACTCACCTGGTCACATTTATTTTGGAATTACCGAAAGAAGTTAGATGACTACCATTGTTTTGCATTAGCTAGCACTTTGGATTAGATTTTTTTTTTTGTCAAAGAGACAATGATGTAACTCCTTTGGCTTATGAATAAAATTTCGAGTTCTTTTCATTATGACTCCATTTTGATTCTGAGCATATGACTTTTGTGACTACGATGGCTGGGCCATCAGTATTAATTCAAGGACATGGAATAGCCCAAATTTCACTTGCCAAATGGCACCTTAATTACTGTCACAGAAACTCTCTACGCTCCTAGGGTGAATCACACCTATGAATAGCCAATGGATTCCGTACGAAAAGGCATGTAAAGAACGGAAATGAGTTCCTTTGAAATACCTCTAATGATTGCGAACTAATGCGCATCTTAGAGAAGTTTATGTGTCTCTCTAGTGGACTTTATGTCACTATTCGAGCTATTAAATCCAATAAAGTTACGAGAGAAGATCTCTTGGATTTAGACACATATTGGTTTTGTCACGACAGGATAGGTCATTCTGGTCATGATATGATGATTTGTCTACTAAAGACTTCACATGGACATCATTTCTTTCAAGCGAAACGAAGCATGAATCAAAAGTTGATTTCTGGACTAAGTGTGACCGACGCAGCTGCCTAGGGCACCGCCTCCGTCCACCACCAGCTTAGGGTTGGCGCAGTCCCTATCCATAACTCCATGGATAGCGCCATCATGGTGATGGCACCCCAGGTGATGTTGCAATCACCAACTTGCTTCAAATAGCGTTTCGAACGCTCAGGCCTAACCAAAATACTCATTGGTTGTTTCAAAAGCCTCTTGCTCGTTTTACAAAGCCCGTTCCTTAGGGAAATTAGGACTAAGACCATCCTATGCAAAGGAAATGAACATACTCATTCTGTTTTTACATAGAATCCATGGGGATTCTGTGGATTGATTCAACCAACTTGCGGACGCTTCAATATTTTATGATGTTAGTTGACACGCTAGTCACGTGTTGTGCCATTGTCCACCTATACATGCTACTTATGCTACACTCCTAGCACATACCATATGACAACGGGCTTACTCCCCAGATCATCCTATTCAGTCAATTGGATTTGACCATGCTAGAGAGTTTACATTGAAAGACTTTCGATGGATATTGCAATAGGACTGATGTTGAACATCATATTCCCACCCAAATGGTCTTGCGAAAACGACTAGGATGATAGTCCGGATATTGGTAATGCGCACCAATCTCCTTATATCCGCTTGGGGTGATGCAATATCGCATGCAGATATGCTAATTCGTCTACGACCCACCGCCACTCAATGTACCTCTGCGTTACAGCTAGTGACTGGGTACAAGTATCATACTTACGCATATTTGAGTGAGCCATTTATGTGCCAATTGCGGCTCCACAGCGCTCTATGATGGGTCCTTACAGACGAATGGGCAACTATGTTGGTTTTGAGACTCCAACAGTCGTCCGCCACTTAATGCCCTTGCAAGGCGATCTCATTACCGCTAGATTTGCGGGTTGTCACTTTGATGAGACAGTCTTCCAGTCGTTAGGGGGAGATAAGAACAAGGATGTTCAGCAAGAACGACAGGAATTGTCGTGGCCTATCCCCACTATGTCTCATCTCGATCCCTGTTAAAGTGACGAGATCACAAAAATATGCTGCAAATAAGCCTGCAAGGAAGGACGTCCCTACGAGAGGACGTAGCACCACCCTACACGGAGGTAGGCATGGCGCCAACACCAAAGAAAGTGGCACTCTGGCGTTACAGGCCATGGCCCCAGCTAGGATGCATGGAAGGCCCGTAAGTTCGAATGACACTTTGGCACATTCCAATCCTTTGATCATCAAGACTCAAAATCCGTCTCATGAGAATCTTCTGGGTTATGGTTATTGTTGGGGGACTCCTCAACGTCAGAACCTATTCCTGAGAATATAGAGCTCTATGAAAATTACACTAGTGTACATGAGACGTGGGATAGAAACTCCATCATAATTGATGATGTAGTTGCGCATGAGTTTGTTGAGTAAGATAATATCGAACCACACTCCGTTGATGAATGAATTCCAATGTAGAGAAATTTGGCCTAAATGGAAAGATACGATCTAGGTTAAGATGGATTCTCTAACGAAGAGGAAGGTTTTCAAGCTAGTGATGCCAACACCTCCTAACATAAAACCTGTTGACTAATGGGTCTTCGTTAGAAAGCTTAGTGAGAAAAAGAGATGCTAATCTCACCTTATGGCGCAAGGCTTCTCATAAAACGCCCTGAAATCGACTACAATGAGACATATTCTCTCGTAATGGATGTCATTGCACTCCACTACCTTGTCAGTTTGGTAGTTTTCGAATAACTGAACATGCAGCTTACAAATGTGGTCACTACATATCTCTATAGGGATCTAGATACGGAATATACATGAAGGTTCATAGTGAACTTCATTTACCCAAGTCAAGTGGTTCTAGACCACAGAGCGCGTTTACAAAGAGGTTGAAACGCTCGCTAAAATGACTACTTGATTGGGAAGAGATATGCTCACGCGTTTCCCTAACAAGTTTCGGATTCCATCGCGGTTCATGTTGGACATGATCTTCATCAGAAGCCCTTAAAGAGTTAAGGGAAACAGCTGAACACTTGAAATCCGATTTTGAGATGAAGGATTATGGGAGAACACGATTATGTCTCAGTTTGGAACTTGAGCATCGTGTCGATAGATGCTTAGGCATTTTGACAAGGTCAAACCTTCAAGCACCCCCATGATCGTCCGTAGTCTTGATCCTGAAAAGGACCCTCTTTGTCTGAAAGATGATGACGAAGATGTGCTAGAGGCAGAAGTGCCTTACTTGAGTACAATAGGAGCATTATTGTACTTAGCTCAATGCACAGGACCGGACATCTCGTTTGCAGTGAACTTGTTAGCTAAGGTATACCTCTGCGCCAATGCGACGCCATTTTGATTGGTGTAAAAGATGTCTTTTAGTACTTGAGATGTACAATTGATATGGGCTTGTTCTATCCCTACAGAGAGAAGATGGATTCAGACCCATCACACACCAGAAATGCCGCCACCGCTGGCCTGCGTTCTCTATCCCCATCCCAAAATGATATAAGTGTTTTGCTGATGCTGGGTACCTCTCTGACCCACACAATGGTCTCTCCCAAACTGGTTAAGTGTTCACCATGGGAAAAGACCGTGATATCTTGGAGGTCTACAAAACAGACCCTAGTCACTATATCTTCGAACCATGCAGAGATTATTGCTCTTCACGAAGTGGTTCGTGAATGTTTATGGATTGGCTCCATAATCACGCATGTTCGAACAATTGTGGTTTCAAGTCTACCACAAGATGAGCCTACGAGCATTTAGGATAATGCTGTTCGTTTTGAACAAATGAAGCAAGGCTGCATCAAAAGCGACAACACCAAGCATAATCAGCAACAACAGACTCTCCTCAAATACCAAAGTGAACTAGGTTCGATTTGAGGATAATGTGGCAGACTTGTTTACTAAGTCATTGCCCAAATCCACATTCGAAAAACATGTGGCAAGAATTAGCTTGCGGAAGTTATCTGAACTTCCATGATCGTAGTCATCAGGGGGAGACGCAGACATCAGGGGGAGATGTCTACATGTTCACCTCGAAACGTGAAGGGTGTGTTGTGCTCTTTTTCCCCTTCGACCGAGGTTATTTTTGTCCCACTGGGTTTTTATTACTTGGCAAGCTTTTTAACTAGACAATGAGAGAAGCACCGCGTTTGGGCAACACAAGGGGGAGTGTTCAAGTAAACCCTAATTTGTGTTTGGCCCAAACTCTAGGTTACTTGCTCTAGTGGTAATAGGGTTAAATTAGAAGGATCTAGATTCCTATTAAATGTACGATTACTTTCCTTGTATGATTGAGATTCTATGCATTGTAATCGTATCAAAAACACATACTTTAGCTGCAAACTCCAAATTCTTATCTTCCACTATCTCCTTCATGTAGCGCATGATCCAATCCCACAAGTCTTACTATCTTTCTGCTCCGGAATGCCCTGAAAAAAAAATACACCGTACCATATCAGAAGCACTTAAGAGTATAAAACCTTAGGTGATAAGACCCAAAAAGGCAATTAACTTACAGCAAGATTTTTCCATTGAATGGTTTTCCTCCCTTTCTTATTCTTGCCCGCATTGTAGGGCTGGGCATTTAAGCCCGCAAATCCGAACCGGCCCGTCAAAACCCGACCCGTTCGGGCCAGGCCCTATTTTTTTTTTGTCGAAACGGTCCTGGCCCGGGCCTTGACTTTCAAGCAAACGGTTGGGGCCGGGCCTTGTCTTTCAAAGTGACAAAAGCCCGTCAGGCCCGTCTAAGAGATTAAAGGACAGATGTCCTTGTATTATTAGTCATAATATAGAGAGTAAAATCCTCATCATAGGATCGAATACACAAGATTATATTCTACACTCAAATACCTAAAACCTAATGTTCAGCCTTCATTTCTAATCTCTACACGATCTCTTGTGTGTTCAGGCCGCCTCCTCCACATTTCTAATCTCCAGTCGATCTGAACATAGAACACACATGATTCATGCTGCTCAGTTTCTCCATAGCTGGGCCGTCTCCTCCGCCGATGCTGTGACGCCCAGACGTCGTGACGCAGATCGAGACCACGCCGAGGCCGAGACGCAGATCGAGACCACGCCTAGGCGGTGACACAAATCGACACGTACGCCGCCCAGACTGCTCTCTCTTTCTTCACTTCACCTGCGCGGCTGCACAGCTCCTCCTTTCTTCACGTCTGGAGTCTGAATCTTTCAGCTTAGAAAGAGGTAGAGTTTTCTATTTAATGATTACTTCTCACTTTCTTTATGCATATTTCAGTGGCAAGCTTCAGAAACTGTGATCCTGTAGACAAAGACAAAAAACAGGCATACGTAGAATGCTCGTTGCATTGGGCAACAAATGTGAGTTGTATGGATATGCGTTGGCATAAATAAACGTATGGGGTGCGTGATACATGTTGATGCATATGGATTGCATATGATAAATGTGTTATGCGCGCAAGGAGACGAACGAGGTCGAGTTTGACGGGGTTACGCTCGTGAGATGTAAGTTGCGTGAGTGCCGCGAAGGTATGCATTTGTAACTCATGAACGATGACCGCGAGTACGGTTGTGTCTGTTTGGTTTTCGCTCGTATTAATGGAACGCGAAAAGAATTTGATTTGTCGCGGTCGGTAAACGACAAATGGTAGAAAAATTCAATGTTCCATTAACGTGTGGTGTGTCGAGTAGACATGAGCGTAAAGCTCGAGGATTGCCTGGGAAGGCATGAGCGGAAAGCTCGTGAGCGGGAAACTCGGGGTTGCCGGGAAGGCATGAGCGGGAAGCTCGGGGTGCGGGGAAGGCCTGAGCGGGAAGCTCGGGGTGCCGGGAAGGCATGAGCGGGAAGCTCGTGGGTTGCCGGGAAGGCATAAGGGGGAAGCTCATGA
>BDJD01000832.1:115782-133660 GCA_002564525.1 Rosa multiflora | reverse complement strand
TGTCGAGTAGACATGAGCGTAAAGCTCGTGGGTTGCCGGGAAGGCATGAGCGGAAAGCTCGTGAGCGGAAAACTCGGGGTTGCCGGGAAGGCATGAGCGGGAAGCTCGTGGGTTGCCGGGAAGGCATGAGCGGGAAGCTTGGGGTTGCCGGGAAGGCATGAGAGGGAAGCTCGTGGGTTGCCGGGAAGGCATGAGCGGGAAGCTCGTGAGCGGAAGCTCCAGGGTTGCCGAGAAGGCATGAGCGGGAAGCTCGTGAGCGGAAGCTCAAAGGTGCCGCGAAGGCATGAGCGGAAGCTCGGGGTGCCGCGAAGGCATGAGCGGGAAGCTCGTGAGCGGAAGCTCAAGGGTTGCCGGGAAGGCGTGAGCGGTGAGCTCAAGGGTGCCGCGAAGGCATGAGCGGAAAGCCCGTGAGCGGAAGCTCGTGGGTGCCGGGGAGGCATGAGCGGAAGCTCGGGGTGCCGGGGAGGCATGAGCTGAAACTCGGGGTGCCGGGAAGGCATGAGCGGGAAGCTCGTGAGCGGAAGCTCCAGGGTTGCCGGGTTGCCGAGAAGGCATGAGCGGGAAGCTCGTGAGCGGAAGCTCAAGGGTGCCGCGAAGGCATGAGCGGTAAGCTCGTGAGCGGAAGCTCGGGGTTGCCGGGGAGGCATGAGCGGAAGCTAGGGGTGCCAGGAAGGCATGAGCGGAAGCTCGGGGTGCCGCGAAGGTATGAGCGGAAGCTCGGGGTGCCGCGAAGGCATGAGCGCGAAAAGCTCGGCGGCGCATTAACGGGTAGCTCGAGGTGATGCCCTGAGGCATGAGCATGACCGTTGCTAATTATGCTGGGCTGTATGTACAAGTCCCCGAAGTCCCCAGTCAAGGAGGGTGTTCTTGCGGGTTGATACCAAAGCGTAGCTTTGTGCCGTATATCAAGCATAATTAGTGCGAGTGCGTCGTCCATCTAGAATTGGTTGGAGCGAACGCTTCTGCCCTTTCGGGTGGGCCCTTGCTAGGCCCTGTGAGGAGTCCCCCACTCCTGGCTATAGACCTCCGGATGGTCGGAAAATTGTTTGATGAGGGGAGCTGCGCGGAGCAGATGGTGTTGGGTAGCGAGCCCAATCTTAGATACCCAAGCGTCGGAGTTAACTGCCGGATCAATGGCTGCCGTGGGCTGTGTTAACTAGTCCCTTGCTGTTTTCTCAAAGGAGAAAAGCTTGACTGCAATGCCGCGTAGCGGTCATTGTCATTGTGAGGCGTTGCCTTACCGCTTGGCGGTTGGTCGTAGAACATAGACTCGTAAAGTTTGTATCTGTATGAAAAAATGATAAACACATAGAGCAAGTAATAATATTTGGTTTGTGTCCCATGTTTATTTAATTGGGTTGCAATTAAATAGGAGCATGGCATATGTGTCTAGCATGTACTTGTAGTGTGGATTCACACTTTTGTAGATATGCTAAAGGATCATTGAGATCGGTATGTGAAGCATGGCATATCTAGTAAGTGAGATCTAGAAAGTGTTGCCAAATCTACGAAATATTGTTGGCATGCTCAAAAGTTTATGGAAGCATGTAAAAGCATATCAAGTGTGATATATTGTAGGCATGCTTAGAGGTAGTAAAAGCATGTGATTGGCATGACATTAGCTCAATTTGAAAGAGCGTAAAAGATAAGATATAGTTACTTATCTTATGCCGATTTGGAGGCTAGCGGAGTTATCCGAGCATGACGCGCCATTGGATTGGCTGAGAACAATAGTAGACGGCTAATGATGTCGTTGATTGCAACGGTATGCATGGCGTGAATTTGCATATACACACATTCACGTTATAAACATACGTAGATGCAAAGACTTGCATTTTGATGAGCATCAGATGCAAGTTTGAATCAAATAGCCAAAAATGAGATGCGGCCAACACATCATGCATAAATAGCATGTGTAATTAAAAGAGTTGTGACAAGTGCCCTGCCAGACCATGTGTAAATAGACCAAGGATGCATTGTTCACAAACAATAACTCAGCCATGTGGTGTCCATAGATACCTCAAGAAATAGATGATTTAAGAGGCAAGAGAAACTTAGCAGACAAGTCTATCGTGCTATGAATCATGCTTACTGACCATTATATTAATTGTAAGATAAAATATAGCTTTGTAATAAGGGAAGGCAGAGGGCATATATTGGTTGCAGGCCCATGAAACATGCTGCAGCCTTGACTTGAGAGAATAAATAAATAAAAAATGGTCATAGTGAGGAGATGACTGTGAGTGCTTAAGATTAGGATTGAAGAAGTGTCCACATACATAATTGTGCATGCTTTTGAGGATAAGAAGCATATATTATATGGGTGGTTTCCAGTAATGAGCGGTAGTAACAAGGTTATGTTACTATGGACAAATACTAGGCCACTTCATCAATGGACATGCGCTATACATGCATGATGCTTATAATAGAATGATTAATGATTAATGTACGGTCAAGAGCTATACACATGTGTGCCGACAGTTGAGTGTACTGAGATATTAACACGTAGCAGATAAGCTATGAAAAAGCATGTATATGGTGTTAGGTGTTCGTATCAATAGTGAAAGAAAGACTTAACTTGCCGGTCTTCCTGCAAGCAAGGTGAGTGTCCACGACCGGTGTTGGAATTATTAGCTGGCAGTTGGTTATGGCTCCAACGCGGGCATGAGCTTTGGGGGATGGTCTTGAGCTACCGTCATGGTCCAAATTCAATATTGCTGCTTGCGGTTAATGAGTTTTGGCAGGTGTTAACGAGCTGCTGCTGTGTGTTAACGAGGGTGCTGTACTGCTGCGTTATGAGCGAGCACTGTATTACCGCTGGAGTGAATTTTGGTAGTCCAGAGCCTTCTCATGGAATTGATCACCAAGAGCCATGAGTAGAGATTAACGGGAGGTCGTGACCAAGCGATGAGGGGACTGATGTTAAAGCTTGCTGTTCTTTGGCGTTGACCAAGAGCCAAAGCCGAGGAAGAGGTGATGACCGCGATATGCTGTGTGCGGTCTGGCGGTGTACAGTCTGGCGGTGTGCGGTCTGGTAGAGGTCGTTAGCCAGCGGTGGAGCTTTGGCTAGCGGAGGAAGCTTTAGCTAGCTGAGGTGACCAGCGGAGGAAGGTTTGGCTAGCGGAGCGGAGCATTTGACCGGCGGAGCGGAGCCATGGCCACTTGTTGCAGGTTGGCGGAGCGCTCTCCAGCGGTGAATCTCGGCGGAGCGGAGCTTTGCTCAGTGGAGATTCTCAGTTATGCTGCCCAGCGGTGATGTGATCCAACGGAGGATGCCAGCAAGCATGGCCGGCGGTGCGGTGCCGCTGAAGGATGGTTAGCGGTGCCGCGGATGGATGGTCCACAGTTTTGCTTTCTCCTTCATTCAACAACCTGTTGTGCCGAGATGGAGAAATGGAAGCTTGATGACCGGTTTGGCGGAGCGGAGCTTTGCCGGCGGAGGTGATGAACAGAATTGTTCAGCGGAGAAAGAGTTGGCCGGCGGGGTGGTGGTCAGCGGAGAACATCAGGGCAGCTAACAGAGGAGGACGCTGGCAGTGAAGCTTACTGGTGGTGGCAGTGAAGTTTGCTGGCGGTGGCAGTGAAGTTTGCTGGCGGTGGAGCAGAGCTCAGCGGAGGAGGAGTTCGGCGGAGTGGAACTCAGCTAGAGGAGCTCGTAGCGGTGTTGTGGCTGGTGGTGCCATGCCTAGCGGAGGATGCTTGTGGTTTTGCAACTTGGCAGAGCCGCTACACACAACGCCAGCGCTTAGAGCCATGCCCTGAGATTTGAGCGCTGTGAGCAGAGTATTTGGCCAGCGGTTTAAGCGGTGCTTTAAAGAGTGGCGGAAGATTTTCCGTCGAAGGTTGGCTAGCGATCCGTTTTCGGCGGAGGATGGCCCACTGGCAATAGCAGTCGAGCTTGCCGGCGGTGCCTAGCGGAGCGGATGTGAAGCTTTGGCTAGCGAAGCTCGCTCGGCGGTAGGCCTGGTAGCGGTCAAGCTTGCTGGCGGAGGATGGAACGAAGAAGGAGGGTGGCCAAAGGAGATCTCTGGGTGTCCAGAGCAATTTGGCACCTGCAAATTTTTTTTTTTTTTTTTTTTTGTAGTTGGCGTTGACCAAGTGAATAGTTCAGCGTTGACCAAAAGTTGATCAAGCCTTGATGGGCGTTGACCGGCCCCAATTTGATGTTGAATGAGCGTCGACTCGACATTTTCGGGTCAAAGTTCGTGGTAGGTGACGAAGCCTTTGTGTTGGCTTCCCACAGACGGCGCCAATGTTAATGCTTAGATCCGTGGGGATCTAATTAACGATAAGTAAAGAGAGAGAGAGAGAGAGAGAGAGAGAGAGAGAGTGACACGAGATGTATAGTGGTTCGTCTCCCGCCTTAGCGGGAAACTATGTCCACTTGAAAGCTTATACTAGTGTGTTGAGCCTTGCGGCCCAAGGGGATTACAAAAGATGTAATGGGATCATGTTTAAGTGAGAGGAGGCATTCCTTTTATAGGTGAAGGAAGCCATATCCTTTACATTTTCTTAGATGTGGGACTCAAAGTTACTATTCTAGTCTAGAAAAGCATATTGTGGAGGCAACTTGGAAAGGCCGGAAAGGTGGCTTCCCGGCGACGGATTTGAGACTTCCGGATACAGTAGCGTAGCTTGAACATAGGGCTACAAGATGCAAGTAGCGGTTGGGCCTCACCATGGCTTGTGGGTGTCCCAAAGAGGGTGTTAATTATGCTTGGTGAGATAGCAAACTAGTCATGCTAGTAGGTATCTACATGTGGTGAAGCTCTTCAGGAGCTTATAAAGGCTTATGGCGGACCTCTGCGTGCTGACTTTCATCCGACCATCCATGTCCCTTCTGATGACACAATTTCTAAAATGTTTACTTCTGAGATGGGAATTACTATACGAGGTGGGGCACCAGTATGCAAATATGGTTGGTCTGATGTTGATGAAGATGATCAGAGGATCTGCGGGTGAGTTTATCCTAAATGAGGTGGATTTGTTTGTGTTAAATAAATAATTGTTTACTAATAACTCTAATAAGTATATGTACCTAAGGTAAATGTAAATGTCATGTACCTGAATTGTAGTTTCTTAATCAGGTGTTCTTTATGGTGGACTTAACTGATCCAGCTGTTGTTGCTTATGTGGATTCCAAAATGTCTACTGCCTACTGCCAATTCAAGACTCGACTGAAGAAGGAATGGAAAGCATTTGGCTCAGCTGAGCTACGAAGAGCAAACCTGCCTAATGCAGATTTATGGCATGAGAGACCTGTCTCACATTGGCATTGGCTTTGTGACAACATATACACCAACCAGTCTTGCATTGTATGAATTCATTAATTTCTTTATTATTCAATTATTCTAATTGAAACTTTTATAGATTTGATTGATATTTATTTGCATAATGAAGGAGATTGCGGAAAGAATTCTGCTAATAGGTATATGCAACAACATACTCACAGGGCTGGTGCACGGCCATACGTGCAACATGCTTTGGTGGCCTCTAAGGTAAACATGAATTAGTTTCAAGATCAAAAATCACTCTTAAATGGGCAGTTGATTGATTATTAATATATATGTGTATTTGTTTAATGGAGGGTGGGAAGGAGTTGTCGCTCATACATAATTGGGGAGAGAAACACAAGGATAATAATCATGAATGGATCAATGAGGCTGCCAAGAACAAATATGTAAGTCACTTAGCTAAATTTAGGTTGTGTATACTGCATTAAGATTGTGTTGATGATGATTTCAGCCCTCCATTCCTTTTGGACCTTAAATTAAGTTCGTTAATCTCTTGCTAGATCGTTGTATTTAATCATGGATAGTGAATGTAAATCATCTGGCCAATCTCTCTATCATATATCTTGATATCTTTTATTCTTTTTTATCTTATTAATTAGTTGCAAACTAATAATCTGGGCATCTTTGTTAAATATAGACATACTCAACATGGAACTTGACATTTATATCCAGATCACTTGGTTATGTTATTTGCTTTTATTTATCTATTAATTACTATTGTTTTTGTAGGAGAAGATGGAGGCTGAGAGGAATGCCCTTATAGAGAAGTTGTACCTTGGCACCCGAGGGTACTGCACATGATTCTATCAAACTGACTTTGGAAGCTGAGTTCCCAATAATGGCTAAGGAGCTTGGGAGGAAGGGTAGGAAGATCCATGGAATTGGTAATGTCCCTCACATGCATTCTAACATACGCAGAGTATCTGCATGTGGTGGCACCAATTTTGAGGTAGCTGAATTGTGTGATCTTATCGACCAACTTACCTTTAATATGCTCAGTATGAAGGAACAAAATGGACTATTGAAGGCTCAAGTGGAATGTTTATTGAGGCGATCTCCTGGGCAGATGAGTGAGGATGACTTCCCCCATCCTAGCACCAACTTTTAAGACCTTGCTTGAGTAGTTTGGGTGAGCATTTGCTAGACTTTTGGTTTGATGTCCCTTTTTGTGCAGTTATAGCTTTTTACCTGGATTATGGTACTGTCTAGCAATACTCAAGCAAATCCAATGTGTCCCTTTTGAGTAATGCAAGCTGACACATAACAAGTATATTGGAATGTACTTTGGTGGATTTTCTTGAGTTTTGACTTTCTGCCTCACTCAAAGTCTCAATAGATAGGACATCTAATTAGATTAGTGCAGCTAGTGTAGGCTGCATAGCATCTAACTTTTGATGTACAAATGAACAAGTTGATTTATGAAGCAGTTATTCAATGTGAAATATGAAGAATTTCTTTTATATTCAGTTTATTTTTTTATTTGCTGGTAAAATCAATTTATATTTAATAAAAAAAATTATTCAAGGAATGCAAGTTCTCAAATTCCTTGCAATAGCTTACGCAAAAGCAAATACAAAGACCAATATGCAAAGAAATTTCCTTGTATTTGATATTTGCATGCTCAATACTTTTACGAAAATATAAGGAAATTTCCTTGTATATTAGTCCTTGCATTTGGAAAAATAGTGAAAATTCCTTGCATATAGTTTAATGCAAAGACTGATATGCAAGGAATTATCCTTACATATGGTCACTAATGTGGACCATAAATTGTAAAATGCAAGGACAAATTCCTTGCAAATGATTGTCTAAATGCAAGGAATTTTTAGGTAGTTGTATTTGCTCTTTTACAAGGGCCTCTTTGCAAGGACCCAACTGCAAGGGATATTCCTTGCATTTGGGTTAATGCAATGAATTTTCAGTTTTTTACAAGGAAAAAATTCCTTGCAAAAGGCCATTTTTCTTGTAATGATATATCTGTCGTCTGAATGCAAACAAAAAAAAGAAGCTACGACCCAAAACGAAATCAATTTATCTCCTTTGACGAGACGACAGATAACTATTGTTTGAAAACAAACTTAATTCTCAAAACCAATTAACTTT
Organism: Rosa multiflora; assembly: GCA_002564525.1. Classification (NCBI taxonomy): domain Eukaryota; kingdom Viridiplantae; phylum Streptophyta; class Magnoliopsida; order Rosales; family Rosaceae; genus Rosa; species Rosa multiflora. The sequence continues at coordinate 126,263 of BDJD01000832.1, read as the reverse complement.
GTATGGTATGTTGCTATATTCAGACGACAGTTTTTACACTGTCTGTCGTTAAAATATATCAGACGACAGAAACTAACATGTCTGTCGTCTGAGCTCTGTCGTCTGATGAGGTTATTGGCATAGTGATATAATTTAAAACAAATATTTATTTCTGAAAAAAATTTCACAATTTATCAAGTAATTCCGAATAATAAAGTAACTCCGTTCATAAATAAACCTCGTGAGATTTACTCACCTCTAAATCTCACTGCGTCTTCTCTTACAGCTGAGATAAAGAACTGAACACTCTCCATCAATCACCTAAGTAAAATAATGTCTCAACTTAGTACACGAATCACAAAGCGATTAAAGTTAGAATCCCTCATTTGAACTAAAACTCGAAAGTAACGTCAATCGAGGCAAAACTTCATCTGAGACCCCCCAAGGTCTCCAGAACACTTCTAGGATCAATATGTCAAAACTACAAGTCGATCCAACGGTCAGATCTTCACTGATCGAAAACCAAGAAAACTGAAATTACGTTAAACTTAGCATTTTTCCAATGATTACAATATGACCACATAATATATCCACGTGCTCGTATCGACGAGTAAGACCCAATAAAGGAAACAGAAGCACAAAAGCTAGCCAGACTCGCAGCCGGCAACCCCCAAATTGGGTCATGAAATCTATGCCAAAATGTTCGCAACAACAAGCCTAACAACTTCTTCAACTATCACAAAGTCCAATTTTAACTGTAGAAGCCGGAATTTACCTAGAAAGAAAATGGGCCGATTGAAACCCTAGAATTTCAACTCCTCGATTCGACCTCCACACTTCAAATTGCTTCAAGCCGCTTGGAGGGATTCATGTACATCTCACAAGCTCTAAAAGCCCTCAAGAACATTCTTGCATAATTTTGAGTTATGTTGAAGCCAAAGTATCTTCTAGCCTTCTCAAGTATCCTAATATCATCAGGACTCCTCATGCCAATAGGTTTCCTAGTCCAATTAGGACTCTTCATTTTCGAGATGTTCTGGAACTTTCCTGAGCTCTCCTTTTGTAACAGGGACTCCAAGTCATATTTTTTTTTTTCCTTTTCCTGCCAGGAATGGGTTTCCTTGTCTAACTGGGATTCTGTCATTTCTCATTTCTGTCATCATTTCCTCGAGCTTACTCCTAGTTGACTCAGGATTCCTACTTCAATTGAGATTCCTTCTCATGATTGGGAAAACTTCATTTCTCGATTTCTCGCCTCATTTCTTCTTTGCCTGCCCTTTTTAGACTCAAAAGTACCTAAAAATAGAAACTAAGTTACAAATAATAATGTTAAGGAAATAACTAAGTATAATGTAGAGAGTTTAGCATTAATATCATAGCAAACATTTCTCTCATCATCTTTCTCACAGATAGAATCCTAAAATTCAATAGTTAGTAAAGATAGATCAGTCATATTCCCATTTAGTGCAGAGGTAGTAAACTATTTTAGCTTTTGGGAGTGGAACTTGTCTAGATGAACAAGAGAATCATAGAAAAGGACCCAATCTTGGAAAGGCAAGATAATGCACCCTTTTTAGAGTGTAGGTCTGATGAGAAAACAGTGTCGAAGAGCCTTGTCATGATGATCACTCTCTGGTTCTCGTATTTAAAGTGAATGAGAGAAAAATCCAGTACAAAGAAAAGTGCAAAGTAGCGGAACTCAAAATCTCAAGGATGCTCATTTCTTGGAGTGCTGTATTCAAGACAAAACCCACAGTATTGTCATCCATATGTGAGAATGATTGGCAAGCATAAGCCGTTGTGATCAAACATGCTTCTTTTATGACAGCAGACAGAGGTGGGAGAAGAGAGCTGGACCAAGGCTACAATGAGTTGAGGCCACTTGGGATCCTCCACAGAGGCGACAGCAGCAATGAGCAGCCCCGAAAACTCTCTTTCTTCCTTGCGAGGCAAGGAGAGTCCTTTGAGGAGGACCTTCTTGATATAGAAGAAGCAACATATAGAAGACACCTTAGGACCCATGGTATATATCGGGTGAAATGTGAGCTGTGCATCCCAAAATCATAATATCCCTGGGCTACCTTGCCGGTGCAAGGACGAACCATATGGGTGAATCTTCGCACATCATCCATTCTTTTTATTAGAGCATCTAAAACCTTATAGCCCCTATTTGTTGTCAAGGAACACATCATTTTTATTATTTTTCGAATTAGGAAGCCATTAAATTTACACCAGATCTCAAGCCTATGGTGACACTGCAAATATTGTTAGATCGGGCGAGCCAAGAAAACAGTGGCAGAACTCTTCCGCAATATCATATTTACTTAGAGGATTTTCTAGAACCGGATGTTTGTACAATACTCAACAATGTGATTTATGAGAGAGCCGATACACTTATTGATATTGAACCCCATCATCCCCTGATCCCATCGATCAGCCCAAGTCACTTCTCCTCCTGTGTATAATAATGAATAGAAAAATAAAATAAAATAATTTTTGTCCAAATTTACTGATAGATGGATGGAAGTTTTGGAGCACGCTATTCTTATGTGAGTTCCAATTCTTTTACTCCTCCAATGGTTCCTAATCGTTTCATCGTGTTAACCCAGTTTCCTTGGTTTTTGAGATACTTTGATGCATGCATACTCGTCTGGTAAAGTCGGTGGTGGTCCGACGACGGAGTATGTGAAACTAACCTTACACCCTTTCATTGCATGACAACATGTTGTATTGAGCTGTAAATTGCCTTGCAAATGTTGTAGGTGAGAGTACACTGCCTCCATATTCTGTAACTTTGTATAGTGCGATATTTTTGTATAGCAAGTAAATCCAATTGAATTGTTGTCTTTTGAGCAAATCACTAAATTTTATGGCACAAATACTGAAGAACGAAAGAAAGAAATAGGCTCTCCTCTAAGAATGTGAACATGACACGCCCATCTATGCACCAATTTTGAACTAAACAACTTGTAAGAAAAACTTTGATCTAGTACCAAAGATTTTCGTTGAAATTTTACAAACAAGGTTGTTTTTGCAACTACATTTTCTCTAAAATGTACAAATGTACTATACACCTAATATATATATTTTTTGCTACACAAACCTTCAAAGTATTGGTTTTTAGACAAGAAATGAACACAAACACTTCAGAAAATGGCCATCAGGACAAGAGTGGAGTCATAAATCCAAATTACTAGGAAAAAGAAGATTAAATTCCGATCCACACTCAGTTCTGAATTATATATATATTAAGGACCTATGGTAATGTGCGTGAGTACCGAGTGCTGTTTTTCATTTCCTGTTCTTCTAGGACTCTATCACCCTCCTTGCAGGACACATATCCATAAGTGCGTACGGTAATCTGACTTCGCAAGTTTTATAGATGATGGAAATGAACAGGGAGCTTTGGTTAAATCTAAATTTGCTTATCAAAGCTATTGTTCATTTGGTCTAACCAAAATCAACAAAGGTCATCGAGTATATTGAGGGACAGCTGGGTGATGTCTCAAGGTGAACGACTACTGCTGCATATATAGAACTATCAGCTTGTGTAAACAAATACAGGTGTGTCAATTTGTATAACAGAGATGGGCATTAATACAGATGTGTGTCAAAACTGTGTATCCATAAATGGTAACACAACTGTTAAACTTTTAATTTGCTGTCAAATTCTCTTATATCCAAGTAAGGGCACCATACAAGAGAAGAGGAAAAAAGTTACTTGTAGATGCAGGTTAACTGAGTGGTGCTTTGCTTTAGTTCCACCATCGATCAGATAATAGTTGGACTGAGAGTAGCCCTTGCATGTGCCAAAGTTTGGACTAATTTTGGACATATGCATTGGATTTTAGAAACCCTGACATTTATTCATTCTTTAATATTTGAAGCCTTCAGAGAGGAGCAGACTCTATCCATAGAGCATAACATGAACTAGCTATCTTTGTTATGTGTGTTCCAACGCTAGCTTGACCATTGTGCCACGAGTCAAGCACCACCACCACCACTGTGCCCCCAACTTTTCTTGCTTCTGCCTTATGTCGTGTTGCCACAAAGCCATCTCAAGTATTAGTCCGGGCATGATACATCTCCAGTAGTAGAAATTGTTCTTCATGTCTTCAGCTTCCAACAAGTTTTTATTATCTTGCAAAATGCAAATCATGCATTCCATCTTGGAATTCCCTGATTTTGAAAGTAATGATTAAGTTACAGAACGTGTTAGTAGTTTAGTACTGTGAATTGGCAAGTCCCCAGGCCACAACGGACTAGTCCAACGCAGCCAACAAAAATGGCAGGCAGCACTTCACAATCCTGTATAGATATCCTACGCCCAAGATTGAAATTTTTTTGAAGTTTGTAACAAGATGCATATATGTACGCAGTACACCTCAATGGTAAAATGAAACACGCTGAATGAAGAAATATGCAGAAGATGATCGATGAAGAGAACTAGCTAACTGGGATGCCCAAGTTTCTATTTGCAACTTGAGCAACATATGTAATACTATGCAATGAAAAAGGAGGATATTTAGCAGCTTGTTTTGTTTTTTGAATTTCATTTCTTTCATGTTTTAGTGTAATTGCAATTGGGAACCTTTCAGGCCAAATAATGGTTTTTGTTAATACTTCAACCTATTCCTAATTGTAGTTCTGACAAATCGCTTGCAGTGTTTTTGTGCATCAAACCCAAAACTCTAAAGATAGAGGAACTTCAAATGCAAGTCGACATTGTGAAAGGCTAGCTATTTGTAAAAAACTAATTCCATACCCCCGATTACTCAATATTTGGTATACTAGATTCCAATATACTCAATATTAGATATACTGCTCTCAGCAGCAATAATATACAAAGATATTCCTCCATGTTCAAGCTCCCTCAGAAAACCAGTGTGTTGGAAGGTTCTGCATTTGCTTGATTGTATCAGTCAAATGTGCCCAAGCATTGCTCCAAAAGATGGCACAATCTTGAATGAGAGGCAGGGGTCAAATAAATCCATTCTATAATTATAATATATGATGCTTTCATAAAGGAATCCAAATCGCGTCCTTTGATATGCTAGAACAATGAAGAATTACTTTGGACACCCAAAGAAGAACAAGAGTCGTGTCCAAGGTTCATATCCATTATCACCAAGTTTCTTTCTCAAACCTCAAAACTAAACCATGAATAAAAGTATAAAGCACACCATTAATTTGCATTTTCTAGAGAACAGACTTATCAAGCCTTCCCCATTATCAAAATTAGACACATTTGTGAGGTGAAAGCTCCGCACAATGAAAACTTTAAGAAACTAAACATTTTAGCATGAAAATTTTCTGATCATGACACAAAATAGAGCAAATATATTCCATCATTTCCAAAGATTACCTCAGTTGAAAGCTAATTCCATATTTCCATTCCCATCATAACTCATAATGGCTCTATCCTGAATTCTACGATTCCAATTCCATAGTCAGACTTTACAGCAAAAGAAACCCTAATTTCATATCCCCATTCCCAAAATACTCCTCCTAGTCCCTACAGCCCCAGAAACCCTATTTAGTAGTAGTAAACTTAGTCACAGCCTTAGTCCCCTCAGAAACAGCGTGCTTAGCAAACTCACCAGGAAGCACCAACCTCACCGCAGTTTGAATCTCCCTCGAAGTGATCGTCATCTGCTTATTGTACCTCGCAAGCTTGGAAGAGTCGGCAGCCAGCTTCTCAAATATGTCATTGATGAAACTGTTCATAATCCCCATGGCCTTGCTCGATATCCCAATGTCAGGGTGCACCTACTTTAGGACCTTAAAGATGTAGGTCTTGTAGGTCTCCACGCTCTTCTTTGGACGCTTCTTCTTCTTCTTCTTCTTCTTCTCGGCGGCGTCCTTCGAAGCCGGAATCTTCTTCTCCGCTCGGAGCTTCTTCTCAGCCCGTATATAATATAAACCCCAAAACCCAACCTCTTCACATTCACAATCCAAAAGCCTCTCTGTTTTCTAGTCTTTGAAAACCCTAGAAAGCTCTGAAACCCTCAACAATGGCAGAGAAGAAGCCGGCCGGGAAGAAACCGGTCGAGGAGAAGCTAGCTGACAAGGTTTCGGAGAGCGGGGTGGGATTTGATTGGTGGAGACAGACAGGTGCGGATCGATGACGTGGAGACTTGGATGTTTGACTGGTTGTAGTGGATGGCTGTGATTGAGCGGGGCCCTAATAATGCTTATTTGATTTTGAAATGGACTTTTGGGTTTCGCGGGCAGGGCAATGAAGGCGCGCTTTTGTAAATTTACTCTGGACTCGGGTCGGGCCGGTCCGAAGAAACTAAGACCGAACCGATACCTCGAGTACAGTTTGGATTTTTGCATATTTTTAGTTTTAGAAACGAGCAAACCCGAACCAACAACAATCAGTTTGATTCTATCAATTTTTTTATCCCATTTTTCAGTTTAAAAAATAAAAAATTACAAGTTTTTAAATGTATGAATGCAAATTGAAATTTTGTAAATATTCAATGAACTAAATTCCCTACTGAGTTGACAATTTAACAACTTCAATACTCCATAATTTCACATTACAAAAAAAAATTAATTAAAAATAAGGGTATAATTGAAAACTTGCTGCGTGTAGTTAGAGATTCTATGATTTTGCTTGGTGTAAAAAACTTGGTGGGTTTATTTAAATATTTGCTGGGTACATTTAGAAAGACAAAAAAAAAATTACATATTTATTTCCATTAGCTTTGTACATCTGTTATAGTAGTTTTTTGTACTTGTGTCAGTGGCTTTTTATTGCTAGTCCAGTAACTTTGTACATGTGTAACAGTAGCTTTATATACCTATGTCAGTAGTTTTTTTTACTAGTCCAGTAGCTTTATACATGTTTTACAGTAGTTTTCTATACCTATGTCAATAGTTTTTTTATTACTAGTTCAGTAGCTTTGTACGTATGTTATAGTAAATTTTTGTACCTATGAAAGTATTTTTTTTAGATTGCTTAATTTTTATTAGGATTAAATACTTGTTACTTCTCAAACTTTTGGCTGAAAAACAGTTTAGTCCCTCACCTTTTAAATTAATTTTTTTTAAGGGTTTGGAACCCAGCCAAGCTGGGAGGCTCAGCCCCACGCCCGGTTCCATTTATTAAAATAAAACTTTGCATCGGGGGGGGGGGACATAAAACCTGAACCCCAAGCAACATAAGAACCAATACAATGAACAGAAGACAGAAAACGAGCAAGGTGCACAAGACAATCTGCTACACCATTGCTTAAACAAAAAGAAACAACTCTAAAGGAATCGATAACTAGTACGTGAATTAAAATCATGACTGAATTGAGTACTGATGAACGAAGGAAGGGAAACCCACCAGACAGATCCCGCATTCAAAGCTCCATAATTTGCTAGCTTATCTGCAACACTATTGCCTTCTCGATATATATATATGTGAGACGTGAAAAGTAATTTGACGAGCTTGAAACAAACAATTATGCCATCGGGTTCTAAGTCTCCAAGGAACTTGATAGTCCTTATTCTCTCTACTTCTCACACAACAGGTCCATAACAGGCCTATATTCATTCTCTCTCTCTCTCTCTCTCTCTCTCACACACACACACACACACTCCGCCATTAGCCCTTTAATGCCCGATCTAGAACCCAGCTCTTTCTCGCTCTCCTTCTAAAAACAAAACCCCTAAAACTCACTCTCTCTCCCCCCTCCCCCCAATATCCTGTACAGATCACACCTTGGTCGAGATGAAGATCACGACCTTGCATGTTATTATCGGATCCGAGCAAGGAATTTGGGTTACCTGGGGAACTCAGGGCATGGTTTTTGTTGAAATTGAAGCTTACTGTCACGGGTAAATCTCCCAGTGATTTTGAAATCGTGCCGGAAAAGTGATTGAAACGAGAGGTTGAGCCTGCATGAGAGAGACTTCAGGTCGCTGAAATCCTCTGGCACCGATCCGGTGAAGCCGTTGTCGAAGAGGTCTGTTGGAGGATATTTTCCATATCGAACCAAATTTCAGCCAGAATTTCAGAATTTTGCAGGTGAATTTGTTTCCTGTGAGTATTAGTCTATGCAATTGCTCACAGTTTTTCAGACCTTTGTCTAAGGAACTGGAGAAGGAGTTGTTGGAGAGGTCGAGGTTATGGGTGCAGTGGTGGGCTGGGTTCTAGATCAGTCACCAAGTCGGGTTCTCTGGCTTTAGGGTAGTGTTTGTTTCTGTCTAGCTTTTTGTAGAGGTGATAATGTGATGGATTGATGTTGGTATAGCAATTGGAATTGGGATACAGTTTGTTTTTTGAATCATATAATGGCAGAGGAGTTGCAGGAGTGGTGGCCGACAAGGGATTGGGAGTGGTGAGGGGAGTCAACCGGGTTCAGGATGGGGGTGGACTGAAAAGACGTGGTGGTCTTCTCGCCGTTGTGGGAGTCGCAGGAAGGGCTTTGGATGTAGTAGATTGGGCGACAGGGGAATCGAGTCGGGGATGTTGGTCTGCACTAATGGGCTAATGGTAGAGTGTGTGTGTGTGTGTGTGAGAGAGAGAGAGAGAGAGAGAGAGAGAGAGAGAATGAATAAATAAATAAAAAGAGAGAAAAATTAAAAGAAATTGAAAAAAAGATGAAATAAGGGTATAATAGTCAATTTAGGTCTGTTATGGACTTGTTGTGTGAGAAGTAGAGAGAATAAGGACTATCTAGTTTAATTTAAAAGGCGAGGGACTAAACTGTTTTTCAGGCAAAAGTTTGAGGAGTAACAAGTATTTAATCCTTTTTATTATCTAGTTGATAAAGAGTGCCACGTTTGCGGCACAACGGTACATTGTTGTTTTCAGTTTTCATTTCAAATACTAATATTTTGTTGTATCTCTGTTATTGCAGAATTCTTCTCCCTTGCATATGTAGTAGTCAATTTCGAAAATCATGTGAATTTGGATATTAAAGCCTCCATTGACCAAGAGATTATTTGTCCAACCAAGAAATGTTGAACATGCTGAAGGTGGCAAAATTATGCCTATGGGTTTAGAGCGTCACCGTTGAAAAATGACAGTAGCATTACAACATTGACTGTAGCTTTATACAACTATTGTAATAAATTTTCACAACTATGGTAGTGACTTTTGACAACTATGAAAGTTGCTTTTTACATAGTGATATCATTGTTGAACGCTGCATACTTTTCATATCATTAAATATGTTTTTTTTTACTTGATTGTAGTAGTATTTTTGTTTTGGTTGTACCATCACTACTACAAATTTCCCCAAATCCCACTGATTTGAATTAGTCCCTATTGGGACGAAGCACACTGAAAATAGTGGCTAATGGCATTAACCACTATGCAGCCACTAATGAGAAATCAGTCCCCTCTATTGTAGGTGCTATTGGGGCAATCCACACTGTTAAAACAACAGTGGCATACCAAAATCCAATGCAGCACATTACCTTTTTCTTTCCCACTGTTATTGTAATAGTGTGTTTTCTCAATGCCACCAACATCAGTGGCCAAATTTGGGGAAGAAATAAAAAAAAAAAAAAATGGCATTAACCACTATGCAGCCACTAATGAGAAATCAGTCCCCTCTATTGTAGGTGCTATTGGGGCAATCCACACTGTTAAAACAACAGTGGCATACCAAAATCCAATGCAGCACATTACCTTTTTCTTTCCCACTGTTATTGTAATAGTGTGTTTTCTCAATGCCACCAACATCAGTGGCCAAATTTGGGGAATAAATAAAAAAAAATAACAATTTGGCACACCTATAACCATGTATTTCTAAAATTTACTGTACAGATCGTATGCAATTTCAAATAAAATACATCAGAAAACATAAATTTCTTCATGTTCCTCTCCATGGCTGCAACTTTACCACTAGCAACTTTTCTATGCTCAGTCATACAAACATTGAAGGCTCAAATTTAAAAATCAACCCTGTCAAATTAACATTGACCCAATTAATTCATTTTGATAAGTGTAACAAAACATGTTGATATGTAGTATCAAGCATTGTACATGAATATCAAGTGATTAGTTCAATAAGATGAATCACATAACACTATAAAAGAGAACCCAAGACCTGCAAGTACCTTCTTCAACAGTAATAAAAGGAAGTGTTTTGCCCTTTGAATGTGATAGATAGGCAGAGTAGCAGACCTAAGAAGAAGAAAAAGTATCACCAGTTTAGTAAATTCAAGGATATCACCGAAATTGTAATATCACGTATCCAGTAATTGATAATAAAAGAGACCCCAGATCCCCTAAATTTTCACAATGTGTTTATATGTTGCTCTGACAGTCGCAAACTTATAAGTTTGTGTAGTTTATGAGATTGATGTTTAGCATTAGACCTGCTCCAATCAGAGAAAGAAATGGATTCAGTAAGGATTAGTTTCAGTCCAGTTGAATGTCTGTTATCAAATAACAACGAAAAACACAAAATCTAGAGCAAGTTGAAAGTTCAAGATATTAGCTCACTCTTACTCATACACACCTTCATATATGTAATGTATATAGGCACAAAGAA
>BDJD01000832.1:105084-115672 GCA_002564525.1 Rosa multiflora | reverse complement strand
AACTCTTGTACAGAACTACAGATCACTTTAAAGTTGAAAAGGAAACCACCATACAATGGATATCAGTAAGAACTACCCGCCTAGCAACCATCGAAAGTTCTGCTTATAAATCGAAATAAGTTGACAGCAAACTGTTGTTCTCAACCAGTTCAGAAACAACCAACAAACAAGAAAGAAGTTTAAAAAATATAGAAAAAGAAAAGAACAATTATAGTTGGATGACCAAAATGCCTGGTAAATTTTTGAGAAATGGTCAAATTAGCTTTGATTTGCAAATATTCCTAGCTCAGAGGCTGAGCCAGAAAATGATTTTGATCAGCTCAAGAAAGTTTTAGTTTACTTAAAAACAAGAAAACAGATATATTGTAATCATGGAAACTTGCTTCTCTATCTTGCCAAACATAGAAAACAAACAAGAATAGATACTAGAAAGGATTGAGTTTGAGTGATTACCCTCTTGAAGCAAACTACTTTTAAGCAATCAAGGCTACCCCAAAGATTAAGGCCAAGACCAAATGACCAATACTGGTGCTGCATAGGAAGAGAAGACTTTGTAAGTCAAGGTTTCCCAAGATAAATCATGCTGTGGTTGTGACTTGCTGCTCTACATTATTTTTTAAGTACGTAATTAATTCTGACACGGTGTGGAAAAATTAAGGCTGAAATAGAGAGTCCCCCCCAACCAAAATAGATAGTTAACTTGAGAATCAAATGAGTAAACTCTATGACACAAACCTCAGCAGGGCCTGACTTTCCATCAACTGGTATATGTGCTACACGCTTAATCCAGTCTTGGATAGCATCTGTGATGTGAGGGACAACCTACATGTTAAAAAAGAAAGAGAAAAGTAATCAATATAAGAAAAATAGGGGCCAGATTAATATATCTAAAGAGAGCTCAATCTCAGACAAAATACCTATCTCTCTCTGTTTATAACGTACATCCTGTGACCGAAACAAAGAAAATTCAAACCTTTGTCAGTTGTGACATCAAAGATAAATAGATAATACAGATATTTTTGGAATCATTGATATATGTATAATATATTGATCATATATACATGTGAAATTTAACCAACGTGCCTGGTAAATCATTTCGGTAGAAATATTATTATCATTGGTCAACTTGATTTCTAGGAATCGCTCATAGTTTCCAAGGTCCAGGTCCAACTGTGAACATTAGAAACAAAAATAGTAAACATAAAATCTGCAAATCACTGAGTCTCTAGATTTGTGCAGAAGCTTCACACTTAAAACTAACCTGAACTAAGTCAAACAATTCTATTACCCTCCAGAAAGCCATTGCTTATTCCATACTATAAGGCTAAACATGTTTGGATATTGGCATATTGCAAACCTAAATCCCCAGACCACGGAATAACTCTCCTAATCTGAAGCATATAGCTTAACCTAAAAGTTCCTACCCGGGAAATTTCAATCAAACTGAGGCAAATCAATGTCATCAGAGTCAACCAAATTCAATGAATAGACATACAAAATACAAAACAACATAGTATCATCCTCGATAAAGTTTTGAAATTGAGATTGTCACCTAGGTTGAGAGAAGATAGTCCGCAGCCATTCGCGTGTCTTGCCGAGTTCAGACGCTCAAGCAGTCACCCAAAAGAGAAAATACTAGAGAGGAGAGAGATCAGAAATCGAACTAAAGTGAGGGAAGAAAAAACTAGATCTAGTTCAGGGTTTGAACTCTGAAGGGGAGAAAGAGAGAGACAGAGGGGAAGAAAAACTAGATCTGGTTTTCGGGTTCAGCTCGAGTCTCAATAGAGATTAGAAGGAAAGGGACCTTGTGTAAATTAAGCGTTCGATAAGCTCTTCACTGATCCGACGGCTATCATAGATCACCATTGCTGATAAAAGGATTAAAAGCATGTGTGTTTTTACAGTTTTGACCCCATTAACAGTGTCATACGGATTAAACAACTAATACTATACATCTATTGTATACTATACACACTGATGAACAGTGAGAGGAAAAAAAAACTCACCAATCTTTTATATCAGTGTAACACTATTCATTTTGGGACTGATGAATTTTTAGTGGCTAAAAAAAGGGTGCTAATGGGGAAATTTGTTGTAGTGCATTTACATTTCTATAGTTTTGTTAGTCTCTGAGAATAGCTTTCTCAATCTCTAAGAGTAGCTTTTGTTCTGTATGGTAGTAGTTTTTGTTCTGCTTGGTTATAACTTTTGGCATTGATGAGAATAGCTTTTGTTACTGGTGAGAGTAGTTTTTATTATTGGTGACAATAACTTTTGGTGTTGGTAATAGTAGCTTTTGTTGGTGGGGATAATAGGTTTTGGTTTTGACGAGCGTAGCTTTTGTTGGTGACAGTAGCTTTTATTGCTGGTGAGAGTAGTTTTTTGTGACCTCGCTGGAGGTTGCTGGAAATCTCACAAGAGTAGCTTATGTTGCTATTGACAGTAGTTTTTGTTGGTAACAGTAGCTTTTGTTGCTGATGATAATAACTTTTGTGACCTGCCGAAAGTTGCCAGAAATCTCACCAGAGTAGCTTTTGTTGCTAGTCAAAGTAGCTTTGTTGTTAGTGGCAGTAGTTTTTGTGATCTCGCCGGAGGTTGCTGGAAATCTCAACAGAGTAACTTTTGTTGCTAGATAGTAGCTTTTGGTTTAATGACAGTAGATTTTGTGGTTGCCGGAGTTCGCCGGAGACCCGCAGGAATTGGTTGGAGGTCAGCCAGAGACTCGCCGGAGTTGGCCAGAGACATCGCCAGAGAGGAGAAAGAGAATGATTATTGACTTTTTACTCTAGTGACATTTATGTAAATATGCTGGTTTTTATACCCAAAATTTAACACATTTTTTAATCTAGTGGTCTTTATGAGGAAAAAAATAGTTGGTGACCTTATGACTAAAAAAAACATTCAAATATGCACTTATAATTACCCCAAAAATAAACTCTTAGCGCCGCTACCGTAGAACCGCGACGACTTTTTCATCTAATTCCCCAAGAGATTATGGCGTCTATCGATGCTGTTACTTCCTTGACCCTTGCCGGCAATGAGATCATTGATATCTCGAAAGTGGGTGGAGGAGCCCCGCGTAGGGCGGCTTTGCAATCCTACCTGCTTGCTCGCTCACTTGCGCAGAAACCTGCTGATCTGAATAACCTTCGTCGTTTTCTCTAGCGAGTCTGGGTTATGGAGAAAGAGTTGCGGATCCAATATAGGGTAGAGGACCGTTTCATGATCTTTTTTGGTCTGAACCTCAGAGGTGGAACTTGGCGCTTCAATTAGGCACCAGTTGGGCTGCAGGAGTACTATGAGGTTTCGCCACTACACTAGGCCGCCATGACTGCCATGTTCTTCTGGGTTCACATCGATCGCAGACACCCAACCAGACTTCGAGATAAGGAAAACTATTGCTAATATAGCTTCTGTGATTGGAAAGTATATGGAGTTGGATGAAAAACTATTTGAAAATAAGGCAAAGTTAGGGTCCGAGTCTCACATGAGATCTCCAAACCTTTTTTCCTGAAGAAAACTTTAAAGCTAGACTCGAATGTTGAGGCGGAGATTTCATTCTTCTTCGAGAAGCTCGTAGGAAAATGCAGGGCTTGTCATCTGATTTTACATGAGGGAGGAGCATGTCCCATGGCTGTCAGACTGTGCCAAGAGTGGAACAAGCTGCAGAGAAAGTAAGATAGTTGGTCTGGTATTAGGGTTTGCCAATGGTGATAGTTAGAGTTGACTACTATGAGATAATTTTGCAAGGCTCAGGTGAAGCTTGAAACTTGAGGTGAAGTTTTTGTAATGGGGTAGCATGACGGGAAGGATGCTCTTTCCATGGGTTTGCTTTTCGGCCTGATTTTTTTTTTTCTGGGCTTTCTGAAGCTTTTGTTACTTTCCGACTTTTAGGGATTGCTGTGTTGGAGTGAGACCCCACAATCAGATAATCGAACAGTGACTCGGGGAGGATATGTTTGTTTTTCAACGGCTTTAAATTTCTTCTAAATTATTCTATTTTTTGTAATTTGATGTTTACTGATATTTTTCCGAAATCAAAAATATTTTAAACTTAATTATTTGATAATATCGATCAAATATTGTCAAGATTTATAACAAAACCTGAAATGTTTCTACTTTTAAAGTACTAATATCGAAATTTTAATCTTTGATTTTTTAGAACGTAATTGTAAAGACCTTTTGTCAATATAATCTTAGAATGAAAGATTATAATTAGTAAATTGAATGTGCCCGATCATGTGTACATATTCGATTTAGTCTGATTTGAGATTTAGTATTTGTACCATCAATTTAGTTTACATGAATTCCGCCCCAAAGTCATAGAAGAAGAATGTCAATTCTCTCTAAGGACCAAGGTAGCATATAGACATTTTTCCAAAAAAGAAAAGAAAAAGGGTAGCATATAGACATGGTTGCTATCTTGTCACGACTCACGAATAGCACACGTATTCTGAAGTGGATAATGATTTTCTTCTCTTTGTACCAAATAAGGTGTAGGGTCTTCAAAAGTAGTTTAATTACTTCTATTTGTTACCAAACCAGATGGTTGAATATGATTTTTATTGTTTGTCACATCGGAGGATAATAGGACCTACCTAGTTCAATCCCCAACCCCGTCTGGGCTAACCCCAACCTCTCAAAGACTGTTAGATCGAGTATGGTGTTTTGCCTCCTACTTAATATGTGTTATTGTGAATAACCGATCCTCTTCTTACGTTTTGTATCACTGGCTTGTAAGTCTAATTTCACAAGCAAGTCCTTCTAATTCATAAATACTCCATTTCTTTTGCGAGAAATTTTAAATACACACCTCTAATCACTTAATACACATCCCTATTATTTTATATTTCAAATTAAATTTTGTAGGTAGGTTAAATGACCAAAACAAACATCTATGCATTAGAAGAAGAAAAAAATAGTCATTTTTTCCCTTATATTATTCTATTTACGAATAAATAGTTAGATAAACACAACAAATTTCTATACATGGCCTCCCAATTTAATACAAGAATAAAGTTAGAAACTATATAATTTAATTTTTTCTTAAATAAATTGTAATTAAATGAGGTTAGAAATCATAATATTTAGAATTTCAAAATCAATGGCATTAAATATTTTTAAAACATATTGCTTTACTCCCATTTTTTAGTTAATTTCCTTTCGTTCTAAGAGTTATGATTAATCAATTTATTTTCTAATATAAAACATCACAGGTGAAAAAACTTTGTAATTGTTAATTTGTTTGGCCCCTCTAATGACAACTTTTTAGTTCCGCCACGATGGAGAAACTACTGGTATAGTTTTGGTTGAATGTTCAACTCATAATTTTATACTTGATTAACATGATGTTTGGTGGATGAGAGCTCAAATAACACAAAACCTATTTATATGCATGCATCTATTTAAAGGGAATAATAATAAGTCTTTATGGATTTCTCAATAATTAACACAAGTAATCAATATGGTCATTTACAAAACGTCAATATACTAGAATATACTAATCATATTAAATAGTAACCTTGATATAGTCAAAAAGTAGGATATTTCATGATTTCTGAGATTAAGGGTATTTTAGGTACTTTGGGTTGTGTATTTAGTAAAATATTAGAACGAGAAATTAAATAGGTGGTGTATTAAGTATGGAGTGTGTATTAAGTAATTAGGGGTGTATATTTAAAACTTCTCTTCTTTTGCTATCCTTTAACTAAATGATTGGAAAAAAAATATATGTTTTAGGGAATCAGAAATTGAGAGAAATTTGCTGTGTATTCTCATTGATAATAGGGGTCTCTATATATAGAGGGTTACAATGCATAGAGTCGGAATCATACAAGGAAAGATAATCTCTAGATTCTTGTAATTGAACCATATTACCACTAGAAACACAAATAGAGATATCCTTAAACACTCCCCCTTGTGTTGTCCAAACGCGGTGCTTCTCTCGTTGCCTCGTTAAAAACCTTGCCGAGTAACAAAAACCCAGTGGGACAAAAATAACCTCGGTCAAAAGGGAAAAAGAGCACAACACACCCTTCACGTTTCGAGACGAACATGTAGACATCTCCCCCTAATGTCTATGTCTCCTCCTGATGACTACGATCATGGGAGTTTAGATAATTTCCGCAAGCCAATTCTTGCCACATGTTTCTTGAACGTGGATTTGGGCAATGACTTAGTAAACAAGTCTGCCTCATTGTCCTCAGATTGAACCTGGTTCACTTTGATCTTGAGGAGCTTCTGTTGTTGCTAATTATAGAAGAATTTGGGCGATATATGCTTGGTGTTGTCGCCTTTGATGTAGCCTTGCTTCATTTGTTCAATACAAGCAGCATTATCCTCTTAAATACTCGTTGGCTCATCTGTGGTAGACTTCAAACCACAATTGCTTCGAACATGCGTAACTATGGATCGAAGCCATATACATTCACGAACTGCTTCGTGAAGAGCAATAATCTCTGCATGATTCGAAGAGGCAGCGACTAAGGTCTGCTTTGTAGACGTCAAAGATATCGCGGTCATTCCCATGGTGAAAACATAACCAGTTTGGGAGCGACCTTTGTATTGGTCATAGAGATACCCAGCATCAGCAAAACCTTCCAAAACACTTATATCGTTTTGGGTTGGGGAGAGGGAACGCAGTCCACCATGTGTAGCGTCCTTGGTACTTGATGGGTTCGAATCCATCATCTCTCTGTAGGGATAGAACAAGTCCATATCAATCGTACCACTTAGGTATCGAAAGATATCTTTAACACCAGTCCAATGGCGTCGTGTTGGCGCAGAGCTATATCTAGCTAGCAAGTTCACAGCGAATGAGATATCTGGTCTTGTGCATTGTGCTAAGTACAACAATGCGCCTATTGCACTTAGATAGGGCACTTCTGCCTCTAGCACTTCTTCGTCGTCATCTTTTGGACGAAATGGATCATTCTTTGGATCAAGACTACGGACGACCATTGGGGTGCTTAAAGGCTTAATCTCGTCAGTGTTGAAACGCCTAAGCATCTTTTGGGTATAAGTTAACTGATGAATCAGGATACCATCTCTACGGTGCTCAAGTTCTAAACCGAGGCAAAACCATGTTTTCCCAAGATCTTTCATCTCAAACTCGGATTTCAAGTGTCCAGCGGTTTCCCTTAACTCTTTAAGTGTGCCAATTATGTTCATGTCATCAACATAAACAGCTACTATTGCAAATCTGGAACTTATCCTTTTCATGAACACACATGGGCATAGTTCATTGTTGACATATCCCTTTCCAATCAAGTAGTCACTTAGATGGTTATACCACATCCGTCCGGATTGTTTCAATCCATATAGTGAGGGTTTCAATCTAATCGCAAACGCGCTCTGTGGATTAGAGCCACTTGATTTGGGTAACTGAATTCCATCTGGAATCTTCATGTATATTTCCGTATCTAGATCCCCATATAGATACGCAGTAACCACATCCATAAGCTGCATATCCGTCCAGATTGTTTCAATCCATATAGTGAGCGTTTGAATCTAATCGCAAACGCGCTCCGTGGTTTAGAGCCATTTGATTTGGGTAACTGAATTCCATCTGGAATCTTCATGTATATTTCCGTATCTAGATCCCCATATAGATACGCAGTAACCACATCCATAAGCTGCATGTTCAGTTTTTCAGAAACTATCAAACTGATAAGGTAGCAGAACGTAATGACATCCATTACAAGAGAATAGGTCTCCTCGTAGTCGATTCCAGGGCGTTGTGAGAAGCCTTGGCCACAAGGCGAGCTTTGTATCTTACAATCTCGTTTTTCTCATTACGTTTTCTAACGAATACCCATTTGTGACCAACTGGTTTGGTGTTGGGCGGTATTGGTACAACTTTGCTAAATACCTTTCTTTTTGCTAGAGAATCAAGTTCTGCCTGGATCGTATCTTTCCATTTTGGCCAATCAGCTCTACGTTGGCATTCATCAACGGAGCGTGGTTCGATGTCATCGGTCTCAATAATCTCACGCGCCACTGAATACGCGAATACATCATCAATGATGATGGAGTTTCTTTCCCACGTCCCATGTATGCTAGTATAATTTACAAAGATCTCTACGTTCTCATGGATAGGTTCTGACATTAAGGCATCCCCCAATGATGTCTCTTGGACATAACCGTAATCCGGAACATTCTCATGGGACGGATTTTGAGTATCGATGCTCAAAGGATTTGTTTGTGCCTCATTCGCATTCTTTCTAGGGCGAGTATCCTTCGAACCAATTGGTCTACCGCGCTTCCTTGCGGGACCTGCGGCCATAGACGCCACATCATTGCCATTCTGGGCAATGGCGCCATCTCCTGGTGTCGCAGGAGTGGCATTATGTCCATTATTTGGGACATCAATCCTTACAGGCATGTTTGCAGCAGGTATGTGTGATCTCGTCACTTTGGCAACATCAGAAAACGCATCAGGCAGAGAGTCTGCTACTTTCTGGAGCTTGATTATTCTTCGCACTTCAAGTTCGGACTGTGCGGTACGGGGATTGAGATGAGACATAGTGGGGACAGACCACGACAATTCCTGTCATTCCTGTTGAACATGTGTGTTCTTATCTCCCCCTAACGAGGGGAAAACTATCTCATCAAAGTGACAATTCGCAAATCTAGCGGTAAAGAGATAGACTGTCAAGGGTTCAAGGTAGCGGACAATGGTTGGAGATTCATATCCAACGTATATGCCCATTCGTCGTTGTGGACCCATCTTAGTACGATGTGGCGGCGTAATAGGCACATAGATGGCACACCCAAAAATGCGTAAATGTGAGATATCTGGCTGGTACCCAGTCACTAGTTGTAACGCAGAGTAAGATTGGGTTGCAGTGGGTCGTAGACGAATTAGCGTCGCTGCATGCAATATTGCATATCCCCAAGCAGAAACAGGGAGAGTGGTGTGCATAACCAATGTCTGTGCTATCATATGTAGTCGTTTGATAGCGGCTTCTGCGAGACCATTTTGGGTATGAACATGGGGAACTGGATGCTCTACATCAATCCCCAGTGACATGCAATAGTCATCGAACATTTTCGATGTAAACTCCCCAGCATTATCAAGTCGAATGGACTGAATAGGATGGTCAGGGTAGTGAGCCCGTAGACGGATAATCTGGGTGAGCAGTTTAGCATAAGCAGCATTTCGAGTGGACAACATCGCGACATGTGACCAGCGTGTTGATGCATCAACCAATACCATAAAGTATTTAAAAGATCCGCATGATGGTTGAATTATAGTGACATAAAGTCCACTAGATTGACACATAAGTTTCTCTAAGCTGCGCTTTCGTCCACAATCATTAGAGGTAATGCAAAGGAATTCTATTCCGTTCTCACTATGCGTTTCCGCATGGAATCCGTTGGCTCTTATATCTTTAAAGCTTAATAAGGTTCAATTTACCTTAGGAGCGTAGAGAGCTTCACTTACTTAAATCAAGGTGCCATTGGGCAAAAGAAATTGGGCCATTCCATGTCCTTGAACTAAACTTGATGGCCCAGCCATCGTAGTCACAGATGAATATATAGGCAACGTCTCTAAGAATAATTGCCTATGTCGTAGAATGGTGTGCGTAGTTGCACTATCCGCAAGACATTGAAGTTCATCCATTCCTAAAAGAAAAGCTCATAATTAAAAAGGAGTCATAAAGAAAAGAACTCAACTTTTATTAATAAGCCAAACGGAATTACATCATCGTTTCTTTAACTAAAGAAAATCTAATCCAATAAACTAGTTAATGCAAAACAATGGTAGTCGTCTAAATTCTTTCGGTAATTCCAATGTAAATGTGATCAGGTGAGTAGAGAGATGTCGGTGGAGCAAAGCTCGCTTAAGTACCACTTATCTCAAAACTTTTCTACACATCACACTTACATTGAGTACGCCTAGTTTGAAGAAAGACTAATATCATTGGCATCTACTACAAAAGTAATATGACAATTGCCTACATCTCTTGGAAAATAAAAAGACTTAATCAAAATCGACAGTTTCTGGGTCTTGATCCTTGTAGTCTTCCACACTTAGATCGAGATCGCCATCTTGATCTTCTCTTTCCATGTAATTTGCCTCCCTTGCTTCACGATACGTCTTGTATGCGTTTGCAACATTCTGGGATGCAGTACACTTCCTTGCCCAATGTCCACTTGATCCACATTGAAGACAAACATCTTTATGGTCAGGCTCCCTTGATCAAGATGCTTTTGGTGCATGATTTGGACAACTATTACTCTTGGGGGCGTCACCACCATAGCCGGAGGCTCCGCCCCTCTCTCTCTTCACACGTTGACTTCCACGGTTCCGTGCACGCCTCTCTTGGCGATTTCCTTCCTCTATAGGGCGAGAATATGGACCAGAAAGTCCAGAATTGTCCCTACTCTTAGGGTTTCGCTCCTTGCGTCCTCCCTTGGGGGCGCGACTATAGTTAGACTCCAGAATAGACTTAGTTGACACGGGTCTAGCGTTATAGTTCTTCACAAGTATGTTGTCGTGCTTTTCAGCCACGTTCATGGTGCCAATAAGCTCATGAAATCTTATGATACGTCCTGCTTTCACATCAATCCGATAATTCTTTGA
>BDJD01000832.1:45934-76872 GCA_002564525.1 Rosa multiflora | reverse complement strand
TAGTGTCTCTACACAAATGACAAGAGACATATCATCCTCCATATTGAGCATACATAGTATGTGCTAGTCTTTCCGGATTATCAATGTCCAAGTGATAATCCTATGACTAGGAACTTTTTAGGATAAGAGTGTGAAAGAGTAAAGGTCTCACACATCTAACTCTTTAGATTACTTTCTCTTTAACTCATATTCCTTGGACCTTGTTCAATCAAATATTAAATATAAGCAATGAACAATAAACTTGCCCTTTTGATTAATAATAATTACAATAATAATTACATCAAAATGATTGTTTTAGGACACAATTCCTTCAACGTCTCCTATAAACATTATCATATTTATTCTTATATAATATATATCTTCCATTTCCTTATGGTTTGAGATTTAATATGGTTGCTAGAAAATCTGAAAGAGACGTTGAATGGGGTTATCCTTCTCCTCTTTCTGTTGGTAATCTGTTGTATGGACCGGAGTCATATTCAATTGATGATACAGACTCAATGGAGTATAACAACAGCAGCCGCTACAGTATTAGCTACCAGATATGCATCGATTTGGGCAATAAATCAGTTACAGATCTGATTTCTGCCGATGGCTAGGGATCTATAATTCTACAGAAGGAAGCTTGTGCAGATAATCATGCGAAACAGATTTGTTCTTTCTCTATCACACACACACACACACACACACACATATATATATATATATATTTCATTACTACAGCATATCAATTATTTAATTCATATATGCTTTGTTACTGATTATGTTTTTACATATGCAAGGTTAAGTCGTACACAACGGAGTTATTAACCAAATTAGTTGATAGAACACACAGTTGATAACTGTTGCAGACTTCGGTGAGGAAATAAATTTGTTTGGTTCTGTATCAAAACAATTGATTATTCCAGAAATAGTGGACTAGGTTTCCTTTGGTCTACAAGCCCGGTACGGGTGAGCTTAACTTATCAAGGTATATTTTTATTTTAACCTCTGTATTTATTGCTTGATCAGACCATCTTATTTTGTAATCAAAATAATCGAGACCTGAAGTCTCTTGATTCAATTACAGAGGACCTGAAGTTTCTCGAGAGTTACACAATCAAAATTGTGACATGAAAATTTCTCAAAGCTTAACGAGGGCCAGAAGTTCCTCAGAATTATACAATGATGAAAATCGCATGTTGCTTGATCCTTGATCATATGGGGACCTGAAGTTCCTCTAGGGTCATGAAATGTAAATTGGAAAATTCTGACATGAAGTTCTTCAGAGTTTATACAATTACGAGGGGTAGAAGATCCTCAGAGCTATACAATCGAATATATAAACTTATCTTAATCCCCAATTATAAGAGGGCCTGAAGTTCCTCTAATTTTTTTCGATAATGGGGTTCAAACCACCTCCAGAAGCTGTAGTTCGAGAATGGACACCAAGTCAATGCCAGAAACCTCTTGACTATACATTTTTTTTATATAAAGAGAATTTGTCCAGAAGACAATATTACGTTCTTGTGCAATTTGAAGAGAGATAGAAAATTATCATGAACCAAACCAGAAGTTCTGTGTATTCTTATCATTAATGGAACCAGAAGTTTCCATTATTATTTTATTTATTTGCTCGCATTCTATTAATTTCTTTTCTTTCATTAAACTATTAAAGTAATTTTTTAATATACGGACCAGCAGTCTGATATCTCGAACCTCCAAATTTCGAGTGTACATTATTTGAACCAGAAGTTCAAAGTACCATGGTAGAACCCGAAGTTCTAACAGTAAAAACTCAAACCCGAAGCTTCGAGTACAAAATAAAAATTAGTTAAAAAGTGAAATCAAAACTTCACTTTAATTACCTCGAGCCTGAAGTTTCGAGCATCAAATTTATTTGAACTTGAAGTTGAGCATACGAAATCTTAGAACCTGTAGTTCTAATAATTAAAAATTCAAACAAGAAGTTTCGAGTGAATTTTCGTATGTCAATTAATACGTTTCTTTTTATGCTTACCTAAAACTTTCTTATTGTTATCTTATAAGTGTACAAGAAGTTCACTCCACCTTAGAACTTGGAGTTCTAATTGTGCAAACTCGAGTCATAAGACTCGAGTGAATATATAGACAATTTATCATAAAGTTTTAATCTGGGTCAACCTCTAACCTGAAGCTTTGAGGGGATTATTTTGACACCAATTTAAAAGTAGGCAGATATTTAATTGTTGGTTTATGATGAATGAGTATGAGTATACCCCAAAAATTTGTGATCGTGAATTTTATAATTAAAAGAGATTGGAACCTACAGTTTCTAGATCCTTAATTACATGAGGACTTGAAGTCCCTCAATGATCATACTCACTAGATGACAATCTAAAGTCCCTCACTTATAAAGTATGATCGTGAAGCTAATCATTTCAGATCTTACATATCTGATTACTGGCTCCAGAAGATCACATAATATTATTACCAATGATGTACAATCTCACACTCTCATGGATCTCATTGTATAATAAGAAAGCCGATTGACATGGCTATACCATGAAATGCCACCAGAAGTGGATCATGGCAAGAGAGAAATCAGGAGTCAATGTAAATACTGTCCTAACATCCACACATGTCAGGAAATTATATATTGGGCGTGTGTCACCTATGGTACACTATATGGTGGATGATTATCAAGCTACTTTCGAAAGGGCACTGGTCGAATTAAATTGCATTGAGTACTAATAAGAACATTGAGATTCATCTCACATGCCTGACGTCTTTTGCTTACAATAAGCAACTTGAAAGCACTATTGTGTTATTCCACAGATTTATTGTAGCCTCTTGAGTTTTCATTGAAACTAAATGTTTCTAAATATGATTATCTAGGAACCTGATGTTCCTTAAGAGGTTGTTATAAATTGAAAAAATTGAAACCTCAAGTTTCTTCGATCTCCAATTATATGAGGGCCTGAAGTCCCTCCTCTTTATGACTACAGATTTATATGTGACACAGAACTTGAGGTTCTCCGTGTGATAAAGTCACTTTTTATTATGGATTGTAGTCTTTAACTCGAAATTTTGAGTATATCACTCTGGCTAGCAGTTAAAAATGAATTTGGTCCATTCCAATTGTCAATTTTTCACAATTGATGTTTACTCAAGAAAAGGTAACACTCATATCAAGAGTTGTAGATCTTGATCTATGGCTCCAAATGAGCTACTATCATGTTACCAAATTTTGAAATAGTGACGCACTAAGTACCTCCTATATGGTTGGGGAAGACTTTATGCCATCTAATATATACTGTACGTGAAGAATTTTCTGCAGTAAACTAAGGCGTATGATGTCATGAACCTAAAGTTCCTTGAACAAAATACACTATTTTGGCATGACCAGTTACGTCATCTTTTGTCTACCATGTTTCATGGAATCACTTACAAGTTTGATGACTGTGAATCTTACTCACAAGCAAATTGTTTATTTACTGCATATTTGTGAGTTGTCACTTTAATGAGACAATCCTCCTGCAATGAGGGGGAGAAAAATTGTTCCTGAAGAACGACAAGAATTGGTGTGAGATATTTATCCACTGTCTCATTTTGATTTTGAAGAATATCTAAGCTAGTGATTTGATAAAATATAGTGAAAAAATCATATGCTAAATGCAAAGGCATATGCGTCGGTTAAAGTCCCTAACACCAACCATACTACCACAAACAATCTAGACCCCATTTGATTTGTGGTATACATGTATCCAAATGGCATGGTTCTCCTGAAGAGAATGTCATAAAATAATGTCAGAACACCTAATATGGATACGCATACAAAGGTTGTAAGTACGCCATTAGGGAATGATGTGTTGGTGATACAATAATACATCAATATGGTTACTGCTCATGAATTAAATGTTTTTGACCTAAATCTTGGTTTGGGTTCGCCACCAACCAATGAGCATCTTCACTCCAAATAAAGTGATAGATTTTTGAACGCATTTTTTGAGCATGGTCAAAATAAGACAGTCTTCCCGCCGTTAGGGGGAGGAAAGACTACTGTCATTTGAAGAACGGCGTGGATTTGTGTGGATTATATCCACCAGGTCTAAAGTTTTAAACTCCCAAAAAGGGAAGATCATACAACCCCTATAGTGCTTGACATGAGATTATACGTAAAAAGATCCACATTCTACATAATTCATCGATCTATGAGAGATGATTGTCCTGAAAGTGACAATGTATGCCCCAGAAGTGGCATGGGTACCCAATATCAATAAGCTTATTACAGCTAATGCATGCATATAAGAATGTGTGGGATCTATGATTAATGATCATCGATATGATAATTTACAAATGGTTGCTACCAAAGAAAAATCATTAAGGGCTGTACTGTTGCTATACCACGTTTCATTATTAATGTCGACAGAGTATATTATTGGCCAAATTGGAAAGAGGCAATTCCAATGAAATTGAATATTTAAAACGTGATGAAATACTTGGACCTTTAACCCTACAAGGTACAAAAGGGTATTTAAGTGAAGATAAATCACTATGACACAATGTTTATTTATCGAGACATGAGATTATGAATATCTTTCCTTATATGAATGACAATTTTCTATAAGTACAGTGTTACATATAGCTGTTATATTGACGAGAGATTTATGGCACGTTGTCATTGTATATTATGAAGATCTTAAAGACACATTGCTAAAAGCAAAATCTCAAAAGTAAAGTGTCATTATAAGCGTATTGCTTGTCAAATCCTCAAGGGATTCAAATACATGAATAATTCAAATGCAAGTCCATGAAAGGTTTGAAAGAGTCTGAAGCTCACTCATGGAATCAAAGAGTCTAAAGCTAGCTCATATATACTCATTCCGTTATAGTTAACGTGACCTAAATTGCCTCAATGAGGACTATGACAAGACTACGAAATCGAATTCGAATTATGATTATAGTATTGCAACATATTCTAACTTTTGCAAAGTTATGCATTACTTAAAGCTCTTGAAGAGCTTATATGAGACATATCAATACATAAAGATATTGATATTTATGGCTAGGCATGCCATGGTGATTTTTCTATGTTTTAAACTATACAAAGATAAATGTATCAATTTCTTTATATTGTCTAGCTTTGTTAGTATTGCTTTAACTTTGCAGGTATGAAAATTTGTGATGAGCCCCTATATGCAAAGCACACATGGTCACACCTCAGTGATAGACACATCAAACCACTATACATGGTACATGTAGCTTATCACATACATAATTGAGGGGGAGCATTCGGAAGTATGCTACCTAGGATATATGCGTGTTGTGCTCTTTTTGTCCTTCGACCAGGGTTATTTTTGTCCCACTGGGTTTTTTGTTACCTGGCAAGGTTTTTAACAAGGCAACAATAAGCGCGTCCACTACCATCATTCATTGGTGGACATCCAAGGGGGAGTGTTGTAAATATTATTATCTATGTGGATGTCCATGTAAATACTCATTAGTTATGTACTTTGATGTAAACCTTACCTCTATATAAAGGAGGCTAATGAGACTGAATCAAAACACTTCTACTTCCTCCGAACTATTCTCTCTTCATATTCTTTCTACTTTATAACATTTATTTATTTTTCTCTCTTTTTTATTTTTATTTTTCCTGCTTCTCTCTCTCTCTCTCTCTCTCTCTCACACACACACACACACACACACACACACACACACAAAACAAAACCCCTAATTCATATTTTGGGTATTCAATTCATCAAAACGTCAAATTCATTATCTCAATTCAATTAGTACAATTCAAAGAAAGAAAAACAAATCTATGGGCTGGACCGTGGAAGAAGACGAGGGTGTGGCACATTTGACACGTCGAAGGAGCAGCTCTCACCTACGACGGCCCCGCCATGTCTCTCTGCAGCAACAAGGCCAAGACCAACTTCCTGACTCCGCTGACCAGAGGAGATTTCTCCCTCGACCTCAACATCTCCTCCGCCCAGTGGGCCTCCCACTCCGGCCGTCTAGTTGAGTTTCTCCACACCGACGTCATGAAGAGAAAAGAGGAGGCGGGGACATCGTTTGTTATGTCTGGTGTTGTCTGAACCCGCTTGGATCTTGAATTGTTCAAATCTAACACTGTGTGGTGGTTAAAATTAAATGGGTCGACGATGGCGGAGCAATGATCAGAGTGGAGGTCGGAGAGGCTGATGGTGGGGATTGATTCGGCGAGGGGTTGGGTCGCGGGCTGGAATTGGTGTGATATTATGGGTGGGTGGATAAAGATTCGGGGGATGGAGGAGAGACCCGAGTCGACGAGGCCTTTGACTCCGAGTTTAGAGTCGTCGAATTGCTTTACTTCTTCAGCTCGATCATAACCCTGTTCGCCGATCATGGTACAATTTGCCGCCATTTCCTTTGTGACAGTTTTTGAGTTCTCTGTTATCTTCGTTTAATTAAGTGCGTTTTATGTCACTGTTTTTGAGCTCTGCCATCGGAGATTTCGGGTCAGAGAGGAGGGGGGTTCGATCAACCTTAAACCCTGACCAGAAAATGGGTCGCCGTCAATGTGGATGAACTCGAGGTCAGAGATGAATTTGAGAGAGAGCGAGAGAGAGAGAGAGAGAGAGAGAGAAGCAGGAAAAATAAAAATAAAAGAGAGAAAATAAATTAAAAATATAAAAAAAGGAAGTGAGGGGTGTAATGGTCATTTTGAGACTTGTTGTTTAAGAATTAGAGAGAATAAGGACTAAATTGTTTAATTTAAAAGGTGAGGGATTGAACTGTTTTTCGGTGAAAAGTACAGGGAGTAACAAGTATTTAATCCTTTTTTTTTTTTTGAATGCCATCACTCTTTCACACAGAAATCTGTGTGAGTTGAGCAACTGCTTCACATTGAATAAGATATTAAAATATTAGTTTCATATCACACAAATTGAACTTAATTTAATCATGCATGTGGATAGGCAAGTGGGACCCCTGAAAAATTTCACAGACTCCCAAAACAGTGTGCCCTCTCTGAAGACAACCGAAAAATATTATGTGCTTGCACTGTTGGTAAAGCCTTTTACACACTAAAATCAGTGTGAGAAAATGTTATTTCACACAGATTTAAATCTGTAGGTATGAGCATACAATGGTTTTTCTCTAAACACCATGCCCGCACCAGCTCTACCTGTTTTGCGCAAAATAGGACACCATCGACATTACACTTTAACCACCCCTACCGGCGACTTTCTCCAACCTTGACTCTACACTCTTGGTTGTGAATTAGTGCTATTGGCCTTGACAAACTCTGTCAACCAATCTCAAAACTGGGTCACGAGGGTATTGCTTAACACTTTCCCACACTTGTGTGTTTTGGTTTTCCATATAGCCCAGATTAACATCATAACTTGACCAAATTGCTGCTTGCTCAATCTGCCCACTAAGTCTAACAACCAATCCTTAAGATCTGTTATGCCCATCAGAGGTATAGGCAACTATGTTGCTGTCCACACTTCATGTTCATACCCACACCGAGTAAAAACCATGCACATTATTTTCCACTCCACCCGCACATAATGGACACATCACGTCCCCCATGTAGCCCTTTGTGCTCAAGCAAGATCTGTTCGACAGAATATTAACACATGACCTCCAAATCTGTAACGCAACTTTGTTTGGTACCTTTGTATTCCAAATAGCAGTCCATAACCAAGTTCCTAATCCATAACTTCTTATATGGATCCAAAGGTAGGGGAGGAGCCAAGACTAACCCCAAAGCAATATCTTTCACAACATAATACGCACGTACTATTTGTAGTAAAAATTCCATGTTTATGACAGTGACATATAACATGTTTCTTGGAGCTCGTCTGCTAAGTGGCATGCTGAGAATTGAGTCTCTGTCCATAGGAGAAAACAATTGATCTATCTTCTCAACATTCCAATTTCTAGAGTCCGAAAAAGTTAACTCAGACACTTTCCTTGGAGCATCTCGTGGTTGTGGTGAGCAAGGACTCCTAAGATACCATCCTTTGTAATAAATGAAGGTAATTTTTTTTTTTTTTAAGAAAAAGAAAATCTTCACCACCTTCTTTTGGAAATAAACTTGCTTACCACCACTATCAAATCAAATTGGGTAGTGCTAGAGATCCCAAAAAACTATACCAAATTGCAATCCCAAATGACGTGGCATTTGCCACCTCATCCCTAATCATTTCTAACATGTTTTTATATCAATTAGTTTTGGTTTACAGTAGCAACTAATTGCTATATTATTATTTTTAAGAAAAATTGACAAAAATAATATTGCGAATTTGCAATCCCAGAATTAATCTACAACATCATGGATCTTCATATACCGCCATCGGCCTCGTCGCATGTGGCACCAACATCTACTATTAATACATGGTTAAGGGCTCAATGCATATGTTGGCCACAGATGTATGTGAAAGTCTATTTGTAATCACAGAGGAAACTTGGTCTAAATGGTTGTTGGCGCATAAGCCCTTTAATAATCCCATGATCAAATTCTCCGAACATGCTTTTGTTCTTGAGATAGGTCCTGAATATCAATTGAGATTGGAATAAAAATAAATTGCAGTGTATTAAAATAAATCCAAAATAAACAAGATGACTGTCAGATACAGCAACTACAAGGTATACAATGGCTTTGAAAATCGAAATCTCTAGGAATTATGATAAACAACTGTGAGTTGAGAGGAATTAAGATTTATCCTTTATTTCTGCACTTCTATATCTAATCTTCGTCAATCATCATCTCCAAAGATCATAGCTTTGTCAAAGCAATTACAGTCAATAGAAGAATCATATTTGGCCAACATGTTTACATCCTTTGGAATGATTCCAGAAATTAAAACAGAAGATAAAGAATTTAGTGGTGGTGGCATGGATATGGTGGCTGCTGGAGGAAGAGTTTTAGAGATTTTAGGTTTTCTTCAAGACATGAGTTTGGGCAATTGTAGGATTGATTAAGTAAACAAGTTTTTTTTTATTTTTATTATTTGTTAGAAATGAGCAAATTAATAACGACATATGTTTAAACAAAAAAGAAAACGAAAAAAATAAAAAAAAACAGGTTGGACCTTCAATTGCTGATGTGGTCAATGCCACATCATTTGGAATGGATATTTGGTAAAAAATTTTGGGACACCAAGCATTTTCCAATTAAATTATCTTGTTACATTAATATTGAATATGGTTCGAACTCTTATCTTATAGTAATTAATATTTGGAAAATGCTTAAGATCCCAAAATGTTATACAAAAAACCTATATCAAATGAGGTGGCATGTGCCACATCATCATCTTAATCCTAATAATTTCTCGCATGTCTTCATATTTTGTTCTTTTTCATTTAAAATAAAAATCAACAATTAAAATTTTTATTTTGATAGAACACCTCCATAGTCCTCCACAGTGAAGATGACCTGCCATAGCCATAGCCATGAAATCATGAATACAAGCAAAGACGAGGACAAAATTATAGAAAAGAATCCAATAAAACTGTCAAAGAAGGGCTTATCATGCAAAGACACTTTACTATTCCTCCGGCCTCCAATCCAAAGCCAAGAATCCTTGCTGCATCGGCATCTTCCGCACCCTTCCTCAAGTACCTTAATCAATAGTTGAAGAACCGAAGGTCGATGCTTCTAATTTCTAAAGATGAGCGACATCTTAGTTAGATTACATGACTTGTTTCAGTTATGTTTAATTTTTTTTTTCTCTTCTAAAAAAAAAGTTTAATTTTTCAAGGCTGGGTATCTATAATCATCCAACTCTTTCTATACATCTGTGAACTGTTAAAATTGCAGAGTTATAGATTGCTTTGTTTGATCATCACGTCTTCCTTTTAGATAAGGAAGTTATTTTAATTTTTTTTTTTTACACTTTTAGGTTATTTGAAAATGAATATTATTAGATAGATAATATGCTGCAAATTATTTAATTGAAGGTGCTGACTGGACATATGACACGTAGGATGCCACATTCTTTGGTATTAGTTTTTAATTTGTACAATTTTTTGGTATATATAGTGTTTCAGCTGTCTCGAGAGGGGTCGGATCCAGCTAAACACGGGATGTATCGGTCCGTTACTATCGCTATCGGTCTCATTTATCTACAAGACAGACGAAGGTCAGAGGGAAGACCGAGCGTGCCGACCTTCAATGCTCCGATGCCTAAGTCAGTGTCGTTATAAGATAATGATAATGGAAAGCGATAGTAAACAGTTACCTCTTTGGGTTGTTGGAGATGACCTTAATGTAGCAGGTTTGTGGGAGCTTGGTTCCGTTTCCTTCGGTGTGGGACGCTCGAGGTTCCCGATATCACCCCAAAAGGGTATCGGGACCCTCGGTTGGGAGCTTACCTCGCTTGTTTATTGGCAATACGAGTCTTGTACTTTCGATACTTGTGCCTAGGAGGTATGTGCATTCCAACAAGTCCCCCAAGTCCCCGGTCAAGAGTTCTCTTGGGTGGGGAGTTTGTCTTTGGTAAAAGTATCGGAAGTTCAAGGCGAGTTCATGCCACGTGGCTTCCGTACAGCCATAACCCCAGTCCCCCGAGTCCCCACTTAAGAGGAGTCTTGGCTGGGGTAAGGAGATCATACTTGCACTTGGCGTTGTGTCGCTATCGCCAATCGGTAATAGGGTTTCATGTTTCTTTTGGCGTATATGTTGTGCCCTGGTGACACGTGTAATGATGTCATTCCTTTTTCATGTGTGGGAAGCCCGGTGTACTGGAGTCCAAATCGTGTAATAATGGCGTAGTGGTAAGAAGCCGAGGCGACGGCGTATGACCTCTGTAACGTTCAGGGATGTCGGACACGTAGTGAGATCTGGTGTCGTTGTCCTTGCACGTCCAACGGTCCCTGTATTCTCGAGGTCCCTATATAAGGACAGAGGAGAGATATGGAGGTGTTTACTGTTTCTGTGTTCTTGTTGGAGATTGAGATAAGGATTTATCAAAGCTAGAGCCTTTGGCGTGCGGAAAGGTTGAAACTTTCGGGGGGTGGTTGGAAGTTCGTGTTGGAGGCATCGTTGTCTGTGTTTTTCGATTGGACGAGTGAACAGGTACGCTGTCTCTTGGCCTTTCTGGGTTTATCTGAGAGCGTTTATGCGAGTGGTATGGGGTTCCGAGATGGTCTCGTTCGAGGATGCGGCATCTTCTCAGGGTATGAACTCAGCAATGAAATCTGCGACTGCCTGCCCTTTGATGGCCATACGAGGCATATAGTGAATGTTGAACTCGCTGAGTTCGATGGACCATGTTACCAACCTTCCTGAAGATTCTGGTTTCTGGAGGACTTGTTTCAAAGGCTGGTTGGTCAATACATGTATTGTGTGTGCTTGGAAATATTGTCGTAATCGTCGCGCGGCTGTGAGGAGTGTGAGGGAGAATTTCTCAATATCGGAGTACCTGGACTCGGCATTGTTGAATCCCTTGCCGGTGTAATAAACTGGCAGTTCAATGTTGTCCTCTCGTTTGACCAGGGCAGCGCTGATCGCGGTGACTGATTTTGCGAGGTAGATGTACAAGACCTCTCCTGGGATAGGTTTGGAAAGAATGGGCATTGATGCCAAGTAGTCTCGAAGGCCTTGAAAAGTTTTGTCATGCTCAGGTCCCCAATTGATCGTTTCAGTATGGTGAGTTTTAAGGAGCTTGAAGAAGGGGGAGTATTTGTCGGTTAAGCGCGATATGAACCGAGCAAGAGCAACAACCTTCCTAGTGAGGGACTGGACTTCATTTCTTGTCTTTGGTGGTGCCATATTGAGGATGGCCTGCACCTTCTCGGGGTTTGCCTCAATGCCCCTCTCACTGACTACAAAGCCCAGGAATTTGCCGCCAAACACGCACTTGTCTGGGTTGAGTCGCATACCGTATTGGAGTAGGATGTCGAAAACAATGCCCAGGTTCTTGATGTGATCTTCCATGGTGACGCTCTTGACGAGCATGTCGTCCACATATACCTCCATTATCTTACAGATATGATCTGCGAACATGGCGTTAACTAGTCTTTAGTATGTGTCCCCGGCGTTCTTTAGACCAAATGGCATTACCTTGTAACAGTACAAACCCTTGTCGGTGGTGAAAGATGTGTGCTCTTGATCGGAAGGTTCCATGGAGATTTGGTTGTAACCTGAGAAGGCGTCCATGAAGCTAAGGAGTTTGTGGTCGACAGTGGAGTCCACCAACTGGTCGATTCGCTGCTGGGAAAGCTGTCCTTTGGGCAAGCCCTGTTCAAGTTGGTGTAATCGACACACATGCGCCATTTTCTGTTGGGCTTGTTTACCATTACAACATTGGAGAGCCATGTCGGGTAGGAGACTTCCTTGGCAAACCCGATGTCTTGGAGTTTCTTGACTTCGGCCTGGATGGCTTTATATTTTTGTTCCGTGAAGGCCCTTCTTTTCTATTGGATTGGGGGAACATATGGTGAGATGGTGAGTTTGTGGGTTAGCAGTTCTGGCGAGATTCCTGGCATATCGGCGTACGACCATGCAAACACCTTTTGTCAGGTCTTAAGGAAGGCGATTAACTCCGCTTGGAACTGTGGATCTGTTTTGGACCCGATCTTAACTTTTCTTTCCGGGTGTGTATCGGATATGGAGAAGGATATCAGGTCTTCCAAAGCATCTGGTCTCTGGTGCT
Source organism: Rosa multiflora (assembly GCA_002564525.1). Classification (NCBI taxonomy): domain Eukaryota; kingdom Viridiplantae; phylum Streptophyta; class Magnoliopsida; order Rosales; family Rosaceae; genus Rosa; species Rosa multiflora. The sequence continues at coordinate 64,261 of BDJD01000832.1, read as the reverse complement.
TGAGTTTGCGCTTATCGTCCTTCTGTTCTCTTCTTTTTGCAAGCGTCTGGGGTCTTGGGATCTTCCCTTGGATTGTCGGGCTTGTCGGAGGGAGAGGGCAGTTCTGAAGTTAGGAGTACCTCTCGTCTGCCATGTCCCCTCGCGACAGTCAAGGAGTTGCATTGTCTCGCGAGCTCTTGATCGCCTCTGATGGCGAGGATACTGTGAGACCCCATAAAATTTAAAGAGTTAAGATGGAATTATTTGAGATTAAACTTAGCAATCTTGAAATTTATTAAGAATGTTCGGAAGTACTTTCTAAATTTTCAAGGAAGTGAAATCTGTCATTTGTGAACTTGATATTAAAATATGTGTCATGACAATATCATGGTAATTTTAGTGGATTTTTTTCGGATGTCTGAGCTACTCATTATGAATTTCGGAAGTTAAGCCCAAGTTTGGTTGGAGAACCTAGAACACAGTCCCTCGACCCATTTTCTCAACCCGTCAACCCTCTCAAGCGACCCGACCTTATCACCACCCTCCGCTCGATTCACAGCGTCACACCGGTAGTGTTCTCTTCATTTCAACGGCGCCATTCTGACAGTAGACTCGGATTGCTCAACCAAATCTTCCCGATAGCAAAATGAAGTCCGAAAGCTATGACGTTTCCGGCGATTTCGATGCATTTTCCGGTGACTCTGGTCATCGACGATGGCAACTGAGGTATGAAACTTTATCTTCTCGTCGAACTCTACAGGAATATGTAATTGCATGTCGATTTCGGTTAAGATTTGGAAAATTGGTGTTTTAGGTGTACACGGCCACCATCGGAGTTACTGTGCATGGCAGTGGGTTTGGATATCCGCTGAAGTAGTTGGATCATGGTTTATGTATATAATCTATATTGAGACTTGGTTTTGCTTAAATAACAGGAATCACGAAGTGGGATAAGAACTTTGGAATTTGACCAAATCTGTTGTTCAGCGAGAGTTCAGTTCAATATTGAAGGTCAACTTGTTGCGGAATTCAGATTGTGCTGTAATGAGGATATGAACCCATTATCGATAGAGATTCTTGAGGAAGGTATGATTATGAAGTTTTGAATATACAGTTGGTATGAAATTGTTTAATTGAGGAAGTTGGATTCATACTTACTTGCCCTCAAATGGTTGGTCTGTGATCATACTTGGTTGTGGTTATTGGCAGAACTTGTGAGGTAGGATGGAGAGCAGAACTTGTGAGGTAGGATGGAGACAATGGAATTGGGTCTTCTCTGTACGAGTAATAAACAAGAGTAATTCATTGTCTGCATGCTTTGCAATGCTGAATGTGTATTAAGAACCTTGGGAAGCTCAAATCAGAGATTGATGGTTCTCAATAAAGGTAGTGTCCTGGAAAATAATTTAGATTTGATATGCCAAGTATTAAGTTGTTGAGAATTTCGGGTTGGTACATTGATTATAGTTTTGGCATACATAGTTAGTTGATTGTTTGGAATCAATACCAATTTGTGTTAGATGGCTGAAGCAATACTCTTGCAATTAAGGTTGTTTATTTTATTTGATAATGAAACTGCCAGAGTCTACTCTTGACCTTGAATCAAAGAACGGTTGAAAAACCAACCAAAGAGTAGTTGCAATTTAGCAAGTGGTCATAAATTAGATTGGATACATTCTCGTTAAGCATGAACTAGTAAAGTTTTGTTACTGGAGTGTAACTTAAATTGAAGAATGATTAATAGATTGTGGTTCTGGGTGCCCAGAGTAATAAGAAGGGTTTGCACCCAAGAAGAAAAGGAATTCATTTTTAGAATAAATTAACCAAAAAGGACTTGGTAATATTTGTCAAGAGTCCTTGAATTGAATTCTATACTACCACTCTAACAATATTATTGTCGGATTAATTAGGATCTCTGTAATTCGAAACGTGCAATTTGGTGGTGTTGGCCTAAGGAATCGATGGAATCAAAGCTGCAATATTCCAGGTAGGGTGACTCGGGACTCTCTCGGTTAGGATTTTTCTTCTATATAAATAATATCGCATGGCTATGATTATTTCTCTATGAATTTAAAGGATTTGATATTTTATCGCCTTGCTTGTTTTCAATGCTTTTCTATATTGTGTGATGACTTGAGAGTGAGCGGAGCATAGCGACTATCTTGGGTTTCGATCCCCTAAACCTCCGGAGGGGCTGTATGGACGGTATGGTGTCCTACATCCTGTGAGGTGTGACACCATTTCTAGGTGATACAGCGTAAATGGACACTCTCTCTACTCCTTACCGTGTATGTTGGTAATCTTGGTAAGGGTGTAGTTGGCATAGTGACTAGTCATCAGGTTTGTGTTTTCTGGGCCCACAAATGTCTTTGAAACAAACTCTATGGTTTACGATTTAATCTTTCTTTTTACCTATACACATAGTTTTGAAATACTGGCCAGAAATGTATATCTTTTTACGTGTTTTTAAACCTAGCCGGGGTGAATCCCCTATTGAGTAGTGAGGACAAAAACTCACCCCTACAACAGTTTTGGATGTAGGTACTGTGCACGTGAATGGGACATGAATATTTGAATGAGCTGGGTGGACCAAACAAGTTATTTTATGTATAACTTATTTGTAATATTTTTCAGGTTCCGATTTCTTGCACTTTTAAATGTAATTCAATCATCCTTTACTTTGGATGTTGGGTACTTTGTCTTTATTGCAACTCGTTTTCGTTGAAAAGTTTTTCGACTTAAAATCGCCTCAAAATTTTTATTTAACGCTTCCATTTCAACTCTAATGTCATACTTTTAGAAAAAGTAGTACTTGTTTATTTTAGCTGTTTATTTGCCTTTCGTATCTCTAGGATCATACCTTGCTTGTGATTTTAAGGTTTGCGGCACTGTAACGTGGTTGATTTGGTGAGGTGCAAATCGGGGCGTTACAAATACCACTCGGGGTAGGTATTTTCATCATTAGCATGTGTCCTGCCGCAAAACACTGGAGTCCCCAGATGGCGTCTCGCCCGAGGATGCTGTTGTAGGAGGAGGGGCAGTCGACAATGATAAAGTGTGCTGTCATGGTGGCGATGGTGCTACCTCCGCCAATTGTGATCCGCAGGTTATCGGATCCCAAGGGCTGTGTGATTTCTCCTGCAAAGTTGATTAAGGGTTCGTGGTCTTGGGTGAGTTTCTTCTTATCCCAGTTCAGGCCTTCGTAGCAACTACCGAACATGACACTGACCGCCGCGCCACTATCGACCAAGACCCAGTGGCATCGATAGTGGTCGATGATCATGGTGATTAGGAATGGGTCGTTATGGTGCTTCTTTATGGCGTCCTCGCTGCTGCTAAAGGCAATCAGATCCCACTCCACCTGCGGGGTGTGGCAGCCATGGCTAAGTCTTAGCACTTCCTGGCCCCAAAGGCATTGGCGCTTCTGTGCATGGTGAGTCTCGGGTGCGCGTGGAGCGCCTCCATGTATCGTTAGGATCTATTCGTAGACTTCAATAGTGTTGGCTCCCATGGAGGGAGTGCGATACTGCGAGAGTTGGCCGCTTTGGATGAGGTGCTTGATTGCATTTTTCAGTGCCCATCAAATATTGGTGGGGTGGCCGGATTCTTCATGGTATATACAATATTTGTCGTTGTCTCTTGGCTTGGCCTGACCGGGCTTCCGTCTTGTGTGTGTGGGATGGTGCCCTTATGGTTGTTCCAGATTTCTTCATAAGAAGCGGTGAGTGTGGTGTAGATCTCATATCGGGGTGCTTCAAATCTTTGGTCCCTTTGTTGGGTATTGCCATATGGTGAATCGCGATACCGATTACTTGATGAATTATACTTTGGTTTTTCAAGGCTCTTTCCATACTGCTTGTTCCTCCTATCGCTGTAACCTTGCCGATCTCGTGGGGCTCTGTCGTGCTGCTGGGCAGCCTTGTCCCTATTGGTGTCTTTGTTCCTGCTATTAGAGGTCCCGGCAGGGTGGTTCGCTTGAGGGACAGTGACTGGATGCGCGTTGGCTTTGGTATTGCAGCCAAAGGTATCATATTCGGCCTGTGCAAAGGCGGTAGCGACATCAAGGAGGTCATCATATGTCGCAGGGGGATTGATGTTTATTTATAGCAGGAAGTATCTTGGTTAGAGTGCTTGCTTGAATGCCGATGCCCTAGGGCCGGGTTAAGGGAGCAGCATTGCGTAGCCTGCTTTTGCCATCGGTGAACGAAGTCTCGCAATCGCTCGTTTGGCCGTTGCTTGAGCCTAAATAGGTCAGGTGTCGTGCGATACCCACTACCACACAAGATGAATCGGCGTAGAAATTTGTCCCCGAGCTCTTCGAAACTATCAATGGAATTAGCAAGAAGGTTAAGAAACCATCTCAGGGCCTCGCCCGTTAAGGTTTCCTCGAACGCGTGGCAAGCCATGGCATTCGTGTATTGGGTTCCGTGTAGTAGAGATTGGAAGACTTCAAGATGGTGGTATGGATCTCTGGTGCCATTATATTTCTCAATCTTGAAGGGTTTGGCTTATAGTGGGTGCTTTTTGAATTGTATCCGGGGGGTGAATGGGCCCATTTTGCCCTGGAAGCCAGCCGTGATCGGCTACCAGCTAGTTCTGCTTTCAACATTCTCAATCCGTGCTTATAGGGAGGCGTTGGTTTCACTTATCTGTAACAACAACCGAGTGTTGGGATCGGAGGCAGGTATGTTAGTAGTGGCAGCCGTGTTAGTTCCTGATGTCCCCGCCATATCGGGTGCCAGCTGGGGGGCCGGTGCTGTGCTGAGTTGGACCGGGAAGAGGGGAAGTTCAGGTAGACCACTTGATGTCCTGTACTAGTGCTGCCAGGCGTGGGGCCCGTGGGGCTTCCCGATGTAGCCCTTGGGGGCACGAAGGTACCAGCAAGGCAGGTGCCTAGGCCCGTAGTGAGGACGGTTCCGAGCGTGGGGACACCACTAATAGTCGGTATCGAGGTCTCCTTCTGGTGGGCTCTGTCTAATGCTTCGTTATGCTTGACTCACCGCTGGAGTGCCTCGCGGAAAATAAGGTTCTCGTTTGCCATGTTTTTGACTTCTCGTCGAGCTTCCGCTGCTGCCGTACGCTCGGCCTCAGTCTGGGTACGCGTCTCCAATAAATCTCGCATTGCTATTTCTAGCGTTGTGGTTGGATAGGTGGTCATGACTGAGAGAGTCTCGGTGTTCGCACTTTGGAACTTAAGAGTGCGCTGGACCTCACGGGTCGTTGCCTCGCAGGGCGGATCGTCGTTGCTGGTATCGGGAATGCTGGTAGCCATGGATGTGTTTTCCCGTCAGCAAGGAGCGAGGGGAGTCCTTCTAGTGCCAAATGTTTCAGCTGTGTCGAGAGGGGTCGGATCCAGCTAAACACGGGATGTATCGGTCTATTACTACTGCTATCGGTCTCGTTTATCTGCAAGACAGACGATGGTCAGAGGGAAGAACGAGTGTGCCGGCCTTCAACGCTCTGATGCTTAAGTCAGTATCGTTATAAGATAATGGAAAACAATAGTAAATAGTTACCTCTTTAGGTTGTTGGAGATGACCTTAATGTAGCAGGTTTGTGGGAGATTGGTTCAGTTTCCTTCGGTGTGGGATGCTCGGGGTTCCCGATATCTCCCAAAGGAGTATCGGGACCCTCGGTTGGGAGCTTACCTCGCTTGTTTATTGGCGATACGAGTCTTGTGCTTATGATATTTTTGCCTAGGAAGTATGTGCATACCAACATATAGCACTACTCTTAATATTTTTCATCCAAAATTTATTTTCACTTTCGTCAAACTACATATTTTCTTTTTGAGTTGAAAAGATCATCTTTATGCAGTCAGCAAGCGGTGCAATAATGACTTGCTCCAGAGGGGCCGTCAGAAATAGTCATTACTTAGCGTACACTACCCTAGCATACCCCTCCCACAAGTATACTACAACCAGCATAGCCCTAGTACACCCTCCTTTTTTTTTAACTAAGCTCAAAACAAGAAAATTAAGTACTCAAATAACTATTTTTTTTTAACAACATAGCTACCAATCTTCTTGTCGATCTCTCCCACTCATCCACAAATAAAAGTTAATGAAGTCTCCTCAATTGAGGTAATCACCTCCTCAACTAGTATTGGAACCTCCACCGCCACATCACTAGTTGCAATGTCACTCCCCGAATTTCAAATAAAGAAATTCGAATCAGAAACACGATAACTTAACAAGCACAAGAACACTCTGAAAATTCTTCAATTAAACTAAGCAACAAAACAAACCGAGCTCATCAATGTCAATATCGACTCGTTCTTTAGAGTCACATATTACATTATATCAAGTTTACAAATTAAACTAAAATAATGTACAATTCAATAAGTAAATCAAGCACTACGCTCATTACATAGCGGAAGACGAACAAGTGCATAACAAATTAAATTAGGTTACTAAACCTACCACTGCAACAGCAAGGAAGCTCTCTGCCTCAATCTACAGGATAAACCCCTACACCATTGAATAGTGCACTGGCTTACAATAACAAACCCGGTAAGCTTTTTAAGTTTGTATGAGTAAATTCAAAAATCATAACAGCAAGCACATATTTTAGATACCTCAACTTAACATCAAATAAGAATTAAAACACTCATCAACAATTTTATATCAATGTCATACTCAATAACCCACTTCGTGATTAAGATCACTAACATATGATATCACAACTTACGATCCCAAACCCCAAGTCAACCGAGTATTTACACTTAAAATCATAACCCTTTCCTCTTGGAAACAAATATCTATTCTCACATGATATTGTGAAATCACATAGAATTCTCACAACACAATCACTCAAATCCCCTTCATGTTCTCATAGAAGATGTAATTGTCACCTCAAAGACATGTCAACTCATCTAAAGATCTCAAACAACCATTCTACTCCAATTTCATAATCAACACTAAATTCGTAACTCCTGCATATAATGTAGTTTAGGAATTCAGGAACGAAATCAAGAAATATAATTTAGTTCAGGATCACCAAAAGGCACACAATCCAAAATCATAGTAATCCCTGCATATAGTTTAGTTCAGGAGATTACATTAAAATCAAACAATTCAGAAAGATCGTAATTCCTGCATATAATTTAGTTCAGGAGATTACGATGAAAACAATTAACTCCACCACCACTGACACACATTACAACAACAATCACCACACATATTGCGTACATCATAAGTGGGACAATAAAGTCCTTCTTGGACGATAATTCCGCTATGTAGTAAGCTCTGAGGAGCATTTACGTTTTATTTTGTGATGACAATTTAATTCATAAGTTGTGTAATATGTGACTCTGTGAAGCGGGTCAATATTTGAAAATGTGGTTTCAGGGCATCAATATGTACTTGTTGCTGTAAGAGAAGATGTCTCCATGTATTTTGTATTGATGGCTGAACAATCGCGCAACGTGTCATCAATCGTGATGGCGTGACTACATGAAGCCTACGTATTCATTTATATGTTTTCTTGGTTGACCGATGGCGTGACTACTGTGAAGCGTGCTTATTTTTTTATATCACGTTTGTAAATATTTCATGGATGGATGTGCTTGGACATAAGATAAAAATTTCGATTTTAATTACAAAAACGTTGGTCTATACCAATTTGCCTCCTAAAGTCTTATACATTACATTTAAATTGTTGAGGTTCATTCTAAAGCAAATATGAAGTGGAAAATGAATTTGGAGAAACCAACCGCTCGATGGAGAGATTCACTATGCCAACAAACCCATCAGACGACAGACTTTGACTGTCGTCTGATATGAAGAAAATCTGTCGTCTATTAAGCTGATATCTGATTGGTGTTCAGACGACAGTCAATGCCCGACGTCAGAAGATGACTCAGACGACAGTCACCAAAAATATATCTGTCGTCTGAATGTAGCTCAGATATACACAAAATGGTAGTATATGCATGTGGTTAAATACGATCGATATCAGACGACAGTCAAATGTTGTTGTTGTTTAACTTTAGCAACAGACTTTAATAATTTTTTATTGTCTTAAAAAATATGAGACAACAATAAAGTGTCTACTGAATGTGTAGAATTTAGAAGTTTATTTTCAAAATCTGTTGTGTGAACTTCATTGACACAACATTTTCTTTCATTTATCTATTGTGTCTCTTATTCTAAAAGGACTTTTAATTGTCCTCTGATTGTGTGGATGCTTGAAATCTCTTTGTTATTTCTGATGTGTGTACTCCTTTCAAACCACAGTTGTTGATAACATTCTATTGTTTGATATTGTTTAAAAAGACATTTATATGTCGTCTGAATATGGAGATAGTTGATGTTTCATTGTTACGTCTGTTGTGAGAAAGTATCATACATCACAATATTCTGTCGTGGGAATGAGACTAAGACTATAGAAATTTATTTTTGTCTGTTGAATCTTCTTGTTTCAGACAACAGCATTTTGCCTGAATTCTGTTGTTGGACGTTCAATTGTTCCACATTTTTATATTGTGTGATTTGGTTTAAAACCACAAAAGTTGGCTTCAATGTGCCATACCAGAACCTGGAAATAAACATAAACCACAGTATATACCAATACCATTCATTTAGAAAATGGTACCATATATTCATCAAATATCTGGAAATCACTAACATATCCACTGCAAATCATGTACTACCATTTCCATATTCCACCAATGTACATCAACTGTTGAAAATAATCAACAGATTAAAATCCATGGAGGCTAAAAGTGACTAATCAGCTGCTAAGGTTAAAATGATCGATAATAGCAAAAGTTGATCATTTGGTTAGGCAAAAACCCTCCAATATCTAGCTATATAGGCAAGCTGATGTCAATATGCACAAAAACAGACCCTAACTATTCATGTACGACAAACCTCCTAGCACGCACACTACATATCTGGAAACATGATAACATGCTTCGCCCATTCTGCCCGAACTTGATCAATGTCTTTTTCTGTGTAAATAAGATTTGTCCTTCTTTCCCACTGCAAAAACAAAAAAAAAAACAAAAATCAAAGCACTATTATATATCCCAATGATGAAAAAGTCATACTAAAACCATGAAATACAATCTGTTATGGTATCAAAAACACATACTTTAGCTGCAAACTCCAAATTCTTATCTTCCACTATCTCTTTCATGTAGCGCATGATCTAATACCCACAAGTCTTACTATCTTTCTGCTCCAGAATACCCTGGAAAAAAAAAAATACACCATATCATATCAGAAACACTTAAGAGTATAAAACCTTAGGTGATAAGACCCAAAAAACGCAATTAACTTACAGCAAGATTTTTCCATTGAATGGTTTTCTTCCCTTTCTTATTCTTCTGTGCATTGTAGATTTTAATGGAGCTTGCAAATCAATAGCAGACCATCAGCATATATAATGCACAAACAACTCCTAGTTATCGACTTATATAGTGAAAAATCAATTAACTTACTTGTCCAGAATTGTTTTCCATTCACCAGTGATGAGTCGCCTCTTTAACGGATCCATGAAGTGAATGGTTTCTTCATCTGGATTCACAGCAGACAACGTCCAATGACCACTATATGCCATAAACAAAACTCATTATAAGTTTAAACTAGTTTATATAAAGTATTCACCAAAACGTAATATAACACAACATACTGCATAGTAATTCAGTTTACACACCCTGAATTATATGGGACCAAATAAATCTTCCTAGACTTCCCATCTATGAACCGATTTGATTCTAAGCGAGCTCGTTCAGTTGGATTTCCACAGCCACTTGCACCCGTGTGAGCAGGGTCGACAAAGGCGACCATGTCATTCATCTTAGCCTTCTTCAACACACCTTGAAGGTAGCTACATCGACATTTCACAACATTTCAACTGATTTCACAAATGAAAAATCACAAAACCTGACAAATAATAGGTAACTTTAACGTGTTGCATTACCTCATGTAAAAAACAATGCAGCTGGCTGAAATTTCCAACAAGTGTGTCATAGCATAGATGTCCTTTCTAAAGACAAAGGCTTTATGTGGATGACCAAAAAGTTATGGTCCAAAAGTGGCGTGGATGGTTGCCCCATTCCGCAATCCAATGTTTGCCCAAATGCATAAGTCTTTTAAAGGTGCAGGGAGATTCGATGGAAGGATTTGCAAGTCTTCCTTATCATCAAACATATCTTTCTGTGGCCTATTAGGAATTTTACGCTTTGGTTTTTTCTAATGTTGTAAAAAATAAGTTAGATTATATTCCTCAATCACATATGCAGAAGTAAACACAAAGAAATTGAGTTCCCTTCCCACCAGGTGCAGGGGCAATAACAAGGTTCCTCGGCCAAGCGACACAAGTCCCAATGGCATCCTTGACCTTCACTATCTCATCTTTTATGAGAAATGGCAGCAAAGCTTCAGGAACAACAGTTTCTGTGATAGAGACACGCAAATTCTCCTCTCCAAGTGGAACTCCATGGATTGTTTGCTGTTTGGTCTCAAGGTCGACACGGATGACAGTTCCAATAGCCACAATGTTTTCCCCCGTGTCAATGGCCAGTTTATACTTGGTCTCACCTAATTGTTCCTATACATGAAACAAATTAAATCCATACAGTTCTATATCAAAAAATCCATATCAGCATACCTACAAAGTTCAAGTACTTTATTTAGGCAAGAACTATATTTACCTCTTCACCATGTACTGGTGCCTCTAGTACAATGACATCTTCTCTAACCTCCTTTTCCAATATCGGGTTTAACCATACCCTCTCATCACTGGGCTGCATAATTTCCTCTTCAACCTCGATGCTCACTTCATCTCTTAAAACCAACTTCTTCTTCACACCCTTCACCTCAGCTTCAATATTATCATGTGCAGCCTTCTCCCCTTGGCTAGAACAACTCCCTTGTCCTGAACCAAGCTCATTAACTGCTGTGACAGGTTTGGGGGACTCAACAATCAACTCCTTCCCATAGACCTTCGCTTCTAGCTTCGCAATCTTCTCAGTCCAATAAGCTCTCTCCTCAGCAAGTTTTATATCCCTCTCCTCCTCCCATGCAGTTCTTTCCTTAACTAACAAAACTTCTTTCTCCTCCTCTAGTATCTTCTTCAGCGATAACCTAGTCCTCTGTTCAAAAGTCATCTTTTGTTTTGGCAAGTTGAAATATAAATCGGGCTTGACATTGCCACCAACACCTCTAACCCTACCTCTATGCTCCGGATTCCCCAATGCAAGAGTGAGCACATCATCAGACCTAGATGTGGCAATTTCCCCTTCAGCCTCCCTTTTCCTTAAATGTTCCTGATTCAAAATATTCGCGTTAAATGCTGCAATAGTATTACATGCATGCATATATATAAATATGAACTTGATGTCCTACATACTTACAATTTTTTTGACTTTGTTCTCTACCTCAGGCTGTTTGAAGTTGCCATTCCTATGTTGCCGAGCCTTGATCCACATTGTAGCTCTATCAAGTTCTTCTAAAGGGACACTTTCAGACTTTGACAAATGAAAACACAATGAATTAGTTAATAATCTGTACATATGTAACCTAATTTAGTTGACTCATCTAATTATAAAACTAACCAGTTCTTCCATTAAATTTGCATAACCTTTGCGTGACATACTATGAGGATATTTATTCTCCTTTCGCTTTGCAATTTGGGCTTCACGTATTTCCTGCAAACCATAACATAAGTAAATTAGAAACTGCAATGAATATTCAAAGAGAGAGCACCTTCTCAAACCAAAAAACACAACGAATTTTATCAAATCAGTAACCTGGAAGGTAGCTGAAAGCCTATCAGCAACAAAGTGGTGCCAAGTATCCTTCGTTATGCTTCGGTAATCATCTGGAGGATTTTCTAACAGTTCTGGTTCATCCATATAAGGGATGATGTACACGTTTGTTAACTTGCTCTTGAACTCTCTCCATTTAGTTGCAGCAGATGAAATCACCATATTTTTAAGCTCTTTAGGCACCACAAATGCATCCTACATACATGTAGAATAAACTAAGCTACTGTAAAGCAAAGCTAATTAACATGTAGAATATATATAAACTAATCAAGCTGAAATATGATCAGTAAGTACCGTTATAGATTCCCATAACTTTTCCTTTTCATCTGGATCCACTTCTCTCCAATCATTTATTGAGATAGGGATCTTTGTACGTGCCAACACCCCAATGTAAGACTGCATTTCTTTTGCAGCCTTACCAACAGGTTCTCCTTTTTCATTTAACTTCACAGTGAGCCTCTTTCCTCGGATAAGCCTGTTTGTAATGCGGCTCATGGTAACCATTCCTCGCTTTAGCAACTTCAATCCACCAGTTCTGTTTTCATCATCATCCTCCTCAGACTTCTTGGTCTTATTGCAAACAGACTTGTTCGTTGACGTGGTTGATAACACATGCAGCTTTGTTGGACTTAGCAGTTATAGTCATGGTAGTCCGAGACTTCTTGGGGGAGGCAGCCTTTTCAGTAGTCCGAGACTTCTTGGGGGAGGCAGCCTTTTTGGTAGTCCGACCCTTCTTGGGAGAGTCAGCTGTTAATGTAATCTTAAACTTCTTGGGAGAGGCTATTTTTTTGGTAGTTTTAGATATGGGATTGGCAGCCTTTTTGGTTGATGTCTCAGCCCCTTCAATTGCAGGAATTGGTGTCGCTAGTTTTGTCCTCGATCATTTCATTGCCACAGCCTTAATCCTTAGAGCTATGGATCTTACAGAACTTGATGATCCAGTAGAGGGCGACATCATCTGAAACACATTACCCAAATGCATGTTGTTAGCTACATGTTAATACTATCATGATAAGAAGCAGTTAATAGTTAAATAGAATATCAATAAAAAATAACTAAAGCAATAGTGTAACAAGAAACAAATGGATGAAAGTGGTCTGTGTATATTATTCTTAAATTTGTAGGCTACTTAACAAAGCAAGAAATCAAAACAAAGAAAAGCATGAAATCAGCCTATATAATTAAACACGTCGACCATCCTCATTCTCAACCCATATTCCTTCATCACCATCTCGAATATAGGAGCTAGGCATATCACCAACTACATCATCAAAGGTCTCAATCGATGGCATTGTAGGAATGAATGGGTGTTGTTCCAGTTCAATATCTTCCAGCTCTTCATCATTACACCCTCCTTGGTAGTCTCTTCCCGGGCACCGTACTACCACTGACCATTGATCATCAAGGGGGTCTTGTATGTAGAAAATCTGTTTCACGTGGGTAGCTAAGACAAACGGATCATTTAAATGTCCTACCCTATCAAGTTTAACCAAAGTAAACCCGAGTTCGTCTACTTTAACCCCCCCTTGCTGACTCCACCCAATCACACATGAAGACGGGTATCCTAAACTTGTAGTAATCCACCTCCCAAATTTGTTGTATCCTGCCGTAAAAGTCCATATCATCAGTTTTAGGGTTTTATCCCTTGCACTAGCTACTTGCATTGCATCAGCAACTAAAAAAACCCTGCTATTTTGAACTGATCGTACTTTGTCCCGCTCCGAAGTGTTAAAATCAACCCCATTCACATGGTAACCACCAAATGTAAGGACCTCCTTTTTTGGTCCACCAGCCAGCCACCTAATGGTTTTAGGAACATCATTATCGGCAAATCTCATTTCATTTGCAACCTACAAATAAATTGAAATGTCAAAAGTATGGAACCACACAAGTTTATTGAACTCAAAACTCAAAATTGAATAGACATTATACTACTGCAATGAGGTCGAAGATAAGTTATGTACGCTATCCTTGAACCAACCAGCAAAGGTAAGGTTCTGTTTGTCCTTCAACCACTTTTTTTTTTTTTGAACCTTGGAAAACTCAACTTTAGGAATTCCATATGCTCTCTGCAATGGAAGAAAAACTAAGCAAATAAGCAACATAACTGAACACGCGTAAGGTGATATAGTACAAATGATCGAAAACAAAACATAAGTAAAATTATTACTTACTTGAAATATGGGATTGCATCTTCAGTGTTCGTGCATACACATAGGTGGGCCATGTCAAGCTGCTTTCTGTCGACAGTAATGATGGTGGCGCCTGATAAAGGCTTGCAGCCATTTAAGAGCCCAAGTTTGGTTCTCGAAGGGATCCCAACAGTGGCATCCTCTCTAGGAAGCATACGTTCCGAGCAAAACTCAATTGCCTCTTCTACAATGTAACACTCTGCAATGCACCCTTCAGGAAATTGTCAATTTCTCACATATCCTTTGAACACTTTCATGTACCTCTCAAAAGGGTACATTCATCTAAAAAATACTGGACCACATAACTCGACTTCCCTAACAAGATGAACAGTTAGGTGAATCATTATGTCAAAAAATGATGGTGGAAAGAAATTCTCAAGCAGGCAAACTGTATCAACCAGGTCTGCTTGCATTTGTTGTGATTTCGAAACGTCGATCACTTTACTGCATATTGCTTTGAAGAATAGGCAGAACCGAATAATTGCGTACCTAACTGATTTCTCCAAAACTGAACGTAATGCAACAGGGAGAAGAAGTTGCATTATAGTGTGGCAATCATGTGATTTAAGACCAGCAAGTCGTAAATCCTCAATTTACACCAGATTTCGTACATTGGATGAAAACCGAACTGGAACGGTCATATTGAAAAAGGAACTGTAAACAATCTTTCTCTCATCTAGGAACAAGTTCCAACTACCCAAAGGCAACTTGTCCCTTTTTGCAGCAGTTGTAGGCTTCAAATCAGTCCGTATACCCATTTCGACCATGTCTAAACGAGCAGCAGTCCCATCCTTAATCTTCCCGGAAATTTTCAACAACGTACCAAGAATAGCATCATAACAATTCTTTTCAATGTGCATCACATCAAGATTATGTCTTACCGGAAGATATTCCCAGTAATGAAGTTCGAAGAAAACATACCTTGTTTTCCAGCAAGGTCTGTTTTCATCTTCAAGACCCTTATAAGGGGGATGAGGGTTTTTCTTGCCAAATGGTCGATTTAGACCTTAAACTCTGGTCAACACCTCCTCTCTAGTTAATGGTGTAGGAGCTTCACCCTCCTCTATGGTGTTGTCGAAAGCAGCAGCTTGCTTTCTATAAGGATTATGTCGTGGCAGCCATCGTCGATGCCTCATGAATGCCATTTTTTTAGAGTGTTTCAACCTATAGGGTCTTGTCTGATCAACACATATTAGACAAGCATTGTATCCTTTCATAATGCTTCCCGATAAATTCCCATACGCGGGAAAATCGTTAATTGTCCATAATAGTATCGTCTTCAGTTTAAAATACTCTCCTCTTATAGCATCATATACTCTCTCAACCCCAACCCACAACACTTTCAAATCATCCACTAATGGCTGTAGATAGACGTCGATGTCATTTCCGGGCTGTTTGGGTCCAGAAATTAACATAGTCAACATTATGTACTTCCTCTTCATGCATAACCATGGAGGAAGGTTATAGGTGATAAGTATAACAGGCCAACATGAGTATTTTCTACTTAGAGAACTATGTGGATTAAACCCGTCTGATGAAAGCGCTAATCTAAGGTTCCTATTTTCTAGACCAAAGTCTGGCCATTTTGCATGTGTCAATCATTTTCCAAGTTGGGGAATCGGCTGGATGCCTCATCATTCCATCTTTCTTTCGATCATTGGCATGCCAAGTTAGCTCCTCAGCTGACACTGTCGATTGGAACATCCGTTTGAACCTTGGGATCGGAGGGAAGTACCACAATACCTTCCCCGGAACCCCTTCTTTCTCAGATTTGTCATTTCCAAGTTTCCACCTTGATTCACTACAAGTTGGACAACTGGTCGCATCAGCATGCTGCAATCTGTACAAGATGCAGTCATTTGGACAAGCATGAATCTTTTCATACCCCATCCCCAATGCGAAAAGTGTTCTTTTAGCCTCATCAGTAAACCCTGGTAAGTCATTTCCTTCGGGAAGCAAGAGGCCAATCATAATTAACATATCTGAATAGCACGCATCAGTCATGCCGTGCTTTGCTTTCAGATTGAATGTTTGTATCAAACAATTCAACTTGGTTGTCTTGGAACAACCAGGATATAGAGGCTTATCTTCATCTTCTACAAACTGCATAAACCCATTCCAGTCTTCCGAAATCTCCTCATCCTCACTACCCTCTAACCCTACATCATCCTTTTGTATGCCTAAATCAGGATTCATTTCAACTGTTTCAGAATCCCCTCTAAGAGCATGCAAGGCAGAAGCAGATGGTTCTCCATGCCACTTCCAATGCTTATAACTAACATCAATACCGTTAAAAAATATATGGTCCTTAATCAGCCCTATACCACCAAAATCAGTGTTATGGCACTTCAAGCAAGGGCAACATATTTTATTTATGTCCCTTGCATTATCCGATGCAAATTTCAGAAATTCTTCAAGTCCTAACTGAAACTGTAGTGATCTTCTATCAGCCTTCATCCATGACTTATCCATCTTATATAGACAAACAAATGTATCAATTACAATATTAACATTATACCTAGCTAGGATCATGCTACATAAACTAGCTAGTTCACACAAACATGTACATTTATGCACATCTGAAATCAAGCAATACAATAAAGCAATTAGCTACTTCATGTACATTTAGCACTTCATCAAGCGATACGATAACAGGGGCATTTAACATAGTATAAATCTTTCTAGCTTTACATCATCATACAATTCATACTTAATACCAGCCATGTAATAATTCCACATTGCTCATTTGTAGTCCAGCACAAGAAAAATGGAAAAAACAAAAAAAACAAAACAAAACAAACTTGTAATGATCATGGAACTCACCAAAAATTGATTTAAGTCAAAGCCAATTCAAACACGACGACTTGTTTCCACCACTTCCAGACTTGCTTAATTCATGATGTCACTGATTTTTCAACTCTGCAAATCATAAGACAGTGTCAATTTGTTTGACGTGTTAAGAGTTTCATTATGTATTCAGCATCAGATCAATAGCAAAGGTGAAAAATCATAACCGCAAGGTCCCTAATTTACACGTCCACATGGAAATGGCTACCATCAGATTTTGAGAAAAAATACTTGCAGTTCACATGATTATGACAATCCAATACTTGCAGTTCATACAAAATACACAAACTCATAGTTGACTTTTCAAAACTTCAATAGGGAATAGCCGAACATTAAGAATTGTTTTGCTTCCAACCATTGGATGGTGAGCAATCCACATATTCAAAAAGGTCTCATGAAAAACTTTAACAGAAAATAGTTGAGAGTAGAACAAATGGAAAAGTTTGTTTAGAATCTGAAAATGGTGGGTTAGAGTATGAAGTAGAAAACTGAGATGACTGGAACTATATAATTGTAAGTTGGATTTCTCCTACCAAGTATTATTGCAATGACAAATCGTCCAACAATGTAACTCTAACTCTGCAATTAATATAACCAATCACAAGACAAGAAACAAACATAACTAAAGAGACCAAATTCTATAACTTTAATTAGAGAAAGTGAAGGAGTAGTGAAGAAAAAGAGCAGAGCTTTACCTTCAGAATTCAACGACTGTCAATTCAGATTGGCAAATGCTTTCCAATTAACCCAGGCCAGTACTGAAACAACAACATTATGCTATTTGTCATTCAACTTCAACAAAAACCCTAACACTTATAACCTCGCATCCCCAATTCGATTAAAACCCAGAAAAAAAAAATTCAAGATTCAAAGGAAATTTCATTTTAAAGCCCGTAAATCCCCAATCCAACAAAAACCCTAAATAGCTGAACAGTGAATCTAAGGGCTTACCAGCATAGATAAAGAGCTACTGATTGAGACCCATGAAATTTACAATGAGGTTTGGATGATTTCGCGATTTAGGTTTGAAACAAATACTCAGATGTGGAATAAGGATTTCTTCGTCTGTCGAAGAGAGATGGGGAATGTAATAACCCGAAAATTAGTGCCAACTATAGAATACTATATTATTAACTATATTTGAAAAATCTTTGTTATTGAGCTCAAGACTCTCATCTATGTTATTTTTGTGATGCATGTCATTTTAGTACTAATTATTGTAATTTTTTTTTTACTAAAGTTCTTTACTTATTAATTGGGTAAATGTGCATATGGATGTGTATGTGTATATATGCATATATATATATATATATATATATATATATATATATATTTAGCAAGTGGATTTATGCTTTCTTTCTTTTTATTTTTTTTAATTTTATTTTATCCTTTTAATCATTTAACCTAAATAGTAATTTGTCACTCACCTTATAATAATTTGTCACTTACTTATTTTATGCTTAATTCTAGCCTATTTAAGCATATGATCTGATCATACTTCTTACAAGCTTGAAGATCAAATGCAAAGATTTT
>BDJD01000832.1:28225-45502 GCA_002564525.1 Rosa multiflora | reverse complement strand
TGGACTATATCACTCTGATTTGGACTACATGACTTATTCCATTGGATTCCTTGTGAAAAACCCTTTGAAATGGTGTACTCATTTGACTAATTCGGACTTGTGATGGACAACATAACACATCTTGAAGTTTGATGACTCTAATTGGAGAAACATGAACATGGTTGATGAACTTCAATGGATTTGAACATAAGGACTGAAATACTAACTATAATTTAATTTTGCTAAATTGTTTATAGTTACTTATTTAATGCTTGTGCTTTATTATTACCTATTTTACTTGATTTCAATTATGTATAAGTTTCTTTTTAATGTTTATACTAACTATAATTTAATTGTTTATAGTTATTTAATGTTTGTGCTTTATTATTATCTATTTTGCTTGATTTCAATTATGTATAAGCTTCTTTTTAATTATGTTGTTTGCTAGTGAATTTACTTATTTGTGATATACAATTATGTTATACATGTTTTCATATGTGATTATTCCTAAGTATATGTATCTATATGTGTGTGTACATATACATATATTACGATCTATAATTTATAAAGTTTGTATGTTGTGAATTTGATTATGTCTGAAAAATATAATTATGAAGCCGGGTGATTACAACAACCCCGTGCTTAAGTGAATTACTGGTAAATATGCTTCGTGGTGCTTCGTGGTTGTGCTTCGTGGTTATGCTTCGTGGTTGTTAAGCTGTGGGCCCTAGTCCCTTCAGATAGTGCACTATTATACTCTTAGGAAGGGTGCTTACTTTGAGTATACATGCCTTGGTTGTGTCCTTGGTATGTTGCAGCTTACCCGTACTTTGGGAATAGTACGTCGGTCCCTAGTACGTGGATTTGTGATTTGTTACCAGTCAACCTGGTTTTCCCGTGTTTTGGGAATAGTACGTCGGTCCCTAACACGTGGATTTGTGATTTGTTACCAGTTAATCTGAAAATTCACTAAAAAGAGAAATGTACTTATGCTATTATATCTATCTATGATATATTTTGAATATGTGAAGGTGTTAGTAAAAAGAAAATTAAGCATGTGTTGCTTTAATGTTATTTCACATATTAATGTTACAATATTTGTGGTTATGATCAATATTTTGAATATGTGAAGGTGTGAGTAAAAAGAGAATCAAGCATGTATTGCTTAAAGTTTATTTCACATATTAATGCTGCAATATTTGTTGGTTCAATAAGGAGATGTGATTAAGTGATTTATTACCAGTCTCATAAACCATTCATACGAATGAATATATTTGTATATATGTGTGTGTATGTATTGTGTGTATATATATACATATTTAAGAATTTGTATGAACATATAAATGGTTCTTGGTACATTTTAATTGGTTGTTCAGTTTTGATTTCTTATAAGACACATTAATATAAGAATGTAAGTTGTGTACTTACTGGGCTTGTGTTGCTCATGATGCTACACCTTCTTGTTTTCAGGTATTGAGTAGATGCTTGGGGAAACAGGATGAACCTACTAGATAAAATAATATTTTTCTACTACTATTTCTAGTGAATACCTGTACTGATTCGAATTTTGCTTAACTTTGGTTATATATTACCGATATTTGTTTTCTAATAAAAGTACTATTCAAACATGTATATAATTTCTTTTACTTCTTGTTGATTTATTCAAGAAGAAAATTTTATTTGTTTTGACTCACGTCACAAATTCACGAGCCATATTTCAGTACAATATTGGCCTTGGATTTGGGGGCGTGACAGGGAATGAACGGAGTATGAGGTTCTTCGATCTGGGTTCTCAGTTATGATTAGGGTGAGGACTTTCGATTTGGCAAGAAATTTGGATTTTCATCAGTTAGAATGGTTTCAGCTTTGAGAGCGTTGTGAGGGAAAAGTTTACTCTCTAGCTTTAGGTTTTAGTTTTCATAAATTTGTCGGGGAGAGAATCTCATTAAGTGTTCCAAACTAAATACCTTCATGTTGTGCCAAAAAAAAAAAGGACAAAAAAATCCAAACCCAATTTACTCCTTTGACGAGACAACATATATATATCTGTCGTCTGAATGCAAACAAAAAAAAGAAGCTACGACCCAAAACGAAATCAATTTATCTCCTTTGACGAGACGACAGATAACTATTGTTTGAAAACAAACTTAATTCTCAAAACCAACTTTGTATGGTATGTTGCTATATTCAGACGACAGTTTTTACACTGTTTGTCGTTCAAATATATCAGACAACATAAACCAACATGTCTGTCGTCTGAGCTCTGTCGTCTGATGAGGTTATTGGCATAGTGATATATTTTAAAACAAATATTTATTTCTGAAAAAGATTTCACAATTTATCAAGTAATTCCGAATAATAAAGTAACTCTGTTCATAAATAAACCTCGTGAGATTTACTCACCTCTAAATCTCACTGCGTCTTCTCTTACAGCTGAGATAAAGAACCGAACACTCTCCATCAATCACCTAAGTAAAATAATGTCTCAACTTAGTACACGAATCACAAAGCGATTAAAGTTAGAATCCCTCATTTGAACTAAAACTCGAAAGTAACGTCAATCGAGGCAAAACTTCATCTGAGACCATCCAAGGTCTCCAGAACACTTCTAGGATCGATATGTCAAAACTACAAGTTGATCCAACGGTCAGATCTTCACTGATCGAAAACCAAGAAAACTGAAATTACGTTAAACTTAGCATTTTTCCAATGATTACAATATGACCACATAATATATCCACGTACTCGTATCGATGAGTAGGACCCAACAAAGGAAACAGAAGCACAAAAGCTAGCCAGACTCGCAACTGGCAGCCCCCAAATTGGGTCATGAAATCTATGCCAAAATGTTCGCAACAACAAGCCTAACAACTTCTTCAACTATCACAAAGTCCAATTTTAACTGTAGAAGCCGGAATTTACCTTGAAAGAAAATGGGCCGATTGAAACCCTAGAATTTCAAATCCTCGATTCAACCTCCACACTTCAAATTGCTTCAAGCCGCTTGGAGGGATTCATGTACATCTCACAAGCTCTAAAAGCCCTCAAGAACATTCTAGCCTTCTCAAGTATCCTAGCATCATCACGACTCCTCATGCCAATAGGTTTCCTAGTCCAATTAGGACTCTTCATTTTCGAGATGTTCTGGAACCTTCCTGAGCTCTCCTTTTGTAATAGGGACTCCTAGTCATATTTTTTTTCCTTTTCCTGCCAGGAATGGGTTTCCTTGTCTAACTGGGATTCTATCATTTCTCATTTCTGTCATCATTTCCTTGAGCTTACTCCTAGTTGACTCAGGATTCCTACTTCAATTGGGATTCCTTCTCATGATTGGGAAAACTTCATTTCTCGATTTCTCGCCTCATTTCTTCTTTGCCTGCCCTTTTTAGACTCAAAAGTACCTAAAAATAGAAACTAAGTTACAAATAATAATGTTAAGGAAATAACTAAGTATAATGTAGAGAGTTTAGCATTAATATCATAGCAAACACTTCTCTCATCATCTTTCTCACAGATAGAATCCTAAAATTCAATAGTTAGTAAAGATAGATCAGTCATATTCCCATTTAGTGCAAAGGTAGTCAACTATTTTAGCTTCTGGGAGTGGAACTTGTCTAGATGAACAAGAGAATCATAGAAAAGGACCCAATCTTGGAAAGGCAAGATAATGCACCCTTTTTAGAGTGTAGGTCTGATGAGAAAACAGTGTCGAAGAGCCTTGTCATGATGATCACTCTCTGGTTCTCGTATTTAAAGTGAATGAGAGAAAAATCCAGTACAAAGAAAAGTGCAAAGTAGCGGAACTCAAAATCTCAAGGATGCTCATTTCTTGGAGTGCTGTATTCAAGACAAAACCCACAGTATTGTCATCCATATGGGAGAATGATTGGCAAGCATAAGCCGTTGTGATCAAACATGCTTCTTTTATGACAGCAGGACAGAGGTGGGAGAAGAGAGCTGGACCAAGGCTACAATGAGTTGAGGCCACTTGGGATCCTCCACGGAGGCGACAGCAGCAATGAGCAGCCCCGAAAACTCTCTTTCTTCCTTGCGAGGCAAGGAGAGTCCTCTGAGGAGGACCTTTTTGATATAGAAGAAGCAACATAAAGAAGACACCTTAGGACCCATGGTATATATCGGGTGAAATGTGAGCGGTGCATCCCAAAATCATAATATCCCTGGGCTACCTTGCCGGTGCAAGGGCGAACCATGTGGGTGAATCTTCACACATCATCCATTCTTTTTATTAGAGCATCTAAAACCTTATAGCCCCTGTTTGTTGTCAAGGAACACATCATTTTTATTATTTTTCGAATTATGAAGCCATTAAATTTACACCAGATCTCAAGCCTATGGAGACACTGCAAATATTGTTAGATCGGGCGAGCCAAGAAAACAGTGGCAGAGCTCTTCGCAATATCATATTTACTTAGAGGATTTTCCAGAACCGGATGTTTGTACAGCTATGTGTCATAAGGTAATACTCAACAATGTGATTTATGAGAGAGCCAATACACTTATTGATATTGAACCCCATCATCCCCTGATCCCATCGATCAGCCCAAGTCACTTCTCCTCCTGTGTATAATAATGAATAGAAAAATAAAATAAAATAATTTTTGTCCAAATTTACTGATAGATGGATGGAAGTTTTGGAGCACGCTATTCTTATGTGAGTTCCAATTCATTTACTCCTCCAATGGTTCCTAATCGTTTCGTCGTGTTAACCCAGTTTCCTTGGTTTTTGAGATTCTTTGATGATCTAATGTACCTCCAATTCAAATTTTGTTTGTTGAGCTTGGTCAGTATCTCCTTATAGGCTTCCAATCCCCCTTGACCTTCTACGATCATTTTGTTCCACTTCTACCGACTTTTAACTAGCAACAAACTCTACATGCATACTCGTCTGGTAAGGTCGGTGGTGGTCCGACGGAGTATGTGAAACTAACCTTACACCCTTTCATTGTATGACAACATGTTGTATTGAGCAGTAAATTGCCTTGCAAATGTTGTAGGTGAGACTACACTGCCTCCGTATTCTGTAACTCTGTATAGTGCGAAGTTTTTGTATATCAAGTAAATCCAATTGAATTGTTGCCTTTTGAGCAAATCACTAAATTTTATGGCACAAATACTGAAGAACGAAAGAAAGAAATAGGCTCTCCTCTAAGAATGTGAACATGACACGCCCATCTATGCACCAATTTTGAACTAAACAACTTGTAAGAAAAACTTTGATCTAGTACCAAAGATTTTCGTTGAAATTTTACAAACAAGGTTGTTTTTGCAACTACATTTTCTCTAAAATGTACAAATGTACTATACACCTAATATATATATTTTTTGCTACACAAACCTTCAAAGTATTGGTTTTTAGACAAGAAATGAACACAAACACTTCAGAAAATGGCCATCAGGACAAGAGTGGAGTCATAAATCCAAATTACTAGGAAAAAGAAGATTAAATTCCGATCCACACTCAGTTCTGAATTATATATATATTAAGGACCTATGGTAATGTGCGTGAGTACCGAGTGCTGTTTTTCATTTCCTGTTCTTCTAGGACTCTATCACCCTCCTTGCAGGACACATATCCATCCATAAGTGCGTACGGTAATCTGACTTCGCAAGTTTTATAGATGATGGAAATGAACTGGGAGCTTTGGTTAAATCTGAATTTGCTTATCAAAGCTATTGCTCATTTGGTCTAACCAAAATCAACAAAGGTCATCGAGTATATTGAGGGGCAGCTGGGTGATGTCTCAAGGTGAACGACAACTGCTGCATATATAGAACTATCAGCTTGTGTAAACAAATACAGGTGTGTCAAAACTGTATAACAGAGATGGGCATTAATACAGATGTGTGTCAAAACTGTGTATCCATAAATGGTAACACAACTGTTAAACTTTTAATTTGCTGTCAAATGCTCTTATATCCAAGTAAGGGCACCATACAAGAGAAGAGGAAAAAAGTTACTTGTAGATGCAGGTCAACTGGGTGGTGCTTTGCTTTAGTTCCACCATCAGATAATAGTTGGACTGAGACTAGCGCTTGAATGTGCCAAAGTTTGGACTAATTTTGGACATATGCATTGGATTTTAGAAACCCAAAATGGCAGGCAGCAAACAAAAATGGCAGGCAGCACTTCACAATCCTGCATAGATATCCTACGTCCAAGATTGAAATTTTTTTGAAGTTTGTAACAAGATGCATATATGTACGCGGTACACCTCAATGGTAAAATGAAACAAGCTGAATGAAGAAATATGCAGAAGATGATCGATGAAGAGAACTAGCTAACTGGGATGCCCAAGTTTCTATTTGCAACTTGAGCAACATATGTAATACTGTAATACCCTGTTTTCCTTCATTTTGGCACCTTGTAGTGGAAATTCTTTTAATAAAAAAAAAGGTGAGACAGGCTCCATGTTTTGAGCAGCAAAGTGAGGCACTATGTTCTGTTTTACTTGTATGAGTTTTGGTGGAGGGTGTAGGAAAAGCCAGAAACAGTTTCTCTCTCTCTCACTCTCTCTCTCTCTACCGAAACCAGCAACCAAAACAGAGCATTCCTTCTCCAAGCTGGTTCTCGCTCCACAGGACATCAATTGACCCCAGAACATGTCCCACGCCTTCGCCTCTTCCTTGCGCAGCTTCCTGTGGTAGCCTTTAGCCGGATATTGAGCCGTACACGGCGGTGGAACACGAGGCCGGTTTGAGCTCGTTTTGGTTCCAAGCTTGATATCTCAAGCTACCGGCCATCAATCCTCACCAAACTCCATCCACGAGATCACCTCAACCTCCTAAAGCTCCCAGAAGCAACCTTGAACGGTGGAGTGGTCTGTGGCGGCGGCTGCAAGTCAACCCCGACTTAGATCGAACGGAACTTTCGATCCGGATATCTCGAGCTGTAGAGCTTCGTTTTGAGTGATTCTTGAACTGGGGAGATCGCCTTGAGTTTCTGAACAAATATCCAGAAGGGATCGAAGAGATTCGTGGAATTTTTTACGTCGAACTCAAGCTCGCCGGATTCTGGAAAAATTCCGGCCACCTCGACTGTTCTAGGAAATTTCGACCCCTTCCGATCATTTCCAGATTACATGCTAGTTAAGAAAGTTGTTAAGCTTGATGAGATGAAGAGGAGCAGCCCGGCCCCGACACCATTGGCGGAAGTCGGCGCGGCTCTGCCACTAAATCCGGCGACCTTTTCCGGCCACCTCCGGAGACCTTTAAGGGAAGTTTCTGCCCATTTTTATGTTCTACATGTTAAGACGATCATTTTGATATATTATACGCAATTTTTGGATATCGTATGATTAAGTTATGAATTTTTACGTTTTCGATCGATTTCTATCGTTCGATTGATGATCTGTGAAGATCTGACCGTCCGATGGACTTGTAGTTTTGATATGTTGATCGTATGACTGCCCCAGTGACTTTGTGTGGTCATGGGCGAAGATCCGACCGTTGGATCTTCGTATAATTGTAAAAAAAAAAAAGTGGATTCGGAAGGCGATTTGTGAGAATCCGACCGTCGGATTTTCTTATAAATTTGTGAAGATGTTAGTAAGGACGATTCAGGAAGATCCAATCGTTGAATCTTCGTGATGATTTTTGGAGGATGATCCTAAAGGCGATCCGTGAGGATCCGACCGTTGGATCATCATTTAATTTCGATCTGACCGTTGGATTGTCGTTTGAGTATGTTTTTGAGTTATTGGCTAAGTTAAGGTCATGTTTGATTAGGTGATTGACGGTCTTCCTTGGGTGAGCGATTTCGGTGTGTATTGTGTTAAATTGAAGACGCAACGGGAATATCGAGGTGAGTAAATCGCACATGGTTCATTTACGAACCGAAATTCGGTGATTTTATTTAATTGTGAAATTGTGGAAATTTTTTTATGAAAATAAATATTTGTTTTAAATTATATGGACTTGCTCAACTACGGTCCATAGGTAAGTAAAATGTATTTAAACTATAAAAATGAATTTCTTGATTTTAATGCATGAGAATTATAGTGAGTATTAGTAATCATTCATGAGGGAATGATTTTGTATATAAATATTTACGAGGAATAAATATTGGATGGAGTGACATTGAGTGAAGTGTTGATATGGTTAAATGAGTTATTATTCGAGCATTACTCTTTAGAAGATATAACTTATCTTATATGTTGAGTTGATTATGAAAAAGAGTAATTGAGTAAAGTGCGATAGTTGAGTCGTTGAGATGAATTAAATGAGGAGTCGAGTGAATTGAGAAAAGATGTTATTCGTAAGTGTGAACCTTGGCCAAGGTGACACATTACGATTCAGTTAGAGCTCTAGTCTGTCTGCCTTTGTACTGCTTGGGGGATAACCTTGAGTTATCGTATGCCCTTGAGTACACTATACTGCTAGGGGGATAATGTGAGTTATCGTATGCCTTAGAGTATAATATACTGCATGGGGGATTAAAATAAGAATCGTATGCCCATTAGTATACCTTTGTAAATTGGAGAGAGAACGTGTAGTTGTGTTGTAGTGGTCATTGTGAGATGTGAGTTGATTGATGCTTGAAGTGACGTTGTACACTTCAATTATTATGCAAAAAGAAAATGCTTGAGTTGATTTGATTACTTTAAATCGTGCAATCCTTTCATTTACTCATACGAGCTTTGCAAAAAGCTTACCGGGTTTTGTGTTGTTGCAATTCCCGGTACACTATTCAAACGGTGTAGCGGGTAATCCTACAGGATAGGAGAATCAGGAAGGTGATCGAGCTGTGTAGAGTAGCTGCTTGTGATACTCTGATTTTCTATTGTGAGGTTCGTTATGCTCGTTTAGAACTTTACATGCAATTTTACTTTGTAAGAGGGAGTTGTAATAATTAACTCGAAGTTTACAGATTTGGAATTTGTGTGTAAGTGGTGGGGTTGTTTATGAGAAAAGAATTCAGAACATTTATTTGTTGTAGTTGTTTAATTCATCTTTCGGATTTGAATTTGTTATTCAAAATTCGGGGCGTGACAAATACTATGCAATGAAAACGGAGGATCTTTAGCAGCTTGTTTTGTTTTTTCAATTTCATTTCTTTCATGGTTTAGTGTAATTGCAATTGGGAGCCTTTTAGGCCAAATAATGGTTTTTGTTAATACTTCAACCTATTCCTAATTGTAGTTCTGACAAATCGCTTGCAGTGTTTTTGTGCATCAAACCCAAAACTCTAAAGATAGAGGAACTTCAAATGCAAGTCGACATTGTGAAAGGCTAGCTATTTGTACAAAACTAATTCCATACCCCCGATTACTCAATATTTGGTATACTAGATTCCAATATACTCAATATTAGATATACTGTTCTCAGCAGCAATAATATACAAAGATATTCCTCCATGTTCAAGCTCTCTCAGAAAACCAGTGTGTTGGAAGGTTCTGCATTTGCTTGATTGTATCAGTCAAATGTGCCCAAGCATTGCTCCAAAAGATGGCACAATCTTGAATGAGAGGCAGGGGTCAAATAAATCCATTCTATAATTATAATATATGATGCTTTCATAAAGGAATCCAAATCGCGTCCTTTGATATGCTAGAACAATGAAGAATTACTTTGGACACCCAAAGAAGAACAAGAGTCGTGTCCAAGGTTCATATCCATTATCACCAAGTTTCTTTCTCAAACCTCAAAACTAAACCATGAATAAAAGTATAAAGCACACCATTAATTTGCATTTTCTAGAGAACAGACTTATCAAGCCTTCCCCATTATCAAAATTAGACACATTTGTGAGGTGAAAGCTCCGCACAATGAAAACTTTAAGAAACTAAACATTTTAGCATGAAAATTTTCTGATCATGACACAAAATAGAGCAAATATATTCCATCATTTCCAAAGATTACCTCAGTTGAAAGCTAATTCCATATTTCCATTCCCATCATAACTCATAATGGCTCTATCCTGAATTCTACGATTCCAATTCCATAGTCAGACTTTACAGCAAAAGAAACCCTAATTTCATATCCCCATTCCCAAAATACTCCTCCTAGTCCCTACAGCCCCAGAAACCCTATTTAGTAGTAGTAAACTTAGTCACAGCCTTAGTCCCCTCAGAAACAGCGTGCTTAGCAAACTCACCAGGAAGCACCAACCTCACCGCAGTTTGAATCTCCCTCGAAGTGATCGTCATCTGCTTATTGTACCTCGCAAGCTTGGAAGAGTCGGCAGCCAGCTTCTCAAATATGTCATTGATGAAACTGTTCATAATCCCCATGGCCTTGCTCGATATCCCAATGTCAGGGTGCACCTACTTTAGGACCTTAAAGATGTAGGTCTTGTAGGTCTCCACGCTCTTCTTTGGACGCTTCTTCTTCTTCTTCTTCTTCTTCTCGGCGGCGTCCTTCGAAGCCGGAAGCTTCTTCTCCGCTCGGAGCTTCTTCTCAGCCCGTATATAATATAAACCCCAAAACCCAACCTCTTCACATTCACAATCCAAAAGCCTCTCTGTTTTCTAGTCTTTGAAAACCCTAGAAAGCTCTGAAACCCTCAACAATGGCAGAGAAGAAGCCGGCCGGGAAGAAACCGGTCGAGGAGAAGCTAGCTGACAAGGTTTCGGAGAGCGGGGTGGGATTTGATTGGTGGAGACAGACAGGTGCGGATCGATGACGTGGAGACTTGGATGTTTGACTGGTTGTAGTGGATGGCTGTGATTGAGCGGGGCCCTAATAATGCTTATTTGATTTTGAAATGGACTTTTGGGTTTCGCGGGCAGGGCAATGAAGGCGCGCTTTTGTAAATTTACTCTGGACTCGGGTCGGGCCGGTCCGAAGAAACTAAGACCGAACCGATACCTCGAGTACAGTTTGGATTTTTGCATATTTTTAGTTTTAGAAACGAGCAAACCCGAACCAACAACAATCAGTTTGATTCTATCAATTTTTTTATCCCATTTTTCAGTTTAAAAAATAAAAAATTACAAGTTTTTAAATGTATGAATGCAAATTGAAATTTTGTAAATATTCAATGAACTAAATTCCCTACTGAGTTGACAATTTAACAACTTCAATACTCCATAATTTCACATTACAAATTTAACAATTAAAACAAATATACTATACCAGTTATGTTGTAGTGACTCAAAAGTTCACAACACAATACTAAAAGAAGTCCAAATAAGTGAATATGGAATAAAGAATAATTAGTTGAGTATGTTCGTTGTTAATCCAGAGACTAGGTATGAAGCAGGATTTGTTGTGGAGTTTATATTCATGAATGATTTAGATTTTTCTGGGTTTAATTAAAAATAAGGGTATAATTGAAAACTTGCTGGGTGTAGTTAGAGATTCTATGATTTTGCTTGGTGTAAAAAACTTGGTGGGTGTATTTAGATATTTGCTAGGTACATTTAGAAAGACAAAAAAAAAAAAATACATATTTATTTCCATTAGCTTTGTACATCTGTTATAGTAGTTTTTTTTACTTTTGTCAATGGCTTTTTATTGCTAGTCCAATAACTTTGTACATGTGTAACAGTAGCTTTTTTTACTAGTCCAATAGCTTTATACATGTTTTACAGTAGATTTTTATACCTATGTCAATAGTTTTTTTATTACTAGTTCAGTAGCTTTGTACGTGTGTTATAGTAAATTTTTGTACCTATGAAAGTATTTTTTTAGATTGCTTAATTTTTATTATCTAGTTGATAAAGAGTGCCACGTTTGCGGCACAACGGTACATTGTTGTTTTCAGTTTTCATTTCAAATACTAATATTTTGTTGTATCTCTGTTATTGCAGAATTCTTCTCCCTTGCATATGTAGTAGTCAATTTCGAAAATCATGTGAATTTGGATATTAAAGCCTCCATTGACCAAGAGATTATTTGTCCAACCAAGAAATGTTGAACATGCTGAAGGTGGCAAAATTATGCCTATGGGTTTAGAGCGTCACCGTTGAAAAATGACAGTAGCATTACAACATTGACTGTAGCTTTATACAACTATTGTAATAAATTTTCACAACTATGGTAGTGACTTTTGACAACTATGAAAGTTGCTTTTTACATAGTGATATCATTGTTGAACGCTGCATACTTTTCATATCATTAAATATGTTTTTTTTTTACTTGATTGTAGTAGTATTTTTGTTTTGGTTGTATCATCACTACTACAAATTTCCCCAAATCTCACTTATTTGAATTAGTCCCTATTGGGATGAAGCACACTGAAAACAGTGGCTAATGGCATTAACCACTATGCAGCCACTAATGAGAAATCAGTCCCCTCTATTGTAGGTGCTATTGGGGCAATCCACACTGTTAAAACAACAGTGGCATACCAAAATCCAATGCAGCACATTACCTTTTTCTTTCCCACTGTTATTGTAATAGTGTGTTTTCTCAATGCCACCAACATCAGTGGCCAAATTTGGGGAATAAATAAAAAAAAATAACAATTTGGCACACCTATAACCATGTATTTCTAAAATTTACTGTACAGATCGTATGCAATTTCAAATAAAATACATCAGAAAACATAAATTTCTTCATGTTCCTCTCCATGGCTGCAACTTTACCACTAGCAACTTTTCTATGCTCAGTCATACAAACATTGAAGGCTCAAATTTAAAAATCGACCCTGCCAAATTAACATTGACCCAATTAATTCATTTTGATAAGTGTAACAAAACATGTTGATATGCAGTATCAAGCATTGTACATGAATATCAAGTGATTAGTTCAATAAGATGAATCACATAACACTATAAAAGAGAACCCAAGACCTGCAAGTACCTTCTTCAACAGTAATAAAAGGAAGTGTTTTGCCCTTTGAATGTGATAGATAGGCAGAGTAGCAGACCTAAGAAGAAGAAAAAGTATCACCAGTTTAGTAAATTCAAGGATATCACCGAAATTGTAATATCACGTATCCAGTAATTGATAATAAAAGAGACCCCAGATCCCCTAAATTTTCACAATGTGTTTACATGTTGTTCTGACAGTCGCAA
Source organism: Rosa multiflora (assembly GCA_002564525.1). Lineage (NCBI taxonomy): Eukaryota > Viridiplantae > Streptophyta > Magnoliopsida > Rosales > Rosaceae > Rosa > Rosa multiflora. Next base: position 32,543 of record BDJD01000832.1, on the reverse strand, counting down.
ACTTATAAGTTTGTGTAGTTTATGAGATTGATGTTTAGCATTAGACCAGCTCCAATCAGAGAAAGAAATGGATTCAGTAAGGATTAGTTTCAGTCTAGTTGAATGTCTGTTATCAAATAACAACGAAAACACAAAATCTAGAACAAGTTGAAAGTTCAAGATATTAGCTCACTCTTACTCATACACACCTTCATATATGTAATGTATATAGGCACAAAGAAGAAAAATAAAGCACCAACCAACATGCTAATTGCCTATGACAAATTTTATTCGGGGTAAGCCTACAAATGCATAATTCATATGACGAAAATGAAAAAAGATTAAAATAGCCAAGTAAGTCTCGAACCATTCAAACTCTTGTACAGAACTACAGATCACTTTAAAGTTGAAAAGGAAACCACCATACAATGGATATCAGTAAGAACTACCCGCCCAGCAACCATCGAAAGTTCTGCTAAATCGAAATAAGTTGACAGCAAACTGTTGTTCTCAACCAGTTCAGAAACAACCAACAAACAAGAAAGAAGTTTAACAAATATAGAAAAAGAAAAGAACAATTATAGTGGGATGACCAAAATGCTTGGTAAATTTTTGAGAAATGGTCAAATTAGCTTTGATTTGCAAACATTCCTAGCTCAAAGTAAATAAAAGGACAGTTTACTTTGTCAACTGGGACATGGTTTGGAATCCCAAGGATAAGGGAGGTCTTGGGGTGAATTTCATAAAACTGCTGAAACGTAGCTGGTTCGAATTTCATAAAATGTTTCTGGTACATGGATGTCTATTCTTCAGCTCTAGCACCTGGAAAATTATTTTTCATGCATGGTGCTAACTTTCCCAGTGATGAGCTCATATGGAGGTTTGTTTTTGGCCTTCAAAACCCTTTGAGCTTGTTCATGATTTTTGGAATGAGCATGGCTCAGACATTAATAAACTCAATGGTTTTTTCCCCCTGATACCATTCAATAGGTCCTTTGTATTGGCCCCTGATTTTGAAGGTTGTGGTTCTGATGTTCAAGTTTGGGGAGGCACTTCTAATTATTTGCTTACTGTCAAATCCACATTCGATATCCTTCCTAAACTGATAACTTTTTGGTAGTTTGTTACTCGAGGGAAGTTGACAAATGTGCAGAGTCAGAACGTACTGATGATATAGACACCATACTTCACATATTAAGAGAATGCCCCAGATCAATGGCGATGTGGACAGCTTTTTCCTGGCCCTCTTAGAAAAACTTCTCAAATGGATAGGATTTGCTGGCTCACTGCTAATATTCACTGCACAAGTGGCTGCTATAATGGCTTGAAAAGTTGAATGGTGTGGTTTATTCCGTGCATTTGTTGTCATATATGGAAGTCGAGAAATAAGCAAGTTTTCGATGCTAATTTCCTGATACCTTATTACTTTTTGGCTTTGTATGTTGTGCTGAGCCACTCTACTGTATGGTAATGTGCGCATTCTAAAACTGAGATGATGAGGTGCTGTGTTAATTAACCTGTTGAACTGCTCTCTTCAGTTACACACAGCATAAAGGTTCTCTGAATAACAGCAGCAAGCACCTGCTTTGCTGCTTTGAATATGTTGTGCTTCATCATATCGATCCAGAAAGCAATATGGCTGATGAGTCTCTTAATAAATACAGATGAATGGTGATTCTGGTGTGCTTTAATTATCCTCCCCCCTCAAGCAACTCATCATATCGATAGGTACTAGAGTCTGTTGCTCTAGTGTCAAGCATGTAGGCTAGTTCTCTTGCTTCTTCAGAAATTCAATTGTATTTAGAAATCATGAGTTAAACCTCCTAACTCTGATTCTGATGAATTTTCATCATCTCACTTCCACACCAAAGAGCCTAAACCAACAGAAAAGGGGGAAGGAAAAAAAGAAGGGACCCTAAACCAACAAAAAGCTTCATTAAGCAAGCAACGTTCTTTTTTTTTTTCCTTTCGTTTTTAGGATGCCACCAATTTTAATCCATAATGACCCATTACTCGGTGCTCCTCAACTCTCATTGGAGTGTTCGAGATCTCATGGCTGAATTGATCAAAGTAGTAATGCTCAGCAGGATTTGAGTCATTAGTTATGCCATGGCTTCGCTCCTGTGTTCCATACTTGATAAAACTACCTAGGACCGTTAAACCCAAAAAATAAAATAAAAACAGCAACAAGAGTTGAAAGCATCACAACGTGAAAATTTTAAAATAACAGTAGCCATAATAATATAATTACTATATAAACAATGCTACTCACAACTTTACCGACCAGTGAGCATCCAAAAGGCAAGAGTTTGACATCATTCCCTAATCCTCTCATCCAGTCTACTTTTCAGGAATGCAAGTGTTTGGAGCAAAATATACAATATATATTCCAAGGTACTTGCAAGAGGGCATATGAAATCAAGTTATTAGAGGCGGGTGGAATTTCGAGTTGATCTTCTCAGATTACGAGCAGGTAAGGAAGACTGAGAGGAACTAGATTCAACTATATCTCCATCACCAATTCGGCTTGTTCTCAGCTTCTTTCTCTTGGGTTCCACAGGTGGTTGGCTCTGAGTAGCACAATCTGGCTCATCATCTTCTACAGCTTCTGCTTTTGGTCCGGTATATTGCCATTGAGTACCACAACTTGGACAAACTCTTTCACCCTGAAATTCATCAAGCAGCAGATTGATTAAGCACTAGAGCTCTTTTGTTCTTTACTAGCAAATAAGTCAATCAATAGGGGAGTCAATAAGCTAATCAATATCAGTGAAGAGTTTGGCAATGTTAAGATCTATTTAAATGTGGAGTGCAAAAACTACTGCCCTATCAATATAATATACCTTTTTCTTAGCAAACAGTTTTCCTAGGCAGTACTGATGAATTCGAACTGAACAACCCTCTTTCTGGCATAACACTGCCTGTCAGACATAATACACCACCAAATTGTCATATACGACAGCATCAGTAAACTATTGGCAAGTTGCACTAGTAATAATTATCCTGGAATTAAAATGGTTAAGAAGGAAGAAAGAAGCATAAGAGCAAAGCTGTAACTTGAATTATTTAATTTCGAGCAGTCAAAAATCACAAATTATGAATTGAACAATTGTGAGACAAAGCAAGAGACAACCTTCACGCCAGCTTCGTTGCACACTTCGCATGAAGGAACATCATTATTGCGAAACCAACTTCGCAGATCAAGGAAGGATCTGACACCAAGTCCAACATGACCCTCAGCAGTGAAGGAAAGCCATTTATCCCGTACAAATTCATCAAGAGTTTTTTCCTTCTGGGACATTGAGAAGTTCTTCAATGCAGTAGGGATAGGAACTGGACCTCCTTGTGATTGTGATGATGTACCACTGTTAACCTAAAGAAAGACCACCAGAGTTATCAAGCATGCATGTACAAGATTAATAACCTTTGTGTATTAAATAGTGCATCCCTCTGATTTTAATCTGATTCCTTAAGTCTCAAATTCAGGTTTATTTTTGGCCTTTCTTTAGTTCTGCAGCCTCATTAATCCTAGAGAGTGGCACATTATATTAATCTTAGTTCGGATAAACAAGACCTTTTTACATTATGTATGGGTTACGAGTCTACTAGTCCTCAATCAAAGAGACAGTTGTTGGGTTGTGTGCTGCATTTTGGTCTCATACGTTATATACATGTCAGACACCATATTATACCTAATCATTCAGGTTAACTTGATCAGAGTAATTAGCTAAGGAGGCCAAATCAACCCCTTTTTTTCTTTCGGAATGAGGGAGACCACATCTGACACCCGTACAAGTTCGTAGTTGAGCAGAAGGTGGATATATACCTAGAGTTCTAGCGTTCAGTTTCTATCAAGAGCTTTTTATAAATATCTAAACCACCAATAATCCATTTTGAGAACTTCCTTATTGGATAAGTCCCTGCTCAACTAACTACAGTCATCTTAAATGTACTTCTCCTATTTTGTGTTTGTAAAGCTGGAAAACAGGCAGCCAGGCAGGCAAATAATTTCCTATCTATTTCATCCTCACTTTTTTGAAAAAAAAAAACAAAACCTGCTTTATCAACTTAAACTTTTATACAAAAGTTAATGCAATGCAAAGACAAAGCTTGCTGGAAATTAGAGTTAGTGAGCAAAAATTTTCACACCTGATTCTCTAATCGTAGATTAAGAGCATCACTGCTAGATATGGTTCCTTGAGCAGCTTCTTGCACTATTGCTTCTATCTGATAATATCAAAAGAATAGACCAGAAAATATAAATGAATAAACAAATATCAAAATAAAACACAACAAAAACATTAAGCCACATACAATTTCAAAAAAAGAAAAAAGAAAT